>VZTX01008578.1:27299-65041 GCA_013400915.1 Pardalotus punctatus | reverse complement strand
CGCCCCCCGCCGCCGGGGCAGCCCCTCAGAGGGGCGCGGCCGCTCCGGGCGGGGCGGGGGTCCGGCAGCTCCGGGCGGGGCAGGCCGGGCACAGGTGCGGGCATGGACGCCCCGCGGGGGCCGGGAGGGAATTTTTTTTTTTTATTCCCTACCCTTGTGCGCTCCGCAGCCGTATCGCTGTGCATCCCCGGGCTGCTCCGCTGCCATGTCTCCCCTCTGAAGAGCAGCCGCGGGGGCACGGCGCGGCGCTCGGCTGTCAGCTGGGCAGGTACTCGGGGGGCGAAAGTGAACGCTTCTGTGGTTATACGGACAAAAAAAATTCTTTGTTTTGGGGTTGGATAGAGGGGTTAGGGTTTTTTATGTTCAGGAGCTGTGGGGCACGATTGCTTTGGAAACGATCAGCGAAACTGCATGTTGTTGCAGGTATGCCTTCATATTTTATTCTTTAAGTCCTTGGTGACTAGAGAGCCAAAAAGGAATTTGGAAAGCCAAGATCCTGGTCCCAGCTCAGACATTGATTCCACTCACTAAATTACTTTGATTTCTCTCCTGTAGCTTTAATATTTGTGATTTGGGACAATAATTTTTGTCTCAAAAGGAGTGCTGTGAGGAATACTTGTTTGTACTTTGTTAGCTGCTGAGTTAAATGTTCTTCCCTGAGCCCAGCTATCAAGATTTCAAGCACAGACAGGCAGAGATAGACGAAGACAGATGTTTGCCATTTGGGCACTTTCTTCTCCTGTTCACCTATTTGAAGCTTCCCCAGCTCCTCATTCTTCTATAATCGCATAACAGCTCTAAAATGAGCTTAAAGAGAAATGTTGTTTTTTCACCTATTCAAACCACCACTGTAAAACAGGAATGTTACTCTCACACCTCACAGTTGTTCATCTTTGCTTCGTCTCCCATTAGAAAGAAAAAGCAGCTGTTGGTGTGGTGACCCCTCTGGCTGTATTACCCTCAAATAACCCATCCTTGCTGCAAAATCCCATCCATCACTCTCAAGAACCGAAGTCTTTTAGCCAGGATATCCCCATGGCCTCAGTGTCTTTATCCTGTGGGGGTAATGCATAATCATTACTCGTTTGCCATTGAAATCTCTGATGTTTAAGGGACTTGAGGATAAAACATTTCCGAAAACCTGGTCAGCACAGAGGGATGCACTGCAGCGCTTCAAAAGAGATATCAGTCTCGTTCATTTTAAGAAAGAAAATGCTCTGGCTAGCAGAAGTGTCAGAGGCAACTGGTTGTAAGTGACACTGTTTGGATCAGTTTTCAATCCGTAGGTAGTTTAGTAGTTGAGGCTGGCAGAACCTTTTCTGTTTCCGCCCAGATTATTTTAGATGCTAGAGAAGCATGGGTTTCCTCCACCTGATCTCTTCTCAACAGAACATAAGGGAAGGCTGGATTTGGATGTATATTGCACTTGATAAAAAGACTGAAAATTTCCCTTCAGAAATGTAACTGTCAAAATGGTATTGACCAGGCAGGATGAGCAGAGAGATCTCAGTCACATCTCCTCTGACCTTACTGTTTACTACTGCAATTGAAACAGAATATGTCATGCCCAGGGTCTCAAAAATAAGATCTGTCTAGGATTTAGTTGCCTCATTCCCTCTCTCCTGATCTCTCATGTAGTGCTATTTCCCATGCCTACCTCCAGCTGGTTTTATCTGAAGCAATTTTTATGTTTATGGAAAAAAAAGATTGTTTCCGAACTATCTGCAGAAAATAGCAACACAAAGGCTATGTCCAGGCTGACAAAGCTCATTACAGACCCCTGTGCAGCCTCTGATGGACCACCAGGATGCCAGAAGCACCCCCATATCAGGCATACCAGCAGTAGGGTATTACCACAATACAAGCACTTGAGTAAAATCAGTCTTTCAAGCACCAGACTTTCTTCAGTGACCATTTATCCCTTCTTCCACATCACAGCACAATGCAGAAAAGCCTTCCCTCTTCCAGGCTTAAACAAGCTGCACCATTTTGAATCCCATCTCAAGATCTCATCTCTGAATATTTATTAGCCCCAATCA
Organism: Pardalotus punctatus; assembly: GCA_013400915.1. Taxonomy (NCBI): domain Eukaryota; kingdom Metazoa; phylum Chordata; class Aves; order Passeriformes; family Pardalotidae; genus Pardalotus; species Pardalotus punctatus. Next base: position 63,002 of record VZTX01008578.1, on the reverse strand, counting down.
GATTTGCTCCCCAGGAATTTTACAGGTTCATTCAGGAGTGTGAGATAGCTTTGTAGCTGAGAAGAATGTGGTTGCCTCATGAAGCACTTTGAATCCACTCAGGAGTTGGTACAACCTGTTGTTCTTAGAGTTAAAGCATTCTGGAGCATCCTTAGAATCTAGACAGGAGTTACCCATATGCAAGGAAAATGCAGCATCATCCAAAGGGAGCTATTGCTGTCAATGACAGAGAAATTTATATTTCCCTTTCATTAGGAACCCTGCAGATGTGTTCTACAGTATCAGTTGTAGAAATCATATTGGCTATGAAAAGTACATTTGTCTGTATAACCTGCAGTCAAAGGTGTTAGAAAACGCTGAGGGAAGGAGAGTGGTTCATTTAGCTGGCCTGCCATCCCAATACCTACACAGATTCCTGGTTAATGATTAAACTAGTGAGAGGACTCATATTTAACCATATAAAATACCAGTATTTTCTGAAAACAAATGATTTTTTTTTTTCACAGAAAAACTTCATTAGAATATGAATGGTCCCAGATCCCTCATAATTTAAAACAAATGGCAATTTCCACTTTTTAAAGAATAAAGGTGTTTGGAGAGGTTTTTCATTAAAGTCTATCAAGACTTAGCCATGCCTTTTTCTTGCTCATCTCTGCTGTGTAATACACAGCAAATTTGTTCTTCTCTGCTGGCAGCTCCACTGGCCAGGGAAGCCCTGCACAATATATTCACTGTTTTCATGGCTTTATCATCAGCAGCAGTCCTGCTGTCACATTTTGCACACACCTTTCATATGCACACACCGTGGCAGTGCAGGACAGGCAGTGCTACAGTCCAATATCAGTAAACTTTAGTGGAAACCCAGACACTGAGTGAGCTGCTGTTTTTATTAGCACTGCAAGCAGAACAGGGCTGTCACTGTAAAATATCATTAACAACTGGGAACCACCATGAGTTCAGTTCAAGTCCCAGCAATGAGTTTACAGTTTTTGTTGTTCAAAGAAGAGCTGTTAAATATAGAAGAAATACTATCTTCAATGTATAATTCCCTTTTTAGATATAGTGCTGAAGGCACCTACAGTTTCCTTGAAAAGCAAAACATGGAAAAAAACCCTGTAGAATTACATAAGCCAAAATACAGTAGTTTCACTGACAGACACTGCTTTAATCTTTTGCATGGCTCTACTTGACAAATACCTCAATCCATACCAAACAACTTAGTTTAACTAGGTACGAATGTTTTTCTTTTTGACAGCCCCTAAAGCAGCTCAAAGATCAGAAACTGTCACACAGGCTTTTGATTTAAGACCTCTGCTACAGTCAAGTTTTCCAATGGGATGGCAATAGGTGGCCTCTGAGATGAAACATTTTTTAGCTAAATCTCATGAGCTTGCATGCTACAGGATGGGAGGAGGGAGAAGAATGTGAACAAGAAATCAGTAAAATTCATCTTTCCGAGACAGCATATCCAAGACAGGAGAAATACGTTTGAAGGCTCTAGGACAGCTGCACTGCTGGAAGCAGAACAGAACTCTGAGGAGGCACATACAAAGGGGTGTCCTGCACAAATGCTCAGGAGTCCAGTGCTGCAAGACACAGTACATGGGCCAAGAATTCTCATTCAAAAGGGACAGGGAGAAAAACCATCCTGCCAGGTTTAGCAGGCGAGCTGCAGTCTGCAAGGTGCTGCCGAGACCATTGCCTGTGCAGAAAGTCCCTCCCATTCAGTGACACAGCAACGTCTAAATAGAAAGTGTTATTAGGAGGTGGGATCAAGAAAAAACCTGAATAGTAAAGCAGGAAAGTATAAGTCTTAAAAGAACCTAAGGCTGCTTTGTTAATAAGCTATTTGCAAGCTACATTCTGGGGTGTGCAAGAAGAATTTCTCACACCCAGAGACCTGTTCAGGCCTATGTCTAGGTATTAGACTTGAAATTACTGTGTTCTTATATGGGACCAGGCACAGTGGGGTGGAAATTTCCATCTGTGTTCTAGACTGTCAGGAACCCTGCAAGGGAAAATCTGCAAGTCCGCAGAAAAAGGCTGTTCAGAGAAGGCTGCAGGGCAGGATGGAGGAGGCAGAAGACATGTTTCATATACTTAGACTCAAATGCCCATATATATGCCAAAGATTATTTCTGGCTCAACAGACAGCACGCACACATCGAGGTTGGCTTTGCAGCACCCATATGCACATTTACACATGTGGCTTAGCTCTACTATTTTCTCAGATGTGGAACAGCTGTATGGGCAGGCATAAAGCAAGCTCTAATACCATGCCAAAGTCCCTCTCCGAGTATCATCCCTACTCTTGGATCACAGCTGAAGAGGGAATGTCTGCTCATTTGCCATCTAGGCTCCTGCTTTCAGAGCCAACATAAATTCCAGTCTCCCCAAACTTGGACAGAAAGCTGAGCAATGATCATTTATCTACAAAAACATCATCCCACCCTGAAGAAGGCAACAGCAATTAGCAAAACAATTAAAAAATATAGAATAATTTTATGACTGTGGCAGTGCAAAGGTTTACTTGTATCATCAGTCAGAGAAATGTGTCTCCTCCATAAGTCTCAAAACTGCATTTGCTACTCTGGCCACAGAAGCTTAGACTGAATTGGCAACAAACAGAACAGCTGATGCATCCAAAAAGATACAAGTCTTAGCTAAGTTTACAGATATGAATCTGGGAGAGCCAACAGTGACTGAGGATCCTTTTCTCATTGGTAACTATTTGGATTCATTTGTTAAATAAGTTGCTAATAAGTGCTAGTGGATCACAGATTCTGTTTCCTAATGAAATAAATAAATCTAAACACAAAAGTGGTATCCCTCAGCCAGGCTCTGTTTGCTACAGCAGGCTTGAAAAGAGAAGCTTGTGTTGGCCAAGTCTACACTGTACTTTTATGTACATAAAGAACATAAGTCTTAAGCACTGTTAAGCTGGAACATTTTATTCTAAGTTTCCTGCAAACATTTAATCCTGTTTCTGAAATTCTGCCAGATTCTTAGTGATACTGAGCAGTACTTATTTACCAGGATCTCCTGAATTCCAAGCAACCTCCCAGGCAAGTTCTGACCAGTGCAGAAAGAGTTACAGAACTAGACCAGAAAAAGGAGGTATTAAATATTGAAGTGTTTTGGGAAGAATGTAAATGTACATAGTGGCTGTTCAGAAAACCAATTTTAAAGTGAAGCATGCATTAAAATTAAACAGTGACTACTACTTTATTACCACAAGCATTCATTTCAATGCACTTGTAGGATACTAATTTCACACATGGTTGGACATAAATACCAACCTGTTTTCCATTTCGCCAGTATAAATTAGTGTGAGAAAGAAGTTGCTTCCTGTGATAAAGCTAGTGGTGTTGTACGCAAAAACAAAAACAATGTGAACCCAGTTTGTTGGGGGTTTTTTTGCAAAAATTTAGAAAACTAAATTTTTGGATCTCTAAATGTGCCATAATGTTTAATCTTTGGATTCTCCTCAAAAGCCCTAGTAAACTTAAAATTAATCAGCTAACACATCAAATGAGTCATGCATTTTTATTGAATCAGGTGACAACCTTTCAAAATCCCCTAGAACTCCTTACTACAAAGTAAACTGTCCTTGAAAATCCTGCCAGCAGCCCCTGTAACTAGCAGCTGTTTATCCAGTTTAGAGCTTTGCAATAGCTGTAACACCAAAAATGTACATTGTTATGCTCCCGCCAGACTCCACCCACTAAGTGGAATGTTTTTTCCATAATTTACCCAAATGAATGAAGTTAATCACATAAATTTTATTTTGCTTTTAAGAAAACATCACAGTATTGCTCATGTAGGGGATTTGGGTAAGTCTTATCTACAGAGCCTCACCCAAGAACTGTCAGAAGATGCCCCTCAGTGGTATTTTTTGTGGCACTTTAGATTTCGGTATGTTGTTTTAGTAGGGTTGTTGGGGTTTTTTTGGGGGGGAGGGAGGTGTTTGGGTTTGTTCATTTTTTTTGAAGGAGTGTTTTTGAAGGCAGCAATCAGTAAATTGCTGAGATCAAATCTGATGCACTGGAATCATTCAGTGACTTTGAGTTTTCCCCCAGAGTCCTGCAAGCACACACAGCAGTTCTTGCAGCTGCATCTCTCAGGGGCAGTCATCACTCCTCCTGACACCAGAGCAGGGCTCAGTTACTCAGTGTCTCCCTACTTTCAAGTAACTACTTCTCTCCAGAGAGCTTTAAGAGTCTTGCTGAGCACACTTCCTCTTCTGTCACTTTTCCCAGGTATATTTTCAGTCTGGCTTACAGCTATGGCTGGAAAGGTTCCAGATGTTCTCCATTTATTGTCTTTTTGGTTTTTTGTTTTCCACCTAATAGCAGGTCTCCTTTTCCTGCTGCCTATAAACAGAGGTTCACAAGGATGGAGAGTAGCTCCAGCTTCCTCCCAGTATTGCTCGTGACAGGCAAGTGCAATGGAGGGGAGGTATTGGGATACTGGGAATACAGGAAAAGCACGTGTGACTGCAACCGAAGACTTGTAACTAGACGAGGAGGAAGGTGCGCCCAAGCAGCCACATCCTCATGCTTCCCAGAACCCCTGGGCTGTGGGCCAGCCTTCCACCCCTCTCCACAATGGCTCCAGACCTGGTGCTTACCCACTTGCAGTGGTACCTCAGATCTCAGTTCAAAGCCCAGCTTAGTTCTGAACTTTAAAAGTAGATCTCTACTGCCACCACATCTTGCTCAGAGTAGCTTACATTTTCTATGCATTAAAAGGTCAGGGATGGATTCCTATGGCTCACAAGGAGACCTAGACAGTCAGGGATGATAATGTACATATGGCATATTGAAGATTCCCAATGAGGTTTGTGCCCATTCCAAAAATTGCAAGTATTAATGTTTTTCACACTAGAAGAGATGCTTCAGTGGCAGAACATTCAAGAAAGAACCTCTGTATAATTTGGGTTTTCAATACAAATTGCCACTTTGATATTTATATTTTTAGTTCCAGTGTGGATGGGGCCAAGATTCATGCAGAAGTGTGTGGATCTGGTGTGCTGACAGCTTAGAAAGAGACAAAATTAGGAATCAGATGGGAAGTCACAGAAGACACTGTTCTGCAGAAGGGGCAAGACAGTATCTGCACTATTTTCAAAACAATATGTTCCTAACCACTGTGACACTTGCTCTGAGAGGGAGGTCATTTATATAACAGCAGGTAAGACTGACATACTTTCTGCAGAAGAGCTGCCTTCAAGGTAGGTATTTCTACTGCCCTATCTGTCAATCTGATAGAGGCTGGTATCAAAACTGACCTCCGGGGAAGCTGTGCTATAAATTCTTTAGGACCACACATGATTCTGAATATCTTTGAAAATGTAATGCCTCGCAGCTGCTGGAGCTGAAGTACTGCCTTCCTTCAAAGGGTAAACCCTCAGTGGTCATCTGGATCTGTTTAGGAACACTGATATCTGCTAAAAAGAAGTGCTCTGTATCACTCTGACTGATATAATGAATCTAGAAATTGTACACAAGAACCAACCATCTTCCTTTCCTTGATTGTGTCATGTCAGCTCTTCCCTGTGCTCTGGTGAACATCTGGAAGAGGCCAATTCCATGCTATGCTAGCAGGCCTTACTGCATAGCCAGCACTAGACAGCTCATGCTCCAGAGCCGCCAGAAGTCTGAGCTATAGGCCACAGGCCATCTGGCTACCAAGATCCAACAACAAATATATATTAGAAACAAATATTAGGAGTAAGGATTCTTAGATTCAAATACAAGGTTTCTTTATGCTATGAACTGTGACGTTCCAGAGAACAATTACCCCTCTAAATAATAATTAACCTATCTGCAACAGGGCTGTAGTGTATTCCTGCCTTCAGGGAAAGGCTAAATTCATTACGGTTCAGTGAAATATTCTTAGATCTACAGCTGAACAGCACACTACTTCAGGGTGAATTTTACTCCTACAAGAAGCCTTAGTGGATCTTACGCATAGAGGTGATTTCCACATTCCCATTTATGGTGGATGGTAGAGAGCTATAATAGGACACTTTGGTGCCCAAGAACTCACATTTTTCTTCCAGCTTCTGTCTACTCTTCCCAGCTGGCACAGTCTGAGCAACAGCCACATTGGTCCCCATTTGTTCACAGAAGTGACACCCAAAACCCAGCCACCCCTGCTCTAAGTCAGATGTTCTGCAAGTGCTAAAGAATAACCGATTGTAAGCTCTGACAGGAGAAGCTTTTATCTCAAAGACACATTTCTTCATCAGTTATAAAATTGAACAGCACGACATGACAAACGAATTTAAGATTCAAATGTCAATATTGCAAACATATGCAGCTTTCCTAGGCAACAGAAATAAACACTACAGTCATTATTATCATTCACACAGTCAAATATAATTTGAAATCCATGAATTCATATTTATTTATGTATAATGGCATTTCAATTGCCAAGGCCATCCCTCCTGTTCCTTTCATATGCATGTGGATATACACGCATAGTTGTGCTGATTGTCCCACTATCAGTCAAAAGTTTTACACACATTTCTATTTTTAATATATGTATTTTTCTAAAAATATGGGAAAACAAAACTATTTTGGGCAATGAAGATTAATGTTCTCTACTAAATAGTTTTATTTACCAATGACTATTAGCTTGTCTAACTTATTAGATTAAATAGATTTTCTATGCCTTGGATCTGCAACACCGACCCAACAGCAGCATTTCGTTTTAGTCACTACTGTACACGAGTGTCCTGTGTCTACTATTGACTTTAAATGTGGGACTGGAGTAAAGTCCCCGGTCTGGTGAAATTAAAAGCCAAAGTCCCTCTAACATGAGAAAGACTGTGTTTCATTGAAATGCCTTTCAGTTTGATCAGTATAAGATGTTTTAATTGCTGAAAATCTCAGGTTCAAATACTAGTATCAGTACAACTCATCAGATTGTGTAACCAGAATGAATCTTAGGAAGTTTAGTTGGGAGCAATTTCTTACTTGAATTAAAAATCAACATTTTTGATTTCCACGTGCTTTCAGTAAAATGCGTTGTTGAGAAAACTATTCTTCCACCTTGCACTAATGTGGCCCAGGATCTCCCTCACTACTTCCTTCTGCATCAGTTCGTAGACCTTGCGCTACCCTCGGTAACACCAAGTTCTTACACTTGAGAAGTTGTAGCTAATTCAGAATACATCAGTGCGCAGGAGCAGCTTAAATTATTTCCCCCAATGCATTATTGTGTGTTTATCTTCTGTGAATTTCATTTGCCATCATATTGCCCAATCATCCAATTTATTAAATCCTTTGGGACATTCTCCCAGTCCCCCATAATTTCTTGCTTGGTTTCACCACCTCATTATTCAATTAATCTTCTAGATCATTACTGCATGTATTGAAAGGTATATTTTCCAAACTACAAAGTGATTATTCTTAAGATTGAATTGGATTTTACTGTGATACATTCAGTGGTGCAAGACACACAACCATGAAAGCATTAGACAAAGCAAAATACTCCAACGTACATCCCTAAAGAAAACAAAAGCTAGATGCACTTCCTGTGCTCATCAGGGACACAGTAATTTGTTGTTCCAGGCCAAATAACTTTCTGTGGTTTATGGTATGCTGACAAAACAGCACACACTTAAAATAGAGCCTAAAGCTTTCAACCTCTCCAGTGCAAGAGAGTTGAACATCCCCACTGCACCAGCAGCGGCTGCCTTTGCTTTAGTGCTCCTTGTGCTTGGGAAGAGCACCACAAACCTGCCACTGCTTGCTGACACATTCTCCTTCCTTCTAGGAGCTCTTCCATCTCCTGCAAACCCAGGTGGGGAGAGGGAGATTAATGAAATAGAAAAGAGGAGAGGAGAGAAGGAAAGTATCACCATGCTGGGATTATGCGAAGAGCCTGGTACATTTAGGTGCTCCATTCCCACTACAGTTCTCTAGATTTTTAGTGCCAGATCATGAAAAAAAAATTCAAAAATCCCTAAAGAAATTACTGCATCTGCCACACTTTGCCAAGGCACAGAACTGCCTCCCTGCTGTTCTACGGTTTTGTCCATAACAGTGTAGGTGGACATTTTTAGACACTAACATCAGGCAGAGGAGTTACTGACTCAGAATTTGCTCTGAACTTTCAACCTAACAGGAGTCTCCCTCTGCAAAAAACTTTGTCAGTCTCCAAGAAACCAATCCATGAAAAGGTCACAGAAACCTCTTCTGAGCCTACCCAACAGATGTTGCTTTTAGTTCACCTCACAAGCAAAGACACCCACTTCTTCAGAGTCCAGTATAACTGTCATAGAAGTCAGCAGAAAAACAGTTTGAGTTCCAGGGCTGTCATTTCCTTATTCATTTTGGGAATACTCTCAGATGAAGCAAAATTGTCATTAGCCTTCTTTCAAGATTTCAAACAGAGAATAACTGCATGGTTTGATTCTTATTTGTAGTTTCTGATTCTTTAGGGCACTGCTTTCCATTTCCTTGCAATTGGCAATTTTCTACCCATGTTTTTAGAAATCTCATTTTTCCATCTTTTTCTCTATAATCTTAATGAAAGACAAAGTATCTGAATAAAAAAATGGAGTTAGCGGTTGATCAGTAAAAGTCATCACTGTGTGACAGAGTTGTCAGCAGTAGGTGGAAAGGCTTGATTCTGGGTGATTTGCACACATGAGTGTGTGTGTGTGTGTGTGTGTGTGTATGCACACACCTTCTCATACACACACAGGAATCTCTGGCTCTTGTAATAATTCTGCTGTAGATTTGGAAAACAACCTCAAGCAACTCACTTTTTGGTGCCTTTCTTTTATACTTCTGTAAAAAGGGTATAGTGAGTGATACTATGTGCCTTGTAAGAGTGGCAAGGAACCTTTCTTTGTTCTGGTTTGTAGTGTTCTGAGATGCTCAAGGAGCACTATAGAAAACTGAAGAGTTAATTGGTTCATAAATTGTCAACCTTGCAGTTAAAAATAGCTTTAATACGTCAATTCTTCCTGAGCTGACACAGAAAAAGGCAATTACTTATGACAAGGTAGGAAGTTCGGGAGTTTTTTGCTGAAATGTACCCAAATGCTAATTATTGTGTAAACATTTATAACAAACTACCACTCTTTGGAGGCCTGCTAAACAAACTTCAGTACAAACCAAACAAAGGCTACAGCACAGACTGCTATGCACACATCACATACACTTTGTAACATATTATTGTAATACTAATTGCTTCAAGACATTATGATGTAATTATAACACCGTTATGGAGACAAAACAATGTTTCCATGGTTCTGTCACAATACCCAAATCATTCTGAGTCTATATCAGAATGAAACTCTCAGTGTGCACACACAGAGGCAATGCTGGGCTGCGAAGTGAAATGAAAGAGTGATGCTGTGAATTGTTGATGAGCAACCTTTATGGAAGTGACACCAACACAATTTGTACAAAGATGGCATGATGTCCAAATTAAACTGAACTAAATCAGAGGCATTCCATTTAATCATGTTATGAACAAGAGCCATTTGTGCATTAGTGATTCAGCTTTTAAATGAGTCAGTGACAAAAAATGACAATGTTTTGACAGTTCATCTTGAATGGCAAGAGGATCATCTAAGCCATGAGCCTTCTTTTTCCCCCCTTCCTCTGATCACCTTCCAAACAGACTGTAAAGTGCATTTCTGGTAAGAAGAGTGGTTTCATAAAGAAAACAGTCTTAAGATCTATATTTACTCATAGCCAGTGACCACCAGAGGAAAGCTCTATTCCTACTTTTTTTTTTTCCTATAATGTCTCATTTTTACTGTAATGTCAAGAGAACAGGCTAAGATCAGATCTTATCTTGCCACATAATATCTAGACTGTATTTGCAGAGAGTCCCTTGTTTGGAAGAGTTTGTAGCCTGAACAGCAGAACTCACTAGGAAGTTTCAACCAACATATTACATTTTAATTTTTCCAAATAGCAAAATTTCCCCATAGGAATATTCCTGGTTTCCTGACTTACTTTTTTTTTCTTCATTTTATGATGAAAAAATCAAATTTTCTTTCCTTCTCTTTCAGCTTGAATTCCTCACCCCTCCATTTTCACTTAAGCTTATCCTCCAGCCTGAACCACTTTCCATGATGTGTCATAGCTGTGCCCTTCATAAGACACCACATGTTGCAGGGGCCAATCTGTTAAAAAATCCCAACCATATAGAAGAAACATCCTTCCTGTAATCGTACTGAAGGGAAGATGGGGCAGAAGCTGCAATCTATACCAGCATTTAGGCATATTTCAGTTCTTGGCTACATCATCCAGACCTGTGCATCTGGAGATGCACCAGCTCAAACCCTACATTGATGTGCAGCTACTGCAGCCTCAACAAAAGCTTCAGTTGACACATCAGTGCTAAGCACATCCTCCTCCTCCTTTTCAAGAGCCTCTTTAATGGAAGAAAAGTATATTTGTACAATCAGAAATCTTTCTCAAGTGACCACCCAAAGGATTAGTGAAAATGGGTTGCCCAGTAATGGCGCTGATTTTTATTTGACCTGCAGTTAAAAGTCCAGTCTGGGAAGGCTGATACTAGAATAGCCTGTAAGGCTCATTGCATTGAATAGAGGTCTTAAGATGCATGTTGTATTAAGATGACTTTAGCCAAATAATTTTCTAATTTTTCTGACTGCTTTCTGCTTCAGGGAAGTGTGGTTGAACAAAGAGATGCTGAACCACCATCACCTCTTCCACTCTCATTCCAGCATGGAGAGTATCCAGTGTGTGCATACTGTAACTTCACGATTTCCATAGCAACACCAGAAGGGTCTTGTTAACCACAGGTAATGCAAAACACTCACAAAGGTTTTAAACCACTCAGCAAGTCTTAAAAAAAAAAAAAAAGTGCTAAATATGCTGATTATAATTTAAAATTCCTGATAAGACCATAATTTTAAGGTAGCAATTGAAAAGGAAATCTCTTTCAGGTTGAAACAGTATTGCTGTTCTGCTCATCCAGCTTATTGTAAGACAACTCCATAAGCATAATTTTCTGCTTTTAAGAAGGAAAGTATTATTTCAATAGTTAATATGAATCACAAGGGAAACCTTACTACAGAAAAGAACACATCATTACATCTCCATAATAGTTGTTTTTCTATATATCTTCTATATAAAGCTGTAACACAACCTACAGCCAAAGAGAAATAATGCAGTAGTGGGGCTATTGCTCCCTCTACTGTAAATATTCATGATTTCTTATTACAGGTGATACAATACAATCCAAGTCATTAAAAATACTTCAACTAATCAAAAAAGCAGCAACAAAAAAATTTGTTTTCAGAATGGCTTAACCAAATGATTATGTTCCCTAGCAATGCCATGGGGAGAATATCCAAAGAAATACGATGCTTTTTGTTTCTTTTTTAATATATAAAAACCCAACAAGGTATCTGTAGGTTTTAACTTAAAAATATAAACACTTGAGGAAAACTTTCTGCCACTGATCACACTCTTGCTTCCTAGTAGCAAAGCAAAAAAGAGAAATAATAAGTGCCCAGTGAGAAGCATTTTGACCTTCTGAACAGCCTCCCATTATGAACATCAGCACTGAGGAAATCAGCAAATTAATCAGGGAGAGTGGAAAATAAACAAGAAGGTGATTCATGAGGAGATTTACAGGGTTGGACTGTACATGCATGGGAAAGCAGATTATTGAATAACACAGAGCCTTCCGTTACCAGAATTGCCTCATTTCTCAGCTTAGCATCTGAGCGGGCTCACTGCCGAGGTACCGGGCTCACCCAAAAAGTCTTCAAACAAACTCTGATTCTCTCTCAGAGGCCGAACATAATTTTATCCAAACCATCTAAAAATAGGTTGCTATTGAGCAGAGGACAGAGAGGAGTTGCCTTAGCACCAAATTGCTCTTGCAGAGGCTTTATTCCTTTGCAACCAGAGATTTGTAATTTAAGGAAAAAGCTTCTTCCATCTTTTCTGCAATATTATAGTAAAGGAGAATGAGAGTATAGCTACTAGATTTTTAGTGCAAGATTCCTGCTGGGAAGCAATATGAAATTGCCTTCTCTCTTTCTCAGTCTCTGCTATGGCTCAAAGCAATCAGCAGCAAATGGAGTCCAGCCAAGGAGGGGCTGACAGCAGGCAAATACCAGAACATCACCTGGTTGGCATTTGCACAGGCAGCAGCATCTTTATCAAAGACTTCTAAGACCCACAGGACAGAAAAGATTCATATACCTCCAAACTTCCCATCTAAATATTTCCCTTCCATCCTTTCTCTAAAATATTTTACGGGAAGGAATGAGATAACTTCCATTTTCTACTGATCTGAATTACATAGGATAAGGCTCCTCAACTGATTAAACACACTCTCCACTCCTCAGCTTGGACAAAGCACCTCTTCTTTATTAATCACTGATTAAAATCAATAGTAAAATCCTCACTGATTTCACTGAGTGATGGATGAGCTCTTTGTGCTCTGCAGCCCGCAAGGATCTGAAATTGTGACTGTATTTAAACACAGAGATTTTTTCTTTTGTGCCAGGAAGCAGTGTCAGGCACTTTGGGGAGTGTCTTTCAAGTGCCTTGTTCACTCTAGGCTCTCTGCTTGAGGAAGCATATGGCTCTTTGTGCTTGAAGCTCCATAAATCTGCATTAGTTTAAAATATATGAATGTGAATCATTAGCCTAAGATTTCAGAGCTAATAAAAGAGAACACAAGTTCAATATCACTTCTAAGCATTTCTGAATTTTACATTATTGCATCACTGACCACTCTTAGGACAGCTTTTTCCAGTGATAAATACTTCTTTTAAAGTTCAAAAAGCCTTTTTTTTCTTTTGAATCTTCATGGACAAATACCTTGTGAAGATTACATACCCAAAATAGCAGCACCATCACTTGAATCTTATTAAAACTATTTGTCAGAAACATGTTTTTAAATTCAATGAGACCTGTATAGCCAGCCTTGAGTTCAAACTACAATTATCCTGGCCTGCGTATAATTGGAATCACAGGAATTAATGAGGATATACAATTAAAATTTTTTGTCCTCCACCAAGGTTTTTCATTTTAGGGGAGGAAAGAAATGAGTTGCAAAATAGAAATTGTTCATTTCAGAATACGCTAAAGTGAAAAGCATCCACAGAGAGTAAAGGGGGTTTTGGTGTGAAAGAAAGACTTGGCCAAGTCTGGAACTACTTACAAAACTTTTACTTCTAAACTGTTTTCATGACCTGGCCAGAAAGATTTGAGATTCAGGTGTGTTTGTTTTCAGACACAAGGATTATTGTCTTAAATTAAACTTGAAAGTTCTAGATGTTTAACCACCAACTGAATTAACAAAAGCCATTTATTTCAAGTAAAGAGAAAACATACATTAAAATACAAGAAGGAAATTCCTTATTTACATGCACCTCCTTTCCACTTTGATTATTCCTTATCTAAAGACAAGAAAAAATAAAAGTAAGATATAATGCCGAAGTGGCTTTTCACTACCTTAATGCACCTCTTGCTTCAAGTTTTAACAAAGCCTTGCAGCTGTTCCAGTCCTTGCTCTATGCTGGGGCACAAAGGACAGAACAGATAAAAAACAGCGAGCTTTTAATAAAACTTCTCTCTCCAACTCGAATTTATTAACTCACCTGACATTTCTTCCATGGTAAATTAGAGGTGGGCAGCAACAGGCTACCCCAGCTGCTCCACATCACAGAAGATGAGCGGAACTAAAAAGGATAAGTTTCAAAGACCCTATATCTTAAATCATGCTGCTATCACAAAAGGAGATACGGTCTGAAAAGGCAAGGAATATATTTTATTAGTTCAGCAGGTATAACTGGGAAACACCAGATATGGTTTTGGGTGCAGATTTCTTCCTTCAGGCCTTTGAAACACTTTTCCCTAAAAAGAGGTACACATTCCCCAAAATACATCTGGTTTTTACGAGAAATGCCATCTCATCTAAAATGTAGAATGTTTTGCTCTATTATTTGCCTTACTTTAAGGTTGGATCATCACAGCTGCCACACTGCAATGCTGTGGCAAGATTGAATCTTACATTTGTTGTTAGCTTTGCAGCAGGTTGGGGAGGGACCAACATCCTTTCATCACTTAGAAATAGTTCTCCAACAATAATCTTAACAGATTTCCAGGCACAAAGAAGCCTCTGGTGACAAGAAAAGAAACCTCCATGTCTGATATATGTGTAATATATCAGGACTCTAATTTAGTCATTATGACTGGCTTAATTAATAAGTGCTATGCCATATCAAGGCTGTGTCTTTTCATGGTTTTGTTCCCCTCCTCTTATTCTGATCCAAAGCTTACCTTTTACTAGCTTTTCATGTACTCTGGGTAAAACTAAACTAACTGATCCAATTCAGTTAATAAAGAATTTATCCCTCACTCATCATACACTTGCTTCCCTTGCTTTTCCCTGAGGAGACGCTCCTTTAAGGCTCGATGAAGACTCAACTCACAGTACATAACTCGTGGATATGCAGATTCCCTATGTTTTCACAGCTTTCCCCCATATACATAATAAATGGTGCTTGCATGGTGTGGGCAGAGTTATCCTACTGACAACTTGTCTATATAACACTTCTATTTGCTGTGAGAATCCAGCCACTTTTATCAAAGCAAAAGGTGAAAAAGGCAGGCTCTGGCTGCAACTAAACTAATCAACAGTAGTTTCCTTCCAACTTTCACTGCCAAGTCACTTCCTTCCATGGTCATTGTGTTGTTATTTGTACAGCAACAGCTGCTTCACAGCAAAAGTAGAAGACACTGCTCCTTTTGCCAGTGTCAGTAGGTGACGGGAGGAGCCCATCTCAGACAAGTGGGGGTGGACTCACACCAAGGGTCTTTGGGCAGGAATATTTGAGTGCCTTTCCAGGGCCAGAAGAGAAATCAGGCTCTCATTTTCAAATGATCCAAAACAGAAAAGTGACAAATAACACAGGGCAGACAAAAGGAGGACTGCTTTGTAACAGCATGCTTGCATGATTCTCTAGTTCCACTGGGTGTTCAAATACATCAGCTATTTCTCTAAAGTAAAGCTGTGATTTAGCAGCCTTCCTGATTAGCCAACAACTGCTATACAGCAAGACCTGTCTGTTAATTAAGTGTCAGTATTAGACTCTATCCTCCTTCCCTTGTTAGCAGCTGAAGGCCACTGAGGTGGTTTTTCTCTCTGCTGCTACACAGCTCTGTACTAGGGCACCCCAGGGCTCCTCTCCCAGCACTGCCTCCATCTCCCACTGGCCCTGCAGCAACCGGTGGCACCCCAGGCACCACCTTGGTCTACCTCTTCCCCTGTGCCTCATTCCAAGCCCCAATCTTTCTTCCAGGGAATTGTAATTTAGGTATAATTCAAAACCTTAAGACAGCCTTATTTCATTTTATCTTGTTTAGGCAAAGGAAGGAGGTAGGCTTTCTGAACTTAAAGGATTTATTATAGGTGCCCAAATCAGTACTTTAATTACAGTACTCTTCAAGGTAATGAAAGACAAGGTTTTATTTTATTTTCACTGAAAAGTTGGCAGTCATATTGCATTTCTTCTTATTTATCAAAGAAAAGCTCAGAAGACTTTCTGAACCTTACTTACAATAAAATAACGTGGTAGGAACGAAGTCAGTCTAATTTGTTCATTTACAATGACATTTACTGAAATGGGCCCTGTGGCTAATTTGGGAAATAGACAAAGTGGCACTTTAACCCCAGTTGTCCTCTCCACTGTCCCAGAACATCTTTCCTCCTGCAGCACAGTAGGGCAAGAAAATCCTGTCTTGGCTGAAACACTGTAGAGTTTTGAAACTGGGCAAGAAAGAATCATAATGGGCAAAATGGGGGGGGGGGGGGGTGGGTAGTAGGGACACCTAAGCTTCAGAAATATACATGATAAAGTAGGGAGTTGAAAACACAATATCCTATTTGCAAACTGTCATGCACAGTATACAAAACCTGTGTGTCCAGGTCCCAGACTTAAGCCCTGATTGCAAGAAGATGCCAGCACCAAAGGAGTCATTGGTGCCTGTATGCAGCAGGATTGAACCCCAGATTACTCCTACAGAGCCCTTCCATTTGGTTGCCACTTCCATTTGGGCCTTGCTAAAACTCACCAGCCACTGCTCACTCCTGGGTAGAAGGTAAGGAGAGGCCTTGTCTTTTTCATGCTCAGCCCCAGTTGCCACACACCCACAACACTCCCATTTTATTGCTATCTGATTTCAGTATTTCTGTGCTGATGTATCATCCCTTACATATTTTCCTTGTTAGTGGACAGAACACTGTGAGGAGAGAGTGTGAACTGGAGGTCTTCTGCCATTTACATTAATGTCACTAAAACTGCAAATGTTAATATTGTTATTCAGTTCATTGAAAACGGGCTGGAATCTCTCCAGCAATTATGATTTAGTGAACAGTGCTTATTTTAAAATAATACATTTTCTCACTTGACACCCTCTTTCTTTTCTCCATTCCAGGGAAAACACTGTGTCGATGCCTGACTTTTCTGGCTATTTTTTTCTTCATAGAAATTTGAGGGAGGACAACCCTATGTTGCTTTGCTTGAACCAAATCTAGAAGATATTTTGTTAACACAATATGGGGATAAAACCATCACAAAAGATTGTCACATAGTAGAGAATGGAGAAATAACTCTGAAATACAGTATGAATAGAAAGGTTGTAAGCAAAAAAAACCATATGCACAGAAAGTGTTTTTGCTGCATCATTTTCAGCATAAATCCATAGAGAATCTGAGGAAATTATGGATTCCTCTGCAGGCTCCCATGATAAAAGGCTCCAATCTCTCCACCACCTACACAGACTGCAACAAAAGCTGATTAAAAAAACCCAAAACTAGAGCAAGAAAATGAGAAAAGTCACTCTTATTCTCTCCAATTCTCACCTGATAACCTTCCCGAAGGTCAGTCCATTCCCACATGAAAATTATTATTCAGCCTCTGCCACCAGACTTGTCCTTAAAAGCAGGATCATATTTCTCATGAGTCTATCATTAGTTTCTTGATTTGTAACTTAATGCTTTGAAATAAATGTTTGTAAGTATCATGTGTTAGCCAAAAAGAGGTCTAGCAGAGCAGTATCCAAAGAATGCTGCACCTATTAGTGGTGTTAATTGCTTCCACCAGCTTGCTGAAGTGCCTCAGCTGAACATAATATGGAAAGTACATTTCTCTTTGCACCACTGCAAAAGGATTTCCAACACCTCTCCCTGAGCAGCTGAAGCTGAAGCTATTACTGTTCTCATGCCACCATCCCTTGATACAAGTGACAGAATGCTTCTCCATTTAGCAGCCACTTTTATTTGCTCTTCTTTGCTGTTTTCCCCACAAGTTCCATCTTACTATAATTTTTTGATTTAGTGTCTTTCCAACTGTTTAATTTCCCTGTCCAACTGTGCACCATCAAGACTCCACTGTTCTAGTTTGTTGAAAATGATAATTCTTTCTTCTGCTACTTGGCTTCCTACCCTTTGATCCTTTTTTTGCTTTCCTAGTAAGCCACCTGACCCTTTTTTTTCCTCCGTCACCTCCTCCTCTTCTTTCTCAGCTGCTTTCATCTTTCTTCATCTATGTGCTCTGGCTTCCCAGTTCCTCTTCTCTTCAGCTGAAAATGTAAATTTTTTTTTCCTAGAGACTGATAAAGCCCAGAAGTCAAAACCTGCATCTTTAATCTTATTTTCCTATTTTCAGTATGGATTCTATTAAAATGGAGTTGGGCTTACTGCTTTACAGTATACTGATGCAGCATTAACAGAGTTCCAGTTATGTGGTAAAGGACCAAAGGAATTAAAAGTCAAAGCAAAAGTCAAAGCAAAATTCAGATGCTTTAGATATTTTTCTAATTTAGCTAAAATTATGTATAGATGTACATAGCATGTCCATCTTTCATTATGTACTGCTCTTTGTAACTGTCTCATCTCTTTACATTAGCAATGCCAAAAAAGATTGGCTAAAACAGACCAAAACAGGAGATGTTTATCTAAACTGGCAGCTTTCTGGTGGTGGGCAGGGGACTGGCCAAGCGGTACAATGGGAGAACAAGAGTCAGGAATGTAACATTTGCTAGTGGCCTTCATCACGCAGCATGAGCATGGTCTTTTCTGTTCCTGGTAACATCTGGACAGATGCAGTATGATGCTGCAGTCTCCTCCCTGATGCAGAGGGATACAGATGTGGGGAGTGAGAAATCCAGAGGTGCCGAAGAAAATAGAGACTGAAGGGCAGGGAGCAGTTGCAAGTGTGAGGTGGATTCACAGAACTGGTGTGAATGTCATCTTTTACTCACAGCTTGTTCAATGAATCTCTTTCCTCCATCTCCCTGTGACCCTCCCTTCTTTGATTCCAAACTTTCAAAGCCAAGGCTAGAAAGCAAATATGTTTACACATCAGCATGTCAGAGGTGCTGTGCCTTCACCTGCTGATGTCCTGTAGTTCCTATGGTGCCAATTTGAAAAAATGTGTATTTGATGAAAAATTGAAAATATGGAGGCTTTTGATGGGATCAGTTGTTATGGCTGTAGCTGGCAACCTATCCCACAATACTTCTTCTGTTTCTTCTCCAGCAAGCATGGAAGTAGTTGCATGGTATATTCAAGGCTGGGTGAGCCAGTGTTCCTTCCCTGCTGCAGCTGTATAGCAACTTCTCTGCTGGATGCTGGCTGGGTGGTGGACAGAGGAGAGAGAAAACTTCCCTGGCTGCTTTATTTTCTGTTTCTCTTTGAAGCATGGAGTTTACAGAAGAACTGGAGTGGAGGAATGACTGATGGGATCCAAATGAACTGTGATAAACAGGCTTCCTCCTGCCACTCATGTAAGCCTAGGGGCCATGAAGGAAGAAATCCAGCAACCTGGTCATGACTGTCCTTTTTATTTTCCTGCCAAGCATCACAGCAGCAGGTGGTTGGAAAGGCTCAAGGGTCATTTAGGATGAGTGACAGCACACTTTGCTTCAGCCATGGCCATATGACATTCCTGTGTCATCCCACCTGCACCACAGAATGAGGGAATGAAAAATTTCCTGTGTGAAAGAGATACCCTACTTAATTTTGCTGTCCTTGGATTGTCAGATTGGATGTCAAAAAACCAAGATCAAACGAGGAACTTACAGTAAATTATTGATTTTGACCTCCCAGGCTTGATGAAAGATGTATCCTTGACATGAGAACATGAATATCTGAGTTTCAAAATGTATTCAGCATTCAAACCCCTTTACCTACATACGCATTGCACCCTGCTAAGGTCCAAGAGCAGACAATATATATGCAAGGCTGGGTGTGCAAGGCTATTGTTTTCCTTGGCTATGGCTACAAATAGGGAAATTATAAACATTCAAGTCTCCCCTCCCTATTTAAGGTGATATGGTGATACAAAACCAGCAAACTCCTCTTCATTGTCTTTCTTCTGTAGCTCTCAGACTCCATTCTTTTGAAAAGCCTGGATGCAAACACAGCCTGCCTCCACTGACCAGGCTGTCAGCTTTTATTTTTGTGTCTGTCAAATGATCCCGGTGCTCCAACCCTGAAGGACTGATCAGCCTCTCTTCTCTGCTCACCTTCT
Organism: Pardalotus punctatus; assembly: GCA_013400915.1. Classification (NCBI taxonomy): domain Eukaryota; kingdom Metazoa; phylum Chordata; class Aves; order Passeriformes; family Pardalotidae; genus Pardalotus; species Pardalotus punctatus. The sequence continues at coordinate 43,444 of VZTX01008578.1, read as the reverse complement.
TATTAAAACATGGATTAAAGAAGGATGAACCACTAGGAGCAAATTGGGAGAGGAAGGAGTGCTGACAGAGTTTTCCTAACATTCTGAGTGTGCACATCCATAGCAACCTCCTGTGACCTGCTTCCACCTGTGGTGATGTGGTCACCACACAGCTCTCTCTGGGACTGCCTTTGCACACCTGGATCTACTCATAAAATTTAAGGATAAGATTATTATGCTTCTGTTTCTATCATAAAATGACCAATCTTATCCTAAACCAAGAATTAATCTTTATTTTAAGATTTATTAAACACATGCCTATTAAACAAGGTTTATGAACTATTCTACATAGTAAGAAATTACGGCAAAGAATAACAGAATATAAATATGATTCACAACAAAAATAATGTATTATTTAATCAAACCTCAATAAAAACTGTTTGATTTAATTTTCTCAAGGACTGTCTATATATGCAGTTTCTCCAATTGGTTTAATTCATTCTCCACAAGTTTGCTTCTGCTCTTAGCAATCCACAGGAAAAAGTTACAGTAACGATGTTCTATTGCATTTGCACAAAATATCTTAAAGGAGAAACAGAATGAAACATGACAGTTTTGTCATTATATTCTGACTTAGTACAACACACAAAACATGATTTAAAATTACCTGCCTGTTAAAGGCATTTTAGGTAGCAGTGAGTTTAAAAATAAATATGTGTATCTAGATTAAAATAATTATGTATGTGCAGCCAGGGTGAATATTTTCAGAAGATTCTCAAATGGTTTCTGTGAATCCTGAAGGTGAGGAAGCCCAGAGATGGCTGTTCATTTCCCAGCTATCTGGGGGCTACGGGGAGTCAATAGAAGTGATCAAAGCAGTCTGATGGTTTTAATTTATACCAAGCTTCTGTGCCCTTTAATTGAAGCAGTGTTTTGCCAGCCTGAAGAGTATGAAATCCAACTGCTGCTGAGGCCAGTGTCTCGTGCAGATTGTTTAAAAGTGTTACAGTGTTCCCTGTGCGTTCTGTGCAGGGGGAAGGGGAAGTTGGCCTTCAACTACTTTTTTGATGGAGGAATCTTGCTTCCTTTTGTGTTCCTCCCACAGAGTTGCCTACAAGGCAGCATGATCCAGCCCTCAGTAATTAAGATGCCCATCCTCTTCCCACAATTTTCAAGTACAAAAGCCAGTTCTGACATCAACAAGAAAGAGAAAGTAATATTATTAGTGCTAATTGGTTAGTAACAAATCTCCCTGGGACATATAAAACCTATTCACAAGCTGAAACAGTTACATAGGGGAGCACATAACTGAGCATGAGAACTTCATCAAGAATCCTCAGCAAGCCTGCAATGAGTTCAGCACTGACTTCAGCTGGCTAACCCCAAATATCCACTTCATGCTTTGGCGAGTGATGATTTAGCATGTTATTTAGCTTTTTGCATCTGTGAAATAAAAGAACTGCTTGAAGGAAGAGAGTTTCACTTCCACAAGAAGCAGGCTAACTCCCCAGCATTTTCTGACCTTCAAAGATATCCCTAAATGCAATTTTAGACAAAAGCATCAGAAAGGGAGAAAGGCTTCTAATGTACAAATAACTATTTCTATTTTATTTGTAGACTAAAGTCACACAAAGAAGTATTGCCAGCTTCTGCTGGAAGTTACTTAGGATTCACCTCCAAAAGTGGTTTTTCTTGTTTTACTGTTTTTGACCTAACACTTTCCAAGCCCTGTTTTGTCTGTAAGTAATCACTTGGGAGATTATTATATTTTTTCCTTCAGTTCATTTCACTCTTAATCACATTGATCAGCAAAAGTCGATGCAAAAATTTCAAGACTGTAAATAGTTTTTTTTGTTTCATCCTCTGGTTCATGTGCAGAAATATAATCCAAACACTAAATCAAATCTGTGTCTATCCCATACCTACTGAAGTGCCCACTAAGCTCACATGATGGCAGAGGTCACACTGCTCTCTGCAAGAGACCACAGTGGACAGGAAGCAAGACACCAGCACAGAACCTTGTAAAGGCAGGTCCACCATAACTAAGGGGCTGATACTTTTGGTGCAAGAAAAAGGCAAAAGAAATAGGAAATAAACTAAGGGAGATGACATCTACTGGACTCAGAATGGGGAATAGAGTTACGAATGAAAGTGAGGAATCCAGTGGGAGACACTGAACACGGAAACAACTTACCATAAGTAAGCAAGCTTCTCTGTGTGTTCTGACACAGATACCAAGACCAAGGCTATCCATTTAATCTCTCAGAATGAAACTGAAGTTCTGAATAAGATATAAACCCTAGAAATGAAATCAAAGAGAAGGAAAGGGAGAAAATCCAACGTCTTGATAGACGCCAAATAAGGGGGGTAAAAAAATCCAATTTTTTCTGAAAATTCAGGAGTCTCTGGATGTCAGGTCATCCTCCGTGGGACCATCATATTGGGTCACCTTAACCAAATTTAGCCCCAAGGAGATCCCGGTTCACCCGAGGCAAGGTCTACAGAGCTCAAAAGGCATCCAGTCCCATGATATAACAATCACTGCAAAACATCTGAGTTTAAAGTCATTATTGGCAATTTAGGCTGTTGGAGAAGGAGAGAGAATGTAGCCTTAGAGAAATTCTCATATATGGCTCCTTTACATCTCACCATATGGAGAAGCACAAACATAACAGTCCAAGCTTCCCTGGCCTAAGCCAGGCGATGTCCCTTGGGGATAATCCACAATAAGCTATATTAGAAAAGGAAACACTGTTTCCAAGTCTTTATATTTTCAGCCTTCTCTACTGTGGGAGTCACACATTACGCTAACATATTCATTAGCAAGCAGAGTGAGACCACTGAATTAATTTCTTATAAGACAACAAAGAATCATAAGATATGAAAAGATCTCCAGTCACTTTCATTACCAGGCTGGGCAAAATAGTAGGCAGTGATTTTTTTTTTTTAATTTTTTTTTTTTATATAAAAAAGATACGACACAGATCCTGATAAAGGTTTTGTAATTCTTTGCCCAAATATTTCAGGAAATATGATCATTGATGGATTTGCATGGCCATTCCACAAGTGGAAGTAAAAATGATTGCTTGAGAACTTCAGCTGAGAAATATTGAAATATTGAAGATCAAAATCAGACTTTCCAGGTAAAGACTGTGATGGAGCTGGATGAGAAAAAGTGAAGGAGAGTTCCGATCCCATAAAACAGGTTAGGAGAACCTGGGCTTAGAGGATAAATGCTTTCCTGTGACTAAGGTCTATTTTACTTCAATAATTAGTTTTCTTAGAGAAGATAATTAAGGTGAAGATGATAATGATATCAATGATTTAATGCTCTTTAATTCTGCTGAATAATTTAAGGTGAAGACAACATTTTGCCTTCAAGCCGTTACTTGCATCCTTTGATGTGGTCCCAGTGCTAAGGAGACATATCTAACACATGCTTATTTTCAGTCATTCCCTCATTGTTTCAAGGAGCAGATTATGATACATTTTCTATTATGTGGTTTATAAAGGAAATAATCACAAGCCTACTATGAAATAAATAGTAAGTTCCCTAATCATTTCAGATGCTTGAGGTTAAGGTCCAAAAGGAGTAAAATGTATTTGGAGCACAGATACACTCAGATTCAGAAAGCTCCCAGTGGCTAAACTGAGAATACAGGTCAGCATCCTAGCTCAGGTAAATGTATCGATTAATAGGGAGTTGTATGGATTTACACCAATTGTATCAGGCTTGGCTGAGACTCCATTTTAAACAGATGGTAGTATCTGGCCCAAGCCTTACCTAATTTCCTAGAAAGATAATCAAAGCTCATAATTTTCACAGGCAGAGAAATCTGGTGCTTTTTGTTTTTTTTCTTAATACATTGGGGAATTTCTCAAACCTACAAAAATACTACTCAATAATATATATAAATAAAAATTAGATAAGCAAGATGTGTACATTTAATGACAAGGTTTGTTGTGAATCTGTTTCCTCATCACCCCACTGCCATGTTCTGAAGCCAATCTACTGCAGCAGCAAGCCTAACCAGGAATAACCAAGCAGTATAGAAGGTGTAATACACTGACTTTTTCTCACACATCTTCTGACAAAGCTGATTCATCATACTGTTCTGTCAACATTGAACCAAAATGGTAACGGAAATGTTTGTGTTATTAGTTACTTTGCTGAAAGGAAGGGAAAGTATTTGATATATGAAGTGTGTAGAGGTTGCTACATGTAGGTAGATTAAAGGAAGCAGATTCTAATCCCAAGGACCTAGAGGATGAAACCTAGATTAAAAATTCCCTTTATATATTTAACAAATTAGAAAAAGCTTGGGGGAAAAAAGGTAGCTATTAAATACAGGAATGTGCAACATTCTACAGTGAGTCAGGATTCAACAGCAATATACACAACATAAAGAATAACTGGATTTCTTACGCTATTGCAGAAAGTTTTGAGGACTATCATGAAATTCAAGTTCAGCATCAGCTGACAACACTGTGCTCTTGCATAAGAAAAAAACATTGTACTGGGAAATATAAACAGGGGTAACATTTATAGACAGATGATGTAATCCTCCTGTTATTCTTAGCATTGGTAAAGCCTCAGCTGAAGTGTTTTGTCCCATTTTGGGCATTATATTTCAAGAGAGATGTGTATCAGTTGAAGTTTTCAGATGAGAGTAACTAAAGTTTTATGAAATGATACATAGGCAGGATTGAGCAATTTTAGGTTGTTTACCACAGAAAATGGAATACCAACAATGACATAGTAATTGCCTTCAAATCTTTATAACACTACTGCAAAGAAGAAAGGGAAGTGATGCTCTCCAAGTTCATGAAGAACAGAAAGTAAAACAGTAGGTTCAAATCCATCAGGGAAGATTTAAGACACGAGCAGGACAAACTATTTCACAGTGAAGCACTGCAATAGGTGGCTCAGGAGGATGGTAACTCAGAGTCCAGAAGGGCCAGCTGCTCCCTCAGTGCTGGGATGCCAGGAGCCACATCCAATGCCACAAATGGTAGGGCAGAGACCCCCACCCAGGGCCCATCCCACTGCCCCTAGCAAGCAATCAGGGCAGGCCAGGGGAGGCAGCTCAAGCCAGTGTTATCTGGCAAGTTCTGGTGATGCAGCAGGTCCAGTCAGCAAACTATGACTGTTTTTATGACTTGTAATCATTTATTTGCTTCCACTTTTCCCTCCCCCTTTACTTATGGAGTATTTTTACTAAAATCTTTCTTAAATGTACCCAGCAAACAGGCGCTCTGGGCATCCAGTTAGTCTCTGGCATCACTGAGGCTACCCACACATCACAGCACACCTTAGAAAGAAAAGCCTAGGTCAAGCCCAATTCAAGTGTTTGGGGGGCATACTGGATTACAGAAAACTTCGTCATCCTCTGAATGGAGGCAAATAGGATACATTTTTCCTGTGATGCATTTTTAATTTGTGCATATCCCCAGGTGGAAGGGAGAGCTATATTGCCTGCAGCTGGACTGGCTCACATGTAGGAGACACTCAATATCCCAGAAGACTTATGTGAGAGTGCAAAGAATATTGGACGTTTTACTGGAAAAATTGAGAAGTGACTGAAGTTTTTAACCCTGGCATGTGACCTGCTCGGAGTTGAAAGTTTATTCATACTGCCATGGTGTCCTGAATGAATATGCTGTATATTGTGATTTTGAGTTAATGTTTATGTTGAAAAAGGAGACAAAGTAATCATGTTTTAACTAGGTAACTACTAAAAGTCAGGAGGAAATATTTTTTTAGGAATGAGGGAATTACTTTGACTATCTTCTCTCAGGGATCAATGAGGCAAGAATATTTGTAATAGCTTTTTCCTTTCCAGACAATTGACAACAAATTAAGCATTAGGGAAGACAGCTGGAGAGACAGGGACAAAAGCTGCAGGCTTCATGTAACAGTTTGCTACAGCTGTTTCTGCAAGGCTGTGTCTTTGCTGTGAGTGTGATCACAAAAGATTTCCTTTTTGTTTCCAGCATCACTCAGCACCCTGGACTGATTACTGAACCAGTATCCTGGTTCTGTCTTGCTATTCCTCACTTACTCTGCTTAGGTATAGCTAATGTAGAAGACTGGAGCAAACTTCTTGTGTCAAAGGAAACACCAGCATCTTTCCACACTACCTAATATTCAGGCAGTCTCTGTCTAAGAAACCCAAGAATATGAGGGGAAGTCAGTACCACAACATGTGTTTTCGGTTAGTAAGAAAACCAGAGGGCAGGTAATTGGTTTGGATCTAATGGCAATTGATAGTCAATACGTATGGAAAGCAAACTGCAGTCTTCTCACATATCCTTAAGAAACCAGAATTTAAAAGCTTATCAGTTAATGATGACAACACAGGAAATACACTCATAGGTTTGAGTATGGATTCAGGAAAGTACCCACATCCTTCTCACATCATTGAAACATGTGACTTCTTCAATTCTTTTAATTATTCAATAGGGAGAGGAAAATAGATTTCTGAATTTCTGTTTTCAATGGAAGACAACCAGCTTACTGTGCTGATGTGACTAGTTAGAGGTATTGGTGTGATTGATTCACTGCAGATTTTAGGAAAGAACCTCTCACTCATCCTATTTAGCACAGTTGGGCAAATACTCACATATTGAAGACTGCATAGTCCCATAATTTCTATGGGGATCATGTGGAGGATTAACAGAACACTGGCTATAGCACTGTTTTTATAGCAGTATCCCCAGCCTAATTTGCCTGCTAAAAACTTTAATTCAGATGAGGTTAGGCCATGGATGTGAGCAAAGTAATAGATTACACTGAGGTAATCAAAAGTGGATGTGAAGAAAAAAAGTAGAAGAAGGAAAGTTTTGAATCAGAATCACAGAATCATTTTGCTTGGAAGGGACCCCCTGAGATCATCTGAATGATTTGGTACAGCTCAAATGGAAGTTAAAGCTTTAAGCAGAAATTTGTTAAAGCCCTACTGGCTGTTTGCAACACAAGTGTATTATTTTTAAGTCTCTTAGATATTATAACTTGCTTATCTATGAATTTTCTCCTAAAACAATAAAAGTTACAAGATTTAAACTTGGTGGGACCAACTTCATTGACCCTTGACCTCAATACTCTCACTGCTAGTACTAGTTCCAAAACTTGCCTCATGGGAAGTTTGAACACTCTAATTAAAGACAATTCTGTTCAGATATTTTATTTGCTGTTCTTGTATTGCTTCATTTCTTTTTTCTAACTTAGAATGAAAATTAATATTTAAGAAATTAATCTGTTCTTAGAGTTTGTTTTTCCCCTAAAACCATCAGATTTTAGATATGCTATTAAACTTGCATATTGTGAAAGTTGTCTATGTGATTTTAAAGATCAATTTGATGTCGCAGTAGATTTTACATTTAGTAGAGCAATAAATAAATAGTGCTGTAGGTAAAAATTACTATTTTCACACATTTTCACTTATAAAACATTACTCTTGTCAGCAGAATTTCCTGAAAAGACAAGCTGTGACAAAGATTCTATAAAATATCAATGAAATTCCCCTAGTATTCCTTAACCCAAAATATGCCTGGATTTATGGCACGGAAATCAAGTCCCGTTTAGGGTCAGCGCACAGTGAATTATTTTATGTGTCCGTGCCGCCATCTAGTGGGAGGTAAACTTTCTGCACCAGTCCTGTGTCCGGCTGCCAGCACCGTGTCACCTGCTGTGTGAGCACTCGGGGTGTGACACCGTCATCAGCTCAGAAAGGCCAAAACAGTTCGAGTTTTAGTGATGTCCAAAGTCATAACTCAATACCCTTCTGATCTTGGCCCGGTAAAAACTTCTCAAGGTGAGGAGCATTTAATGTGCTTTACATAGGCTGCTTCACTTAAATGTGGGCAGACAGACCAAAGCCAAGTTACTTTTCCCCCTCTATATTTGCATAATATGAAGAAGAAATTCATGGTTTATACACAGATTAATTTCACAGACATCAGAAAATCAAAATGTGATGGCAGGCTTTCTGATCCACTGAGACCACAGGTCTCCCACAGAGCGAGTCCTGCTGTAGCTTTCATTATGTATGATCAAACTAAACCATATCTTGGACTAAGGCATTGCAAATCTGGTGTAGATTATTTTGAAACCTCTTTTACAATTGCACCACAATTCTGGGGTCCATAATATATCCATCTTAACATCCTCATTATATTTCTAAGTATCCAGCTGAAAAGTTCTCTACTAAATTTCTGCTTCCTCTAGTAGTATTTTACTGTGGTCAAGACATCACTTAAACCTGACTTTGACAAACAAAGTATCTGTTTTCTGTAGGTTGCCTTCTTCGCTACATATTCATTGCTATTCACCTCCCCTTTTCTCTTGGCTCCGTGTATATTGAAGGATAGGTGGATAGACAAAAATCTGTTTATTTGTTTTCTGTTAGTCAAGTTGGAGATTTATTCCCTAATTCTACACTTACAGGGATTCAGAGAACAACCAAAATAATCACAGAAAATAATCACTGGTATTCTTGGCCTACTTGTCTTATAAAAAGCTCCTTGTTTTGTGAAATGCTCCCTTGTTAAGTCCATACAATGTTTTGGTTGCAACCCGCTCAGAGGAAAGCTTAATATTAATTTGTGCTGGTGTTCAATCATGCTTAGATTAGTATTTAATTAGATCATGAGAACTTGTTTGTACTGGTAGCAAGAGATTTTCAGAACTTACATTCAGCATGAACATGCCTTGGTTTTCCTAGGTAGGTACTGGAAAAGACCCATTTTCTGATTCAACTGGATTGATTGATAAGTATCTTCTCTCGCCTTTATTAGCTTCATTTTCTTTGCTTCCTCTCCTTCCTGCAACAAAAAAGCATTGCTTTACTTTATTTGGGAATTGTTCCCTCAAAAATCTCTGCTCGACGAAAGCTTTGTTCTGTGTACATTTATTTCTTCATCATTATTAAGCATATCAGTCTTGTACAGAGTTTGCTGTAAGACCCTGGTATTGCAACTCACACTGTAAATAATTTATTCTAAGTACAAGCTTTTTGTTATTTTCAGTGATGCTTCATGCAATATGGACAGCACCTCAAGCATTAAGATTGCAAATACAACCACATGTATATTTTAATTATTCATCATCCAGGCAGCTCTTCCTTGGCTAATGATTTGAGTCTTTTCTTGCACATATACTATGCTTTTATTTATGTCACATTTGCAAGCTTTTTATTTCTTTTCTGATTGATATTAGCATAATTTCTACACCAAATAGGGGTGAAACTTGGAAGATTGTCAGTTTGCTTTCCCAAAGGCCTCAGCCATATACAGAATAATGCCCTGGAATTGTTTGAGGAATGTTAGTTATCTGTCAAAGGAGGAAAAGACAAAAATGGTTTCACTAAATTGAATTAAATTTTCTCTCTGAAAGATATCTTGATGATAAATATGAGTAACAATATAATATTATGTATGAGTGCAGCTCATGGCTTTGAAGCATTTCAGCAAGACAAAGAAGAATTTTTTTTTTTTAAATCACAGTTTTACCATAACAACCAGACAGGTCCAGAGACATTCAGTGATTCCCTGAATTGTTTCAAGAAAGAAAGCCAGTGTCAGTCAGAAAAAGTATCCATATTCTGATGGCTGACTTTATGCTCAGCATACACTGCTGCAAACTCTTGTAGTTCTACCATGAGTCTCATGACAGCTTGTTCTTTTCTTTTAAGAGTAACTACTTGGAGCTCCATGATCACGAGAATTTTAATTATTTATGCATTTTTTAATCCTTGCGGTTGCATTTAAAAAAATTATTTATGAGACAATCTTGCTGCTTCATCTGTAGTTTCAAAATGGTTCAGTTGGCAAGAACAGAACCTGATAGATTTCTGTATTCATTTTCCTTCTCATGAAAAAATGAAGTGCTGGCTGATCCATGTGTCTTCAAACCAAAAGATGGGATTGAGGAGGGAATTGGGTTTTTGTTACCTGTTGCCAAACACCTTTGAATAATTCTTCCTTATTTAGATACTGCACCCACACCTATCAGTTGAATGAGAATTTATCTGTAAACTTCCAGAAACCACCTTAAGAAAAAAGCATACCAATGGTTCTGGTTCCAATTTGGTAGTTGCCACATATCTTTTTAAGCTTTTTTTTATCTTTCTTTTTCATTTTTCTAGTTTATAGTCTTTCCTTCAGCTGTTCTATAACAGTAATCTTATAATTTTTAATTTTTCAAAGAGAAGAACTGAAATGGTCTTCAAATTCTTGCCAGAAAAACCTTCTTGGTTACTGTTTTTGTTTTTTTGACAAGATGATAAATATCTTCACAATATATTTTAAATTCAGGTTTATTATAGCTTCAGCGTAAATGTTAACATGGTAATAACAACACAATTTACACATTAGGAGAGCAGAGATGTTGAATATGTATATACACGCCTGCTATAGCATTCACAATAGCATAGTAATGCAACCACATTTTCAGCCTGAGTAAATGTAATTGCTTCCAATTCTGTGTGTTCAGAAGGTCTATTTATTTGGCTAATAAAAGTGAGGATATGCAGAATACTGATATGCCAGTGATAAACAGTGTGTGTGTTTGTGAGTGTGGAGCCTGAGGCACTGTCCTGGATGATCAGCGCACAGGGGTGTTTTCTGGGAATGCCACAGGAGGTTTAACAAGCTGGAAGCCAGCATGCAGAACCAAGAACCGATGGATTCAGCCTGCACACTACGATCCAGCAGCTCCTTTCCCATGCCAGCCTGCTTTTACCTTTGTGTCCCTGCAGCAGCACAGGCAAGCCCTGAGGGGCCAGGCAGGACAAGAGGACATAGACTCAAGCTGCGCCAGGGAAGATTCAGGTTGGACATGAGGAGGAATTTCTTCACTGCAGCCGTGATAAGATAATTGGAATGGGCTGCCCAGGGATGTGGTGGAGTCGCGGACCTTTGAGGTGTTTAAGGGCAGACTGAAGATGGCACTGAGTGCCACGGGCTGGTTGACGTGGTGGCGTTGGGTCACAGGTTGGACTCGATGATCACTTTTCCAACCTGATTGATTCTGTGGTTCTGTGACCACTCACCTGCAAGGCTCTGCTTTCCACTTGTTTTGTGCATGTACCGAGGTTCTGTCCCACACGGATTGCTCTTCCCGAAGGCTGCCTAAGAGCCGGCCAGCCCGCGGCGGCAGGACACGAACGGGAGGGGCGCCCCGGCTCTGAGGGGCCGTCCCCTCACGGAGCGGCGGGGCAGGGCCGGAGCGCGCGCCGCCCCCTCACGGCCCGCCTCGGTCCCGCCCTTTTCCTTTCTCACCTCCCATTGGCTCCTCCTCGCCCGCTCTCCGCCAATCCCCGGCCGCGCTCCCGAGCTCATCTCCTCCCCCTTCCCGCGCCTGCTGCCGCCGGCGCGCCGCGGGGCGGGGCCGTTAGGCCCGGCCCCTGCGTTAGCCCCGCCCCCTCACTGACGGACCGGGTCGTGATTGGTCGGGTCGTGATTGATCGGGTCGTGATTGGTCGGGGCGGGGCCGCCTTGGGGCCATGGCTGCGCCGGGGGCTGCGGGAACCCGCAAGGTGCGTGAGGGCCGGGGCGAGCGGGGCGAGCGGGGGCTGCTCGGCCCTCGTTCGGGGCCTCCCCGCCAGAGCCCGGGTGTGCTCGGCGGCGGCGTGGGAGGGTCCCTCCCGCCATCCGCGTAACGATTCCTGCGCGAGGACCGGCCTTCCGGGGCAGAGCCCGGCTTGAATTGCAGCCACTTGCCGGTGGTCCGAGGCGCTGTGTGCGGTTCTGGGCCTGCCTCTCTGTGAGAGACGTGGAGCTTCTCCTGGAGCCGCTCCAGCGGAGGGCAGCGAGGATGGTTGGGGCCTGGAGCGTCTCTGTTACGAGGAAAGGCTGAAGGAGTTGTGGCTGTTCAGCCTCGAGAAGAGATGGCCTTATCAATGTGTATAAATAACTAAAGGGGGGTGTCAGAGGGTGGATCCAGGCTCAGCTCGGTGGGGCCGAGCAGTAGGACACGGGCAATGGGCAGAAACTGATGCACAGGGAGTTTCACCTGAGTGCAACCTGTTGGTTGTAGAGAGAGGGTGTGGAGTCTCCCTCCTCCTGGAAATACTCGGAACGTCAGGATGCCAGCCTGTGCCGTGTGCTCTGGGATGGCCCCACTTGAGCCACTGTGGTCCCTTCCAGCCTGATCCGTGCTGAGATTCTGTGTCTGTGTGAGGGTTCTTCCACCCTGCTGTGTCTGTGCTGTGTGCCCTGGACATAGTTGATTCTTTAAGTCCCCACAGTTCAGATCTGTATTTTTCAAGTGTGATTTCCATCTGAAACATGTTTGTACATCAGCCGTTGGAGTGTCCTGAAGTGAGTGACTGTCTGTAGAACAGTGGAAATGAACAAAGCACCCTGTTGTCAAGGCATGGTTTGTGAAATGAAACCCACATGTCTCAGGCCCTACTGGCAGCAGTTCCCCCCCTCCTTGGTCTGAGAGCTTGAAACTTCTCTTGAACTGATCCTCCTTGGCAAAAGTTCTTGGAATTGGTGGGCAATGGTAGTCTTGAAGTGTGTTGGGAAAATACTTTGTGAAAATCAAAATGTATTTCTGTAATCAACAGGCTGTGTCTTCTGGAAGGCTGTCAGGAGCAGCTAAACTAACAACTGGAAGAAAACAGTAAGACCTTATTCATGAATATTGTTTAAAATTGAGTGTATGTGTGAGCATTTGGGAGCCTTCTACTTGTCATACCTCACAACTGAACAAAAGTCCCTTCTGTGTAGATACAAAACATTTTAAGCTGAAAGGCAGCGTGGTCAGGTTCTAAATAGCCCATGAACAGATAGAAACTGAATAGAAATTTTGCTTATAAAAATACAGATTTCACTCTGCATGTTTTATTTATAAAAGATTGAATTGATATAGTTACTAGCTGTAAGACTGTTGAATGGAAACTGAATTCTTCTTAGACATAAACTGTTATTATCTGCTTAATGTTTGTTGCAGCCATACAAAGTTTTCAGAAAAAGAAAGTTATTCTGTTTCATGATAAAATTAGGGTTTTTTTGTTTGTTATTATTAAATAAATTTTTTAAATGTTGTTTCATATTAAGGAGGTGGTGTAAACCATGAATTTCACTTTTGCAGGTTTGGCTTAAGGAAAGGATATTCTGATACAGAATTCTGTTCCACTGACTCTGACAATCAGGTAATTAAATTACTTTTTAACACAGTCATCCCTGTTATGTAAAGAGAAGGGAAATTGGAATACCTTGAATAATAGAAGAAAGCCAGATTAATTTAGATCCTAATTAATTTTCATCTGAACCTGAAATTGCTCCTGCAAGGCAAGCAAGAGTGTCTGTGCTGCATCTTGCAGATAGGTGGAAATGGGCTTTGTGTGCGGTGTGTAAGGAGTTTCCTCAAGGCACAGGATACATTTTGCAAACACAGATATGCTGCGTGTGGACAAGGGCTGACCCTCACTGAAGAGCAGCTGCCCTTGTTAGGTTTTTGTGCTGGAAAGAAAGAGTAGCACAGTCAGTGCTGCAGTGCTGGGTTTTGTGTAGTCCTGAGCCAGTTGTGTCTGAAGCACAAGTAGGCTGTAGATAATTGTTTAACTGTCCAGCAGTTGCTCATTGGTGCAACAACACAATTTAGTTATTTTGCAGAAATCTGCGTGTTTCAAACTTCATGTAATTGCAAAGTAGTACATGGGAAATGATACAATTTTTTGTTATGGGTTGTTCTTTGTCAGGTGACAGGTTGGGGTACACTCACTTCTAAAATAGTGTCTTGGTTTACTGAAAGACAACAGTGGTACTTATTTTCTGACTGCAATGTTCTTTGTGCAGGCTGATACTGTTTATAATGGACTTGACCATTGTGCATCTTTACTGAAGAATATCTTACAAAACAAAGCTACAGGTTGTACCTATTGAAAATAAAAGTTACATTTTTAGGTTTTGTAATACTCCCTTGCTTTGTTTTGTTGACCACTTTTTCTTTCAACTAATACTAGGAAGGGAGACTGTCCATAAACAACCTGGGAAAACAACTACCTGTAATATTACTTCGAAGTCTATGCTAACCAAAGGAAATACCTCCAAGAAGAAAGGGTTAAAAAGAATCATTACTCCTGCCCCTGTTCAAAAAGAAATTGGTACGTGGGGTTTCTTGGACTTGATATTTTTTTTAAATTCAAACAACATTGAGAGACACCTCAACTTAGTGAGATTCAAGAAGGCTTCAAATAATTGTTGTTTGTTAATAGGTTGATCCTGTGTTGAATTAACACAAGGATGTATTATTCCCTTTTAGAAACCTTTAATGTTTACTAAACAATTACAAAAATACATAAATGTTTGAACTTCATGTACAAGGAAGAAAGTTGAGTGTGTTTACAAGTATCAGCATCATCAGGTTTATCTGGCAGGAAGTGTGGAGAAGAATGGTAATACCCTTTCCCCATTTCTCTTGCACAGGGAAACATTGCAGTGCTTGGTCTCAGTTTAGGATCCACAGCTAGAAACTGGTCTGATGTTCAGTGTCCAGACAGGCTTTTTCTCAAAGAAGAGTTTCTGGAAACAGAGAAGTATTGCAAGAAATAACAAGACCTCAAATGGTTTAGTGGCCAAAGCACTTGAATGGAAAGGTGGATGGAGTGCTGTAGGCTGAGTTGCTCCCAGGGGAAATACTTCACTTATTATCATTTCTGCCTCCACTCTGTTTTTTCTGTATGTTTTCTAATCCAGTAGGTGGGTGGGGCCTGTAGACAGGTGTGTAGCGGAATTCCCACTGGGAATTGTAGGAAGTGAGCATGTAGCTGATATCATCCCAGCATGGTAAAATGACAGAGTTTTAATTATACCTAAGCAGAGATTTTAAGAATGGCATTTTAGAACTGGCCTTCTGTAGGATTAAGTCTTTGCACTTCCTTCAAGGACAGCAGCCTGTCCAACTGGTTTAGGTTGCTCTGTGTGGAAGAAAAAAATTGGTGGATTAATCTGCTGGTGAATCAAAATCTGACTGGAAACCTAGAACATAGGATCTTTCTTTGCATTTTCAAGGGAAATAACCGGAATATGCCAGATGATACAATGGGTTTGTGTAGGCCAAGAAGACAGGCAACTTCAGCTGGAGTTTGGTGTTCTTTCTTTCTCTACAGTGCCAATATCAAATAGAAAAGTGGCCTCATCTACCACACCTTCTACTGAGAAGGAGCTTTCCAGGGCAGCCCAGAATCAGATGGTTCAATCAATTCATGTGCCTTGCAGTGAACATTCTCCTGTGGTGTATCAGAAACTGTACGAGCATGTGCAAACTCAGATGTCTCTGATAACTGGCCAAGCCCCACAGAAGAGTAATGAAATTCCCACTGTAACTCCTTCTTCTACCTCAAATCAGGGTTAGTGGAACCATTAATGTAGAGCCAGTTATCTAACTGCATGAGTTTTGCCCCAGATTGCTCTGGTCTATAAGTGTGGTTTTCTTTTAGGATGTCAAAATGTTACAGCTTTGAATTATCAGTTACCTACCTCCACATCAGCACTGTCCCTGCAGCATTCAGCTAATCTCTTATCCGCTCAGCCAGTAAGTAAAAGTTTGATTCTCACTATTAATAAACATTGAATTAGCACTGTCTATTTATACATTTCCTTGTGTCAGTTTTCCTAATAATACTCCTTTTAAAAAATCGTGTATTTCAAACGGTAGTGATGCACAGAGAAAATAGTGCTATTCAAAACACATTTTATGTAGACACCAAAAAATGAAATTAGAATAATTTCAGCTGACTGCTTGTTTCTGCCTGGGGAGTTCTGTAATGGACAGCAAGCATGGAAAGTGCAGGAAATTATTGATTACTGTTAACTGCATTCTCAGTAATGCACACTAGGATCATTAATCAACTCCTCCTAGAAGAAATCATGTATCATATGGAGCTTTCCCTGCCAATGATCAAGGCAATTACTTCTTCAGACACACTGTATTATCTTAGAGCCACGTGTTAAAGTGCCTGTGTATTTCAGGGTTTAGAATAGAGGTTGATGGAGAATACCAGCTACCACTTTGGGAAATACGGCAAAAGGCTTCCACCTTGAATCTGTAAGACTGTAGACAGTCCATGTATAGCTAGTGATGATCTTGACTTTTAAGAAATTCATCTACTTAAAATACTGAAAGATAACAGTGTTGTCCTTTTTTTTTTTTTTTT
>VZTX01008578.1:0-27251 GCA_013400915.1 Pardalotus punctatus | reverse complement strand
TTTTTTCTTTACAGCACAGTTGATAAAGAACTGTGCTTTAATGTTGCCAATAACAATTAAGATAAAGGTAATCTAAATCAGATTTACATTTTAATTACTCCTTATTATACAGGAAAATTATTCAATTATTAATTTGTAGTTGTTCTTATAATTAGCAAAGAATGAACAAGTCTACATTGAGTCAGACAAGAGTGGTGCTGTTTGGGTTTTTTTCCTAAAGATTTAAAAATCTTGTTAATTCTTTGTTTAATTTGAATATTCTTTGTGCAGGGAGTTCCTGTAGACAGTGCCAATGAATATGTGCCAGAGATGGGAGGACCTGTGGTTTGCCCAGTGGTTTCTGCTGCTGCTGCCACACAAATACAGTCTGGCACTGCTCTTCCTGGTGTCATCCCTTGTACAGCACCAGGAGCATCAACCCCTTCAGTGCCTGCATTGATCCCAACATCTTCTGGCAGAGAGATGGCCCCAAGCCAAGATCACCAGATAAAAGAAGCAGATTTGATACAGTGCATACAAGCCCTGTTACAATCCCGTGAAATGCTCGATGGCAGGACGGAGCAGAGGTGCCATCATCACTGTCCAGCCAAACATGATGGCTCAAGTGACACAGAGGAGGACACTCCTGAAGAGCACAGTGAGGATGTGGTCAGTGAAGAAGATGAATTGAATGTACTTGACCTATCTCCAGCGAGAGATACAAGCTCTAAGACAAGTTATGTGAAGAAAGTTCTGAAGTCTAGAAAAGAAAGGCCTGAAGAAATAGCCCTTAAAGTTAGGACTGTAAAGTATCTTATGGGTGAGCTCAGAGCACTGATAACAGATCAAGGTGAGGACATTTTCATTGTGCAGTAGAGTTATTGCATACAAATGACACAAGAGCACTAGTAAAGGAGTGAACACTTCAGTTTCTGCAAGGTGTATATGTCAGATGATATGTGACATCTTACTGTGGTTTTCCACAGTAAAGCCTTCAGGATTCACTCTGGATAAGTATTAATTTACATTTGTAATATTCTAACCTTATGGTAACAGCAAGATAAAGATTGTTACTATTCCATATACAGAGCTTCCCCCTGAGAAAGATCCCAGTGTGATAGGTCACAGATTGTGATAGCAGTCTCACCAAGGCAGGTTGGAAAGATGGTGGGTTATGTTTTATTGAGGATGTAAAGCATAGTTTTCACAGTCAAGCTTAACGATTTTAAATAAATATAGTTAAAGATGACATTTTCTTGGAGGAAAAATCCCAAACACATACTGTTAAATCACTTTGCAGATTGTTTAATCACATGTAAAATATTAGTTATATTACAGGTTTATAGGTTTATGGAGTCTTTTTTCCATCATCTCTTGCAGATGACTCAGAAATATTAAGGTTGATGAGTGAAATAGAAGACTCCATATCATTGCTCCCAGCTGTAGTGGGAAGTACCAATATCCACGCTGAAATAGCACTGGCTTTGCAGCCTCTGCGGAGGGAGAACGTGCAGCTGCGCAGGTGGGGAACTCCTCAGTGAGCCTGTGCTTACTGCAGGTGCACCTAAAGCATCTTTGTCTGGTCTGGTTTAAATTGCCTTTGTTATGGTGTGCCTGTTAAAGTGCTTCCCTTCTTGTCTGTGCAGTATTTTTGGATTAGAAAGTGTGCTGGTAAGGCCCTATACTTTAAAAAGAAACAATTACCACAGAGTATGACTTTGATATTTCAGTAGCATCAGTTGCCTCATGATTGAGCCCTTAGACTGGGTGGGGTCAATGCATCACTGAAAACTGCAGTTTTCAGATCAAGATAGTTAGCCTGGTCATATTCTTTTTGAAATTTATTTTCAAATGCAAAAGTGTCTCTCATTTCAGGGGAGTTGTCACATTACTGGGTAGCATTTGCCTTCAGAACAGGGTTATTTACCAGATACTTGGAAAGGTCTTTTGCATAGAAGGAGTATCACAATGTAAGAAAAATGTGTTATTAAGACTCCTTTATATTTCTGCAATATTACCTGACATCTAATTCTCAAAAGCAACTTATCACGAAACTAATTTAAAGTGCAGTCCTTAGTCTAAAATTTCTGAATTTTTGCTTTTTCATAATTCACATTTAGGAGACTAAGAATTTTAAACCAGCAACTTGGGGAACAAGAAAGCAGTGAGAAGACATCTGGACAGAGCTGCAACTATGAACGTAAACTAGTGATAATGTTTCTTGTTGTAGGGGCATATATGTTAAAGCTTTATTTCAATAGATACTGTTATTTTTTATTTATATATCTGTAGTTCCATATGTCTGTATATATTGTGGCCTTCAGTAACAGCTGAACTAAGTGTTTTGGGCCTAATCATGCAACTGCATTTGCATGGACTGTTGGACCTTTTTAGGCTCCACATGGCGGGACTTGGCTCTTCAGCTGCCAAGCAGATTATTTTTCATTATGTGCCTCTTAAAAGGAAGATGGCTGATTAGATAATTTAGACGAAAGCTTGAGCTTTATCTTGCTTCAAAGAAAACCCCTTCCTCTATCTGTAACCAAAATTCATATTACTAAGATTAATAAAGAACTTTAATAACCAAATTTTCTAAACCAAACTTNCCTCTATCTGTAACCAAAATTCATGTTACTAAGATTATTAAAGAACTTAGTTTGGTTTAGAAATTCATGATACTACACAAAACACTTACTTTTCATGTTCTACTTTTGGTAGTAGTTTCCCTGCAGTCCTTGAATATGATGCTCCAGAGTCAATTGAAAGAATCGCAGAAAGGCCTTGATTCACTGCAGGCCAAAAATGAAGAACTACTGAAAATAATAGAAAGTCAGAAGGAAGAAAATAAACGTCTTGCAAAAGGTATTCAAGATAAAGAAGAAGAATTGCTTGAAAATAAACAGCATTATGACATTCACTCTACTAAGCTCAAGATTGGTATGTGTTTTCAATTTGGTTATTCTTTGTTTAGCATTTTAAAACTTAAAAGAAATAGTTGTGTAAGTTCTTGTTGGCATTTCAGAAGTGGAAGAGGCATTAGGAACTGTGAAGAGCCTTCAATTTAAGCTGGAAGCTTCGGAGAAAGAAAATAAGATTTTGGGCATAACTTTACGTCAGCGTGATGCAGAAGTTAAGAGACTGCGGGAATTAACCAGGTACTATTGACTAAGCTTTTTTTTTTTGCCTCCTGACATGGTTTTTCTTTTTTTTTTAATCTTTTTTCTTCTTATTCCTTGGGGTTTTGGGGGATTTTTCATACTGTGGATTGAAATTCTAGTGTCAGCTAAAACTTCTTTTTGCAGTTCATTTTGTTACAATGCTGCTATGATTTTGCTAAAACTCAGTTATCGTATTCCATGACTTGACTTCTGTCGTAAAGTAAAATACCATCTGCCATAACCTTTGTGAAGTCTTGATTCTTAATGGCAGATCTGCTAGTAAGAACTATTGCTGTGAATTTATTTTATCACACTCTTTTATGCTGAAAATAATGGCAAGCTGGGAGACATATATAGCTTTTTGCAGACAGTGGTTTGTATATACAGTTGGTTTGGATATGTTATGCACAGGAAACAAAACTGTTGTCTGTCATGTTTATAGTTGGGACTGATTGGAACAGCAGAATATTTTTAATAGATATTTCAAATTCTTCAGCAGGTGTTTAGACACTTCTATGACTGCTATGCTGACCACCAGGTGGTAGTATAATGATATCATATTACATGTGTTTGTGTATAGGCGAGAGTCATAAACATCTAAGCGTTCATTTCTTTTAATGTAAAAGCAGTAAGTTAGAAGCATTATTTCTTTTACTGTGTTTTTTTTATTTAGATGCAATGAGAAGAATAATTCAGAAAACCTTTCTTAGTGATTTTGATAACTGCTTCTGTCTGCTTCGTAACAGTGTCTTGGCATCAAGTTATTTCATTTTGTCCTGCTCAAAGCAGGTACACCAGGAATAATCTGGAGAACTTCATTAGGTTGTGCTATTTTAGTTGCTTTTTAGCCACATTGAGCTGAAGAAGAATTCAAAAAACTTGGAATTGGATCACATTTGTACTGCATTTTACGATAATATGTAGAAACTGCATTACAACTTTGCCACATCCTGATAAATCTAATGTTTTGTTTTTAACTAATGTTTTTAGTGACTGATTTTGAATCTGTCTGCTTGATCTTACCTTTACAGAACCTTGCAGGGCAGTATGGCCAAGCTTCTGTCTGACCTCACAGGGGACAATATTAGACCCAAACCTGAAAAAGCTCTCTCAAAGTCTCTTTTGGAAGACCATGAAAAGCAGATGCAACCTGAGCTGTTTCCTGGGAGTACTTCAGTGATGACTTACCTTAAAAAATTAGAAATGGATCATATTTTGATAGATACAGATCTTCAATTCTCAAATAAAATTGGAGAAGTAGAAATGCAAAATCTGTCCTATGAAAAGTTTGCTGCTGAAGGAAGTAAAATCAACAGTACATTCACAGAAGAAGGAACATCAGGTCCCAGAGTACCAGCAGCTCCATCGATGCAAGATGCAGAAACCGTGAGTGATTCTGGGACTTTAATAGATGACCAAACCAAGTTGGATGAGACCATTTATATTCCAGTGACAAACAGTGCCTCTAAAAAACAGCAGCCAGTCTCTGCAAGAAGTGGTGTGCTGCCCCAGAGCAGAGGGGCCTCTAAGAGGTTGGATTACCACTGTGAGCTCCCAAGGTCCGTGCAGCAGTCTGGGTGTGAGGATCCAACTGGACTGGATAAATTAAATGCTGGGCACAGTGTGAAAAGGACTGTGGAAAACACACGTGAAGTTACCGGGGATAAAGCCAAGCCAGAAGGAGACAAAGTCCAAGTGAGACCAAGAGGCATTCCAGGTGGAGCTGCAACAGATGTCATGGATAAACCAGACCAACATCAGCCTGGTACCTACCCTCGAACATCAATGCAATTTCCAACAGGGATTTCTCAGAGAACAGGCAGTAAAGCAGCTGATTTTAGTTGCATTTCATTTGATGATTTATCAGGGAGGTCTGACTGGAGTGCATCTTCTTTTTCAACATTTACTTCTCGAGATGAAGAGGACTTTAAAAATAGCTTAGCAGCCTTGGATGCCAACATAGCCAGATTACAAAGGACTCTGCAGAATAACATTAGGAAACAATGAGTATGAGAAAGCAAAATGGGCTGCAGCTGTTTGGATAAATTAAGTTTTTCTGAAGTATATTAAGTATGGTACTGATATGTATATTTGTATGTAACAAGTTGTTCCTAGCTGTCTCAGTTATGGATAGAATTTGTTCCTCATTATGCTGTGGCACTGCTCTCCTTGATGCGAATGACTTGAAATAACTGGCTTTTTATATAAAATATAAATGGCTTTTTTAATTATGACTTAGTTTTATACTCTTTACTTGCAAAATTAAATATACATGTTTATTTGTGGGTTTTTTCCTTCCCTAAAGAACTATTGTAAGGTGCTGTATGTGAGCAAGAGGTTCCACAGGTAGAGCCCAGGGACGAGCCAGTTACAGAGTAGTGCTGCAGGAATGCTGAGAGTTACAGCTGCTAAGTCAGGATCATGCTATTCCAAAAATAAATGCAGCCATCATACAGGATTTTCAGTGTATGGTATATCCTATGAAATATATGAAGCAATCCTTTTTCACTCACCACTGATAAAACTTTGTTTTCTCTGTGGAGCATTATACTTGAACGAAGAAGTTGATGAAATGGAGAGTCCAGACAAGGGCAAGAAAAGAATCATCAAAGTTCTGTTGCTTTCTACAATTCTGCTAGAGGTCATGCTTTTTACAAATGTTTGCCTTTTATCTAAAGTAAAAGAGAATGCAGAACCAGTGGATAAACACAGAACAGAAAGGTGCTGAGAAACAGAAGCAGCAGAGCTGACACAAAGGAGACAAATGAGGCATTAGTGAAAGCTGGCAAACCAGTACAGTTAGGAAAGCACCAGAATACACAGTGTGAGGAAGGCATGGAAATTCTACAGTTGTTGAGGTGTCAAACATCTCTTGGACATAAATAAAGAGAGCCTGGACTGAATCACCCAACTTGGCTCTCGCAGGAATGGGAGTGGAGCAGGGAATGATTCCAGTCTGTTCTCCCTGAGAGACCTTTCCACATCTCAGTCTCAAGAATATGCGTAATATAAGTGTTTAAGTTACAGGTATGGGAAGGTGGTATTGCTACAGTTCTGTGCCTCTTACACCCTCAGCAGTGCTTCAGAGCTGTTTTTCAGAGAAAATATCTTGGAAAAAGGAGCAGCAGTATAAAGACCTGAATTTAAGACTGCTTTTTCTTCAGCATTGCTTACTATTTTTTTTCCTAGAAAATATTGTTGTCCTTCCTGGCACTGTTTTCTTGTATGTTTCCATGTAGGAGAAAAGTCCCCCATGGTTATCTGCTTGAGTGGACACATTTTAAAGTTAGGAAGCTGTCCATGCATTGTGCTGGGGAGCAGCTCTGATTATTTTAGTTACTGGTAACTGAGTCATACAAAGGTATGAAGAGAACACACACTACAGAAGATGCCAACTGGCCCTCCTGCTTCGAAAAAGGAAAGTTAGACTAAATAGTGACTTCAGTCATTTAGAATGCTTTTAAGGCTTGGCCTGGATTTCTCAGTATTCTCCACACTCATTGTGCTCAGATTCAAAATAAGGTTGATGGTATGAAAGTAAACATGTTTTAATTAAGTATTTACAAGTAGTTTCAGTGTAGAAGCTAAGCACAATTTAAACTATTAATACAGTGTGGGTTAAAGACAAGCAACAATAAACTCTAGTCTTAAAAATTCACAAGAAAGCTCAGAAAAGGTGGGAAGAGTATTCACTAGTAGTCAACTCATTCAATTTTCTCCTTTTCTCCATTTGAAGGAGGGTATTTCTCCTGGCCTAAGCTAATTGCAGTGTAGTATCAAGATGCCCAAGCACATTACTCTTGAGTTGAGAGCATTTACATTCACATTTACCTCAGTGGGGGAAGATGTTATACCATCTCATTTGTATCCTGTTTGCCTTCACAAAGTCAGTCCTAAGAAAGCAGGAGAGGACTACTGGCAAGCACCCTTGGGCATAATGACATAGGAGCAGGTTTGAAATGTATGTGCTTCCAAGGAGGAGAAACCGAGAAGAAGAGACAGGAAGGAGGAGACTTTTTTTAATATGGTCCTTTGTTTCATACTCCAATATGTCAATCAGAGCTATAGCAATTTAATGAAATATAAAATTTCCCATATATGGACATTATAAATGTACACTGTTGTGTGTTCAGTAATAGCTGCTGTGACACATCTGTTTTATGGATTAACTTGAACAGCTCAGAAACTGCAATATTGGTGATCATAATTAGATATTACAAAAAAAATCTTCACTATGAGGCTGGTGAGGCCCTTTTGGTTTCTACCAAAAGTTGTGGATGCCCTCTCCCTGGAAGTATTTGAGGCCAGGTCGGACAACAGGCTGTTTGAGGCTTTGAAGAACCTGCTGTAAGGGAAGATGTCCCTGCCTTGGGGAGGGGTTTGGAACTAGATGGTCTTAAGGTCCCTTCCAACTCAAACCATTCCATGATTTTATGTAGCCTCATCTAGGTTTTTCTTGTAAACACAGGTTACAAGAGTTTAATTTTTACAAATCATATTCTCTGAAGTTGACATCTGCACCTTCCAGTGATGTGGAAGGAAAAGGAACTCTTAAAATGTGTCATCAAGCAGTCTTCCCTTTATGAACCCTTTCCCTTGTGGAACATAGAGAAGATTGGGTAATACTCCAGAATACCTGAGTTTAACCTGCATGTAATTCCCTGCTCTGATTGCTTGAGCAATGAGTGCCTATAATCCATTCCAAGTGCCATTCCAAAAACGGAGGAATAGTAATGGCTCACTGCAAACACAAAGGATGGCTGTCTTACTACTGTGTCCAATTCCATAAGAAACAAAATCTGCCTTTTTTGCTGACGTGAAGCCAGTGCTGCATCTGTGTGTGTTAATAAGTTACCTGGGACACCAGTTGTGGTCAAGTCATCATTCACTTGCCTAAGGAAGGGAGGTTTTAGACCTCAATATTTCACAAAATAACAAAAAAAAAAAACCAACCCAAACAAACCAGGGATCGCTACTGTAACCTCAAGTACCTTTCTTAAGTCTCTGACTTAATGCAGGCAGTGTTAAGGAGGATGATTTTTTTTCCTTGGAAGGGAAAGAAACATTTCCCTTGTTTGATCTGAGAAACAGACTAAGGAAAAAGAAAGTCATATTTTTAGTCACTTCAGTGATCCCCAAATAGTGTAGATGAATATTCAAGTTTGAATGGGTCAGCCAGGACAGGTCTGCACACCTGCCATAGCACCAGAACTTACAAGAAGAGATGAAAATGCTAAGTCAGATTTGGGGTATTAAAGTGGGTATGACAGACAATTCAGTCCAAACACAGATTTAGCTCTAAACCATCCTAGGTAGATCAGACTACCCACATTAATGACCTGTTTCTAGTTAAGCTCAGGCAGCCCACGTCAAGTGGTTCTTCATCAAGTTTAAAGCAAATAGTGTTAGAGATAGTGTCTGTCTTCCCTAAAATAAAGGGAATTCATTCCATAATTTCCTCGCATAATGAAGTCCTAGAGTCTATTCTCCTTCAGCCAGCTGTAGGGATATTCAGGAGTCTTCAGCTACATGAGTCAGGGATTTTGCCTGCAGAGCCTTAGGGTACAGTGGAGTCAAACAAGTAGGAGATGAGGTCTTATTGCTGAGCTCACTTTAACCTATACTTTAAGGTGAAATCAAGAGTCACGGTCACTTCTATAACTGTTCTTACAATTTGAGCTGTAACCAGACAGGAGCCTGAAGAGAGCAACTTCCCCCCAGCCTTTAATTAGTATTGCAGTTAATCAGGTCTCTTCAGCATAAGCATAGGGTGAGTTTGTTGTTTTTTTATTTAAGGTTGCACACCTATATGCATATGGTATATACATGCACAGTGCATAAGCTGAGAAATCTTTCTGGTAGAGAAGAAAATACTTTAGTCTCCAGATTTCTCCTAATCTGTGAAAATGGATTGTTTCTGTGTTCTTTAACAATCTTGGGAAGTGTGCTCACTATAGCTCTTTTTGCCTGTTGCTGCAGTGAGGTAAGGGAAAGGTGCCTCTCTGTCAGCAGTCCACACTGCTGTCCATCCCAAGGTTTGGTGGAAATGCCACAGTTACATGGGGATCCTTTTCAGGGATGAAATAATATGTGAGCAAGATGTGTCAGCCATGAAATTCAGATTTACACAGATCCTCTGGTCATACCTGCATGCATCATCAGTGAATGATTTCACTATTTGAAGACCAAGCCCTAAGCTGAACTGCAAACCCAATGCTTTCACAAACATCTTCAATTTTTTAGGGCACAGAATGCAGAGGATATTATCCAAAGGTTCTCCAGCTGTACTCCTGGGCCCACATGAGACTTGAGTCACAGTGCACAGTCATGCAACAATCCCCAGTCATGAAGTGACACCGGTAGTATTGCAAGTTCAGAGGCAGGGGCACATGCTGACAATCTTCTTGCATGCATGGGAATATCCATTACTGAAGTTTTTACACTGTGTTCCAAAGACAGTGTAAGATCAATGCTTCACTGACTGCAAAAAGAGCAGCTTAAACTGCTCAAAGGGTAGTGGCTTCCTGTGCTACAGTTAACATTATGTGGTTTATAGGCTCTTTAAGCATTTGAATGTCTAAAGACCACTTAGAAGTATTATTTCTTTTAAGACTCTCGGTTTTGTCCAAGCCCATGATGAATTCTGGCTTTTTCTCTGCTGCAATCATAAAGCCAAAACATATATTTTCTTACTGCCTCCTCCCAGATTCTACTCTGTATTTAGAAGCTAGCAGTGATGGTTTTGGACTTGCAATTATGATATTAAGCTAAGTGTAAAATATTTTTCTTGGCATAATCTAGAATATAAATAGCTTTAACATCAGTTTCTGGTTCTCTTCATTACCCAGTGAATGCCAGTTCCCTTCCATAGTTAGTCTCAGTACTAAGATCATCCCAATATCACCCTTGCTCCAGCACCCTCTTTCCAAGAAACACAAGCAAACCAGAACCAAGTACTCTGCTCTGCTCCCCAAGACTTCAGACAAACGACACTGGGAAGATGTTCCCATGTATTCCCTGAACCTTCATCTGCCTTCCCTCCCAATCTGAAGAGGTGCAGCAGTTCACCATGACACTGAGCTCTCTCCAGCACTAGTGTTGTCTCCAATCAAAGTCTCATTTCCATTCTAAGAATCTTCACTGTGGCATTTTTATGTCACACAGGCCTCTAGACAAGAACATGACATTTAAGGACTACCAAACACATGGGAATGTTGACACCTTGTCTAGCTTTTAAACCATGACCCTCTGTGCAAGAGAGCAGTGGAGCCTCCCTGTATGCAGTGAGACAAGAGTTTAAGTGACAACTTTCATTGCAGTCATTGATTGAGGAACAACAGGCTCAGATCAGACTTTGAGTTCTTTCAAAAGCACTTACTATTTTTATTTTAAAAATACTATCCATCATCAACCCAATGTGCTCAGGGTAACATATACTGAGAAAGTATAGGCTGTTCAAGCTTCCTAGTTCTTCCCAGGAGCATTCCTGAACAGGAATTCCACAACCACTGCTGTGCTGTTAGGAAGCCTTTGAACCTCACAAACACCAACCTTCCCTCTGCAAGTGGTAATCACACCTGCGATCACAATGCCATCCGAGATAACAGTGAGCAGTGTGTGTACAGACTGAGGAGTCACAACCCAGCCCATTCATACCCTGTGTTTCATGAGCACACATCAAACACTCCCTCACATGCCCTCACTGTCTTTACTCCACTTTTGCCATCATAATTCAGCCCTAATCCTTATAAAAGGGTTAAGAGCATCTCCTGGGAAAGCACAGCTTCAAGAACCAGGCTGAGAGCACAGTCACTGCAGCAGAGCTCTCTCCCAGCAGCTGTCTGTGGAAACGAGAGCAAAAATCGTCACCACAAACCCACCAAGAAGACCCAGACACTGCTTGCTCCTGCAGACCAACTCAGTCTGTGTATGGCAGAGCTGCTATTGTTGGTGCTGGCTAGGAAATATTCTAGGGAGTGTGTAATTGTTTATGCTCAGATTCTTTTATCAATGCTTAATTAACAGCAGTTACAACACATGTTCACCATTAATATTTTAAATTACTGAGATGTTTGCTAAATCTATTCTGATGGCCTTCTTGGAAACCTCCACCAAAGGTTTCAAAGTCACAGGACATAGTCCTGTGCCTGCAGTACTTAGCACCTTCTTGCTTAGGGGTCTTCAGGCTAGATCTTGGGTGACATCTACATTTCATGCCCATGATAGTATAAAAGGGGCCATTTCTAAAAGTTATCTGAAGCTGATTTTCTTCCTTTGTAAACAGCTCTGGGCAGTTCTAAACCACTGTTTTACTCGGCTACAACAAAAGCTGTTGTCATCCAGCCGTGCTGCAGAAAGTGGTTGCCTTGAATTTGGCCACATCTTCCAAATACACAGTTTCATCAGTCATTTCTTCCCACAGAAGCCACAATTAGAAACATTTTTCTCCTAAATTCCAGAAACAATTTCTAAAAGTCTAGAAACTTCCCCCCAGTTGGCTCCTTCAGCTGGATCCCCTCTGCTAAGTAACTGAGCAGAAGCTTCTTCACCTTTTTAAAAGGAACACACAAAATGTTCCGAAGTCTGGTTTGCCTTTTACTGAGACCTGGGAGGACTGCAAATGAAAGTCATTTTACAGTGCCTGGGTTTTGTTGAAAAATCATTTAGGGCTCCAAAAATTAGCAAAAGAACCCTTCTCCCTTTGAAGTTTACTTTACAGGCTTGCGACAAGATTCATTACTTGAGTCACAAGGCTTGTAATTGATCATTCTCAGCCTGTGCTCAGACAGCCCGGCGGTGTAGTACGCCAAGTCACCAGGGATTTAATGTTTGTGGGTTTGCAGGATTTTAAAGAAGTTATTCTGGCAGTTGAAGGGGACATTAAGTAGTCTTGTTGTTCCCATCCACCTCTTGTGAGCACTGACAATTGAATCAAGGTTACAATTAATGCATTCCTTCTGTGCATTATTACACTCAATAACATTGACAGACTGTGCTTTGGTCCCCTGCAGCAGTTTTGCATTTCTTGGTCTAATCTTTGTGGCTTTATGCTTATATATTAAAGCCTCTCCCTTTCCTTCCTGCCATACTTCTCTCCTTGCAAATACCACGTTGTATATGGTTCTGCTCCCATCTTCCTTCCAATGCAACCCTTACGAGGGTAAGACTCATCCTTGGCTATCCACTGGAGAAAAGAAACTCTTACCATAATGGAATCTGAATGTCTGTCTATGGGTAGTTCATTATAAATCATAGCTCTAACTTCCAGGGACACTCCAAGCCAAGTTCCACAAAGAATGCTTGTAAAAGTCTGTGTGCTTGTAATCAGTGTATCTCAGCTCTGAGCCTGTGAAGGAACACTGCATCTCAGTTTTAGGATCAGGACCTGTATTTGTTAGATTATTTAGCCCTATCGCTGTTTAACTGAGAAGCTAATAGCTGACAGAATGTGTTAGCTAAGCTTGCAATCATTCTGGTCTTCCTACTCCATCCATAACTGATAATAAATTGCAATATTCTTCAGTCCCAATGTGTTTACCAACTGATTCCACTGATCTAGAGAATATTAGGGCTACTACTATTAGAAGAGTATCCAGATTTTAATGAGAAGTGATTTTTCAACAGGCAGAAAACAACTTAAAGGCTCGTCCCAGAATACTTAAGGAGAAAGATTTAACTCCATACTCTTTAGCTTCCTTTGTTGAGGGCCACAAATATTTTATCTATAGATAGAACACAACCAGCAATAATCACCACACTGGGATCTGAATATTTTCATCACATTTCAAAATTAAGCCAATCAAATATATTACTGTACCTCTAAAGAGACTTTATACTTAATGTAAGAATATATACAGCTTTTCACTAGGGTTATGATTAGAGTATATATTTTCAATGAAGCAAAGGCTTTGGAGATTAAACAAAGACCTAAGAAAAACAGAACAATTAATTAAATGAATGTCAACATTCTTACCTATAAAACAAGCCAAGAAAACACAAGCAAGCTATAACTACAGCAACTAATTCCTGTACCCTAAACCTTCACCTTTCTTCTAATCATTTGGCCACCCCTACAAAATAATATACAAAACAAAGCCTAGAGTATGGAATTTATTTTTGTTTATGTGGTGAGATGTGTATAAATTAAAACACTGCCACATTCTGTTTTGATTGACAAATACCTACACAGCTATAGATCCCAGGAGCAGGCATTCAGGAACAGCTCCTGGTAGCTTTATATTACTTGTATTCAGGAGATACTAGAATATTCCCATGTTCCCAGTTTCTCCTTTTCTAATTAGGCTGAGCAAGGAAATGCTGTTTAACTTCTTGCTAAAATCCAGATTTCAGCAGGATTTTTCATAAGCACTTTTCCCATATGTGATTGTACTGTTTGTCTGGCAGTGGGATTTTGTCAGTGATCCCTTGGATATACCTGAGCCTTGGATGTACCAAACACATTTGGAGCAAATCATGCTTTTGTCCTGTTTATTTTCCTTTCAACTAATTTCTGTGTTTTGGTGAAAGCTTAAAATAAACCCTAGAGATCTGTAGAAGGTGGAAGTGGTGACTGTGATAGTCCTGATCTCTCAGGAACCATCTCCATGGAAATTCAGCTGCAGCTATCCAGGGAAAGCCCTTTCTCCTGCACCACTGAACTCTAATGCTGGACTTGTTGCCAGCATCATTACACTGGATGTGCAATTCTCCTGAAGAGCTCAGAGCACAGTGAAGTCTGTAAGTTTTGTGAGACATATATACAGCAAAAACTTCCTTTGTTGTATAACTTTTGGAGCTTTGTAGCTCTCCTGGTTAATTCTGATCATCTGGAGTTGTTTGAGCATGAATGAGTGCTCTAAAGATTGCAAGGGAAAATAGTGCTGCCTCTGTCATTAGATAGACACATCTAGGAATAGCATTGCTTCCCTCATTTCTCAGCAAAAGGGCTTGGGCCCAACTTATTACAGTGACAGTGAATGGAAGTGAAAGTCAGACTGGGACTAAAAGATACGAGAGAAAAAGAGAGAAGGGGAGGGAAAGAGAGGGAGAGAATCAGATGAAATAGGGAGAAAATCTCTTTTGTAGATAAAGGAGGAAAAAACCTGCACAATCGACACCAGGCTGGTGACACTGTCGGTCTTTCCACTTTCAGGGAAGTAGATGTCACTGGAACACCTGAAGGACACTTTCACAGTTAGGTATGCTCATAATTTATATCCTATTACTTTTGGGCTTCTCCTCTCCACTTTCATTTCCAAAAATCAGTTGCTAGAATGCCTTTGTTTTCAGTTTAAGCATGCCTGGACCTACAAAGGATTCCAGTTAGCTCTAGCAGGCACAGGGTATGATGTTTCTTTGAAAACATGAACTCTAATTAAAACAATAGTGCAGATAAAATGCCCTTGGGTGTCTCCAATCCAAGGCATATCTGGGATAATGGGAGATGGGATAATTTCTCATCAATCTGTAATGGTCATTTTGGGGACTAAAATCACCTCAATTTTGCTCAGTTGTAAATAAATTTCCTTGAAGTTTCAGTTGATACTCCATAGTTCAGTATTGGCAATCAAGCACTTGACGTGCTTCCTGTGATACGTAAGTAATTTCACAATCCTACTGTCCCTTCTTCAATACCTTCTCTCTAAAGTGCACACATGCATAGCCACATTAAAAGCAGGTGATGCTATGTGCATTAAAATGCTAAAATTTGTTATTCAGCTTTATTGAAGCCAAACGAGTTCTGGACAAAGCTGATACCTCGGACAAAGATTATGTGTAGAGAGAAAATGGGATTTCCAATAGCCATTGTCCAGCCAAAAGCCTCAGGTAGATGTGTGTTAACAACAGCCAATCTGTTAGTACTTAGGCAGTTTTCCAACTATAATGAAAGCATTTTTTTTCCTAGCATTTGTTTTTAGATCTTTTTGATTAATTGTTTTCAACCTATCATTACATTTGCCTTAATGAGATTAACTTATTAAAAGCCGTAGTTCTATGAATAACTAGTTCATTCATGTGCTCAGTTCTTTAGAAATAAAGCAAATTATTTGAAATGTTCTCAGAGAGAAAAGTCTTTTGCGCTAGAAAAACTGTTAGAGCTTTAATTACAAGTTTTATTGCAAATCATTTAGCACTTGAATGCCTCTACTGATGAATAGGAGTCTGATCTGAGTCTCAGACTCTAGCTTGTTCTGTTAATTAATTACGGCCATTTTTCTGTGCAGTCAACGTAATTATTCCTATTGTTACAAGGCTAAAAGACTGCAAACTGGATTCTGTTTTAGAAGATGAGGGATACGTATAGAGAAAAAATCCCGAAAGTTAGTACAAATAGGCAAAGAATATGTGTAATTAATTATTATTAGAACCTCTATTTAAAAGCAAGGAGGCTGAGATACAGAAAGCTGCCCAAATCAGATTACATTGTAAGACTGCGGTAAAGAAATTAAAATGTTTCTTGAGCTCCATAGCTGTGGTGAAAACATTTCCCTTTGATGTGACTAGGCTGCCTCTCATTTCCCATCTCCAGCTCACCAGAGACACGTTTCTGTTCCTAATGAACACACACTCTAGGATAAAAGCAATATGCACAATGTACAAATACGTCAACCAGTTCCAGTCGAAAATTAAACTTTGGCAAGAAAACATATAGGCTGAGGGGTTTTTCTGCAGTTTATTTTAGGGGTGGATTTTTGGAGTCTTTGGTTGTTTGTAACCCAGCCTTTTGGATGCTTTTAGGAAGTAATGAATGCAGTGTTTCGACTGAAGTGAGCATGGTTTCCAACTTACATGTATGCAGAGAAAGACAGCTGGTAGGAAGCCTCTCCATTAAGGGGTAAAATTGCAACTGATTTTTTTTTTATGCAAATGAAAGCGTTGGGAATTGGAATGTCTGGAGACCAACACTTTCTATTCACATGTGGAAACATCTGTTCCCCTTCTATGCTTCTCACCCCGTCTGGAAAATGCAGCTGGTCAGCAAGGTTGTTCTTTCTACTGAAACACTCATTGCGTCTGAGGTGGCCCATGAAGGTGCTAAATCAGCACTACTGGGGAGATAACTCTGAGCAAAAATCTGATTTAAGAATAACCAAGATGTACCAGAAATACTTCTAGATCTTAAAAAACCTACACCTCTATAAAATTATCAAGGTATCTTTTGAAAGACGCTTTCTGTGTAGAAGCAGGTTCATGAGTGTGGGACTAACACTGACTCTCATCTCTCGCAGAGAGCATACTGATAAACAGCCAGATATTACCATAATTCATCCGGATCTCACACTGTACAATTATCTTTTTCAGGGCTTGGTTTGCTTCATCCTTAAGGCAGGCATTTTGAAATACTCCAATGGAAACATCCGTTCTGATTAAATGACACCAAAGGTCTGGGGATGTAAGCAAGCTGTGGTTAGTACATGCTTGAAATTTGGGAGAAGCTTGAAAAGTTCGTTGGAAGAATCTGCTGGTTATGATATTTCTGTTCCACTCTGCTCCAGTCCTTTATTCTGCAGTTCACCAAAAACACATTTAGCCTTTTGAGCTGTCACTGCCATCAATCTTCAAATATTTTAAGCTCATTCAAAGGAACTGTTTTTGAAAATAATAATCAGAGTTGACATCTGCACTGCAATGACATCTTAGTCTGCTTTGGAGATCGGAGAAGCAAGCTAGGCACCTTTTTCCAGATTAGGCTTGGAAAGATATTAGTCCTCTGCTTAATGACTAAATATTGCCTTCATGCTAAAGCCAGTGGCACACCTACACCTATGTATAGTTCTACATGTACACATATAGAGGCAAAAAAATGCTACAGCCACAACTTGATTTTTAAAATTCTCTAATATTTTGTTAATCCTTACAGTGGAATAACAGAGCATTAGTCACACCTTTCTGTATCCGAAGCACTTCCAGAAACAAAATCCACAAAGTGCACCCTTTCAGAAGAGTTGAGTCCTGGCAGGGATCTACATGGTATGTCTTAATGAATGCCAGGTACAAAATACCTACCCACAGCTGCCGTCCTTCCCAGCTTACAGCCTGTGCTGGAGCAGCATCAAAGCTGGCTGCAGGCGTAGCAAATGTATGCACCTGCACTGAGTAATTACCGAGCCTAATGCCAGCATGGATTAGCTTCAGTGCTCTTGTGAGAAAAGTATGGATTAACTCACAGCATTCAGCTTATTACAGCTGTCTTACTGCACATCTAGTTTTTATGAGCACTTATAAAGCAATATCCATCTATGTTCTCTTTTTATTTCTGATGATGGAGTCCTTCAGCTGTGACATTGGAGTGTACTTCAAAGCTACTCCTTTGTCTGCTTTTCTCCCTCTTTTTTTTCCATTTCAGACTCAGCATTAATTTGTAGTTTACTGCTCATGTCCTGCCACCACATGTACACCTAACGTCTATTTCCAACTTTTATACATAATTTACTTTTCAATGTCTTTGTACTAATTTCTTCCTCATCATCTGGAGCCAGTGGGAGGACTGGATATCCATAACACAGTTTAGATATCACTTCTAAAAATCAAAAGAGATTTGACAACCAGTGCTGTCTGTAGTGGGTACCCATCTAATGAGAGTTGCCTTTGGACATTCCTGAGTTTTGATCAATATTGTCCTCTTCTGGAATAAATCTGGAAACATAGTAATGAAAAGCTGCTACTTCTGTAGCCATTCTCTTGAGCTGTCCCCTAAACCACGTAAAATTATTCTTATTGTGAACTTGCAATTTCTTTTCTGTGAAAACGTAATAAAGATAAAAATAATTTTCAGCTCTAATGCCCCATCTGTCCTGTGTATGCCTGTTTTGTCTAGACTGTGAGCAATAAGAACCAGACACCATCTGAAATGTTAATTTACTTTATTAAGGAAAGGAGACATATATGATCCTGGTATCTGTCTGTGTCCCTTTAATAGCTTTTGAACTCATTGTCTGATTTCGAGCTAATGAGACAGAAGGGGGAGAGGAACAATACGATAATTGACCTACTACAAGTTTCTAGAAAATTAGAAGTTGTATAGAAGAGAGAGAGCTGTAAATGCCTTGAAAGCCTGCTGCAAGAATGCACATGTCGTCTGAGATTAAAGAATTCACAAAATCAAGGTCTCTTACGAATCTCCCCTCTGCAGGAGAAAAAACCCCCCAAAACAAAAAACCAAAACACCTAGAATCTGAAATTGTAGTTGATGAAGAAATATAAATAAACAGTGAGCCAATCTTGAATAGCCTCGTGCCCAGGGAATTGGTCTGCCTATCTGTCAAAAAGCAGCACCACATCTTGTGATGCACAGGAGGAACCATCACCAGAGTGAGACAGGGATCAGATTGTCCTGGTGCTGGGCTGGGGATCCACCACAGGAGCTGGGGTTGGCAGCCTGTGGAGCTGGCACTGCTTGGAACAGACAGCGAGCTGCATAAGAGTGTTTACTGTAAGGGCACTTGTTTGGATTTGACTGCCAAAAAATTTAGGAACTACAAGGGCATAAAGCAGCCCATGACAAAAGTAGTTCTTTTGATCAGAAATTACTTGAATACCCAACGTTTCCCTGCAGGGCTGCAGAGAAAAAAGATGCCAGCTTTGATATCTGCAGATTCTCCTCTGCAAAGAAGACAATCTATTTTTAAATTACTCTTTTCCTAGGACAGGTGAAAGGAAGACCATAACTGGTATTAAGAAACTGCCCCTGGAACTATAATTTGTAGTGACATGGTGCTATAAGAGCTGTGTTGTGAGTACAAGTAGATACAGTGTGTTTTACACAGAGCAGGTGGGATAAGACCAGGAAGAACAGAGAAAGGTCAGAGGGGAAATAGGAGTTGCATTTCTTTTCACTACTATGAGCATGTCTAGGCTGGTGCTCATTTTTGTGCTCAGTCGTTTGAAGCCTGAAAGTTCAGGGACACTGAAGTTATCCCGTGCTTAGCTCAGGGGTGAAAGTGAGACAGACTCAGCTGCTTTCCTTCTCCCTGGGGAGCCCTGTTCCTCTCTGGTAGTGAAGGGAGCCCTTCCCCTGAAGATGGAGGAGAGGCTCTAGCTCCAGGAATGGAAATCTGGCTGTGTGTATGCTGATGGTGTTGTGCCAGCATTGTTAGTAGTAGTTGCTGCTTCGGAAGTTGTGTAGAGACGGAATGATTTTATTTAGAGTATAGTTAATTCATTTTCTCTCCATAATGTAACGGCTCACTTGAATGCTGTCCTACATCCTCTCCTCTGAAGCTCGCTGTGGATGCAACACCCCAGGTGGAGCCAAGCACCTGGTCTGGAACCAGGTTCTTTGTTCCATCAGGCACCAGAGGGCACTGTTAAATGTGAGCTCTCCTCTCCATGAGAGGTTGCCTGAAGGAATGCAAGACGCATTTATCATATCTGCATGCCTGGGAGCTATGGCAAACAATTAAACTTTCTGAAGTTATACTTTAGACCTGTCTCTACTGTGCTGGAACAGGCTGGCAGCAGGAAGATGCATTCATTGTGTAAGTAAAAGTAATAAATCACACAACCATGGTAATTTACTCATTGCTTTGCAATCACAAAAAAGAAACATGAGGTTATTTAGCTCCTACCCTCTACTCACATTCTAGGCATCCCTTAACCTTCCTTGGTGAGGAGATGAAGGAGGGTGTAGGGTGTTTTTCTAAGAAACAAAATTTAATCCAGCACAAATTACTCTTCTGAGGTTTTTTTAAGTGCTATCAGACAGGCAGTAGCCAATATTGATTTAAAATAAATTTTATCAGCACAGGGCTAGATTATGGAATTCCCTGCCACTGGACATGTTGGAGTCAGAGAACCAGCAAGATTTGAAAGAATCTGCACGTGTTCCTGGACACCAGCAAAGGCTGAGTGTCCAAAAGTAACAGGCCTTAGGGGAGTGCTCCAGGCAGAAGTTTTAACAGTGGAATATTTTAGGAAATAGGGTTCAGCTACCTTGTATTATGAAGAAAGAGCTGAGAAGCCAGACTGACAGAACAACTTAGCACTGCTGACGGCTGTGAGACTAAAAAACATGGATTTGGCACTCACAGCCTTCTAAGGAATCACAGACTTGTTTCCTACTTGGTAAAATTTCCCTTGTGCAGATGATGCTGCTTGTCACGGAAAGGTCAAACAAGTTCTGTACTTCGAGCAAAGAGAAGCCACCAAAGAGAAGGAGCAAAGTGTTTGTGATTGCTTTTCTACCTTTTATTGTGATTCCTCATTCCAAGCACCTGAAATGGTGCCTTTATCATGGCCCATGTCTGAACTGGTCGGAACAGGTCTGAACCAGTGTGAACCAGTCAGAACCAGTCCCTAACAGATCTGAACGTCCTGCAGAGCTGTTTCGTTGCCAGCTATCCCCCTGTGCAGAAAGTTAAATCGAAGCTTTCCGAGTCCGTTTGAGATGCCAAAATGTCACTGGCCTGGCTGAATTTTGATGCTGTCTCTTGCGCATGTGTGTTATTCACATTAAAAATATCAATTTGGCACAGAAGCCACTTGGGCTGACCTAAAAAATGTTTGACCCGATAAGAAGGAGATGTAACAGTCACTGGAAGCATTTCCAGCTTGGGATATTTAATGAGACCTTATGACTGAAAATTCTTATAATCATCAGAAGATCAACATTCCAACATATTCTTGGTTATATTTATTAAATATTTCCTTTTTTGGTCCTAAGTGTGAATGTTTGGAAAAATGTTAATACAACCCACTTGACTTCACTGGCACATTTCACAAAAGGAGGAGGAAAAAATGTGGAAGCCCCTGAAAACTAAAGGGTTCTTGCTTTGGAGAAAAACAAAGTTCAAGCCAGTGCTACAGACTGGCTGGAACTCTTCCACACTTTTCAAATGAAAAGACCCTATTGAAGCCTCTTTTCACAAAACTCCTTTGCTTCCTTTGAATAACAGAGGAACCGAGCACACTTAGCACTGTGTAAAACACATTTCTTTAAGAGAAGCCAGCTTTATCTTCAAGTCCCAGCTAGTTAATCTGCTCAAACTCATTTTTAACTTAAAGTCTGAGAAATCTGACACCACCACAGGGACTTAAAGCTTTTAGTCGAGATGGAATTTGCTGACAATACTTTCAGCTAGGGCACCAATAAAGACAGATTGGTTTCTCTCATTAGGTTGGTAAAAATGAATGTTTTCCTCTTTCAGGGTAAACAAAGGAAGGGGACAAATATTCATTTTCTCTCTCCCTAGATCTGTAACCTGTACTAGCTACATCTATATGGTATCTTCAGATACCTGTGCCAGAGCTGAATGACGTGCAAATACAGTTGTTTTGGAGGTGCCTGGGAAATCCGGCATTCCCCTGCCTGGAGGAGAGCACTCCCCTCTCTAAGCTGCATATTTTCACCTGCTCTGCAATAGACGTCTGGCTCTAAATCCAGAAGCCGGGGTATATCCCCAGGGGAACTGAGGTTGTCTTCCAAAATATAGATCGCGAACTACTTGTGTGAAACTCCTGCTGTGAGTGGTCGGAAATCCCAAATGTGCATTGGAGCACTGTCAGGTATGTGCTGCATTCACAGGTAACTACATTTGCATTTCTATTGTTTGTGTATTGGTTGATAGCTGAACAGAATTTCCTGGCAAAAACTTTTAATTACAAATGCTACATTACTCTCCCATAACTGTTAAAGTTACCTAATCTGAGCTTTGTCAAATAGCAAAAATTTTATTGCCATGAATTAGGCAACCTCAAATAGATCTCTCAATTTGTCATGTTTACTTCTTGACGGTAGCAAATCTGTGATATAACACTTGCCACATTGTTTCTATCACATTGTTCTTCACTTTCATTCCCAACGGTTGGGGTATTTGCATTCTTTAGCTTTGCATTAAAAAGAAAAAAAGAAAGAAAAAGAGAGAGAACAATAAAATAAGAATACCGTGCATCTCTCTAATTATGCTGTAGGCATGTAGCCATGACCAGTGCTTCTTTCTTTAGGCTAGAAATTGAGATTAGAGACTGAAGGTTGTAATAAAAGTAAATTATACTCTGTAACTGGCTTGGCTGGGGTCTGTATGCATAGGAATGTGTACTGACTCGAAATGTAATGGAAGCTCTCCACTGTAGAGTATTGAGCAGAACATAACTCTGCTATGGTAGAAACAGTAATAAGCATATTTGCTGAATTTTTCCAGCCTCTGATTCATCTCAAACTCCCTCTGTCAATTTGAACTTAGCTCTGCTGAAGTGAGAGCTTTAGGACAAAAAGCTGTGTCTTCCCCAAGTGCAGGCACTGTT
Source organism: Pardalotus punctatus (assembly GCA_013400915.1). Taxonomy (NCBI): domain Eukaryota; kingdom Metazoa; phylum Chordata; class Aves; order Passeriformes; family Pardalotidae; genus Pardalotus; species Pardalotus punctatus. The sequence goes on along the minus strand of VZTX01008578.1, from coordinate 4,872 downwards.
CCCATTTCATGAAAAAGGACAACGCTAACTGCACAGCGCAGAGTGGGAAGATTTTCCTTCAGTTGATTGTCTTCACAGTGAACCATAAGAAGGTTTTGTTGGGTGTTGGGCAAAGGTTCTTCACCCAGAGGGTGGCTGGGCACTGAACAGGCTCCTCAGGGCAGTGGTCACAGCACTGAGCCTGACAGAATTCAGGAAGCATTTGGACATTGCACTCAGGCACATGTGTGACTCTGGGGGTGTCCTGCGCAGGGCCAGGATCTGGACTTTGATGACTTGTGAGTCCCTGCCAGCCCAGGATGTTCTGTGATTCATCTGCAGGGTCAATACAGCTTCGGTTGGTATCTGCTTCTCTTTGTCTGTTTGCAGAACACAGAGTAACCACTCCCTTTATCCATCACTTGACTTACATGAAAACCAATAGCACTCTGCTGACAGATTTCATTCTGCAACAGTCAGAAGTAGTTACTGTTTTTAATGCTGTAACGTATGAAAGTGGAAGTTCTTTGCCTCCACCTGTGGCCTTAGAAAAATGAAGATGCAGAATATTTGTAGTTCAAACAAATATTTGGTCTGCAAGTCTGAACAGTCTGTTAGTTTGAAACACAAATTGTACATTTTAGCTGCTATTAAAATCAATAAATTGCTAGATTTTCCTTGTTTATTCCACTAGCTTATGTTATTTCAGCTTCTAAATACAAGATAATAAAACAGCTGCTGAGTTTCCAAATCCGAAATTTCCCCAGCAGCCAAATGCTTCCAGCCCGCTTGCCTTTTTTCATCAAACTTAGAAGTGTAAAGGCTCAGATATCTGCATAAGTCACCAGATAGGCATAAACTACCTGTGGAGTCTTTTGCTGGTACATCTAATTCATTCTTCTTGCTCCTGAGCTGAGTAAACCGATGCTGGCCTAAATGCTGTATGTCAATGTAAGTACTACATCGTGTCTGACCTCTTGGCTTCCTCCCTCCATATATACTCAATCTCTATTTGCAGCATGAAACTCACAGGCTTCTAATGCTTTCTGTGTTCACAATCAGCAAAGACATAAGCAGGATGAGGATGATAATTTAGTCTGCCTGAAGATTTGGGAAGATATTATAGTGGTTCCCGTTTTAGAAGATTATCTTCTAATCTCAAGAGGCTAGAAACTGCATTGCTTTTGAAATGAGTGCTTACATTCTGGAAAAGAACCAAACAAGCCCTTGTGTCAGAAAGAAAGAATGGGCTCTGGGAAATGGACAAATGTGTTCCTTCCCAATAAAGTTAATTCCTAAGTATCAGATTTTAGCAGTTTCCCCACTTAATTATAGGGGTTATATCAGGAAGAAGCCCTAAACTTAAGTAGTTTCTGGAGAAGAGGTGTAAGTGAAAAGGCAGCACATATCAAAATACAATTGTGTTTAGGTACCTCCTGAACTTTATCCTGAAAGGAGCCTAAAGGATTTTACAGAAAGATTGCAAGTGAAAGAATGAATGGGGAGAAAGCACAAGACAGAAGGAGAGGTTATCTTTACTCCCTCTATGCAGTGCTGCTCCTTGTACTCCTAATCACCGGATAATTATCTGAACCCCATAGTTCAGCTTCAGTAACTCACTTTTCCTAACACTTCAGCTGGGTAACTTCATCCTTCACTCATTTCCTGTGCCCTGCCCTACAGAAGCTATACGAGCTCTCCGAGGGTTTTGCTGGTTCCAGTCCGTGGCTTGTAAGCTACAAAAATCTAAATGTAGGTCAAGATGAGTTGAAATCTTTTAAAAACAGCCAGCCGCTGTTTCCTAAACATGTCCCCGGAGCAGCTGCATGAAGGATGTTTAAAATTAAAAAACAACCCTCAAGCAGCCAGTTAAGAATGCACAGGATTACTGTAGCCAGCAGCATTCATTAAATGTCGTATCCGAACTTTCATTATTTTGAGCTTGATCATTTAAGATTAGCATCTAAAGAAGTATAACTATTGACTTCCAGCATCCTAGAGGGCTCTTAGGACAAAGGCCCAAATAGAGGATAAATGGTCCCAAAAGGACTCTGGGGATGAACTATGATTGGACACAAAGTGTTATGTCATGCTGGTTTCTACTAGGATGGGAGATCCCTCACTATTTTTTCCTTTTCCTTTTTGATCTGACTTGAGCAATTAAAAAAACCAACAAAACAAACCCAACAAAAAAGCCCAACAAAACAAAACAGGAAAAAAGATGAGCTCTGCTGAAAATGAGTCAATCCCTTGAAACCCAGCAGGGGCACCGTCTGCTCTCCTTATGGAGCTCAGTGGCTTTCATCGCGATTCAAGTGTCTCCTGCTCCTCCCTCTCAGCTGCAGGCAGATGTGGAATCACTGGCAACACTGGGCCTTGTTCTTTGTGAGTGTTTAAGGCCTGAGCAATCATTCTAAATTGAAAGCAGAGATGGTGATGCTATTACAAGATTGTCTAGAGCAGCAATTCCCAACTTGTAAGACATGAGAACATTTACAAGAAAAAGGTTTCATGAAGTGTAGGCTAGAAATCAGCACAGAAAAGCATACACATGGTGCAGAGCAGCATCTTCTTAACAGTCCAATATGTTGAGAAGAAAACACCTTCCAAAAAGGTGTTAGCAGTGCTGACTTCAATCAGACAATGGAGAAAATCAAAGAAAGCTTGTGCCTGGCTCTGTGTGGCTCTTTGGTTTTCGTGTTCTTTCTGTATTCTAATGCCAAATGATAATTTATCTGCAGAAAGCAAGTGTTCAAACAACAAGCATCTTTCTTTTTACAGCTCATGTGCTGATGGGTGTGTAGCTGTGGAACTCTGCGCGTGCACTGCCATCTGAAATCTACTATGGACAGAGTTGTGCACGTCAGCAAAGATCAGGGATGTATGTCCATTTGTTTTGGACTAAAGAGAAAAACATCTGGCAGCCCAGAATATGCCACAACCATGCACTGAGAAGAAAAAAGCCCAAGAGTAACAGTCTGGCTGGAGGTAACCAACAGGGAGAGAGGTTTAATGGAGCAAGTAAGGACTAAGGCACTCACAACCTCTGACAAGAAAGTTACTTTTCTTTAGGATTCCCTTTTCAGTGATTCTGGTTTAAATAAAAATAAATAAATAACCCTCTATTAACCTATTTTCAAAGTCCCAGAGCTTTAAAAGCAAAAGCATCTTGTTCTCCTAACAGTCTAAAGAAATCAGGAATGAAAAACTATCACTGCCTCTTCCTGAAGAGGCAGCAGCAACTCCCCCTAGCTCACTCACTTTTTACTGCACCTGAAAGAGTCAAAAGTGACGGCTATAACTTTTCATGGACTCGTAATGGTAACTGGTCTCATCCTTTGCAGAAGCTCAGGTACTGGGAATGATGCAACAGGAAAAGGCAGCATCCTGCACTGCCTCCATGTACAGCCTACTCCAGTTGCAGGACACATGCTCTACCAATGGCAGAAAAATTCACCTCAGAATCAAAATGGAAAACACTGAGGTATCTGCAAATATAAAACTCTTGACATCACTGCAGCCAAGGACAGCTTTGCTGTGTATTTGCTTATCTTGGTCACATTTTTCTGAGTTGACAGCTGTTGAGATGAAACAGTGAGAGGAAAGAAGGAATTGTAGCCTGGGATGTGGTTTGCTCCATCATCCTTGGAAGTATCTTAGTGCCTGGTGAGCAGGCAGATTCTCTACAGCTTGTGCTTTCCTTTTTCTGTAGCAGTTCAGAACCGTGTATTAACAGAGCTAGCAGCAATCAGCAGCACAGAAGTATGTAAGAGGACAGAAAAGAAAGGCTTTATCCATAGAACCTGGGCTTTTTCTGTGTCTATCCCCATGCATGTTTATGATCTGGCTCTAAGTCGATTTCAGATAGGCAGTTGATTGGGGGTTTTTTTATGTGTAAATGAAAAAAAATTACAAATATTAGAGTAAAAAGCCTTTAAGTTTGCAATGTATATGATTATCCTACCCCTCCTCTTTTGAGTCTCCAGCCCCACATTATAAAACAGCAGTTCTAAGGTCTTATTGTTGAAGAGGATTCAATTTGTCCCCATCTCGCATTTGCTCTTCCTTCTACACTACTTTAGCACTTAACACAATTAACTGTAAACGGTTTATTAAAATAAATCCCCTGCCCCAGATCTGGACGTCCCTAGGCAGATGTGCCAAAGCACGGGCCCTAGGCAGGCTCTGGGGGTGGGGGAGGCAGGGAAAGCCCCGAGGCCCCTGTGTGCCTGGGAGAATGGCTGTAACCGGCACGGCAGGGCTGCACCTCCAGACAGAGCCTTACACTCTCCATACACACCCCCATGCACACCCCTAGGACATCCTATCCAGACCGTGCAAACTTCCACAATACATCCTCTGTGCTCTCGCCCCATACGCAAGCTGTGCACTCCTCACAGAACACACACAGATCTCCCATATGTATTTCAGTCACATCTCATGCAAGCCCATAACTCCTTTACTCTTCCCATACGTGCACCCCACAGATACAAGGTCTATAAGCCCCGTATGCCGTTTATACAGTCAATCCCCACTGGCTCGGCAGTGCACGGCTCATAGAGCGCCCATGTGCATCCTGCACACCCCTCATGCACTCCGCGCCCAGCTGTGGACACCCCCGTACGCAGCTGCCCCACCTGGGCGAGCCGCGCTCCCCAGGTGCTGGCCTGGGCTGGACTGGGCTGGGCCGGCCGTGCCCCTCCCTCCGCTGTCTCTGGCGCGCCCGGGGCTCCCCCTGGACCCCCGGCCGCTGCCGAGCGAGGCTGTGCCGGGAAGGAGTGAAAGGCAGCCGCGCCGACCGCAGCCGGTATCGCCTCCGGGCACCGCTTCCCCCGCGGGCTCCGCGCTTCCCCCGCTGCCGGCGTGCGCAGGGCAGCCGAGCCCGGCCCGGCC
>VZTX01008577.1:0-31439 GCA_013400915.1 Pardalotus punctatus | reverse complement strand
TTTTTTTTTTCCCTTTCAGATGATACCTGAACGTTTCCAAAATTTAACTTTGCATTACTCTGCATCACCTCTACCCTCCCTTTAGAGCACAAGTAACGTGATCAACATCCCTCACATAACCTGTTAAACTTCCACAGAAGATACTGAGAACGGCACAAGAAAATCAGCTCACTCTGTTCAACTTCACTCTTGGGCTACATAACCTGATCAGATTTGAATAATTACAGATGTTATGGCTGGAAAAACGAGAATCTGATCTCTTACCCGTTGAAAAGGAATATATTACTCTGCTCAGATGTTTAACACGGTGCAAAGAAACTCAACCAGATGTTAAGTTACCCAAACTGATTTATTGACAATTTAAATGTGACATATTTACAGCACTGTTTCTAAAATAATTTAACAATTTTCATAGATTTATAAAAGTACTGATAAATAGGAGACCCTGACAGTGACCAACCACAAATATTTCCCTATGCTACTGAACTACAAAAGTAGTTCTTTTTTTTTTTCGTTTTTCTCTTTTTTCCTCTTTTTGTAAGTCCCATAATGGAGCTGCTTTACCTCCACCCAAAGTGTAAAATTGCCAATACCAAAATATGATAAAACAACCATGCAGTGTGAAAGCTGTACCAGAGCAAGTGATTTCCGATGTTAGACTATAGTAAAAATATTACAATGCAAAGTGTCTTCCACACAGAATGTACTTGTGAAAAAATAAGCTTTTAAAGAGCTATTGGTTTATTTTTATAGAAATTAAAACCTACAATACCAGTACAGACATTTACAGTAACTTCCAATTCTGTGCTAGTTTTCACATATATCTAAAGAGTCAAACAAAACCAGTAATTTACAGACACCACTGCATTAAGACAGTGGTTAGTTAGCTTATGGATAAAAAAAAGAAAAAAGAAACTAAAACCAAAAGAAGGTGCTGATATAATTTAAAGTTTTGAAATTAATTATATTCCATTCTCATATGACACCAATTGTTCTATCCTGGGATCAACAAATTGCTGTGGTAGAGCCATCCATATCTCTCAAGCAGGAAGTCAGTTTGGAAGTTGGAGAGAAGATGGACTTGACTGATATGTATCTTAGGTTCCAGTAGACAAAGGAAGTCTCACAAAGCTGGACAATCGGGATCACAGTAAGCAGCAGCATGAGATATTTGTGGGGTTGGGATTAAAGCAAACATTTTTTCCCAAAAATGATGGAAAATACACATAATCTAATCCAATACTTGAAATGTAAAGGTTCTCCTCGCTGGCATCACTGATGCCCCATAACACAATGTACACAAACAACAAATACTCACTTTTTAGGAACACATATTGCACAGCAGTGGGTGCAACAGCAGAACGCTGGTACCCCTGGCATAAATCATCTGTTTCAAACTATGCTATCCAGAGCAACTCCAAGCCAACGCTCAAACCCAGTAAGAATGGTTTGTGTACATCACTAACCCAAAAGTGTTTCAACAATGTGAGAGAAAACACAGGCACTTCAGATTCTTAGTGCACCAAAAGTTATAGGCCACGACTGCAGGACTGGGAACAGTTCAGTACCAGTAACAACAAAACTAAACAACGAGCTCTTCCACTGATCAATACAGAAACAAGAACTGCTCACAAAGCACTGGGAAGGAAGCCATTCTCAAAACAGTAACCAAACAATACATTTAAACATTTAAGAAAAGGTAATTGCTGCAAAGCCTAATGTAACACAACATAAATCCTACTTAGTTCAAAAGATCTAAAGTGTCCAAATTCCAAAGTCCAAATTCTCTTCTCTCCCCTCCAAAACACCACTACATGCAGTCCGTGGAAATCCAAATGTGCAAAAAGTTATAACCCACCTTTAGGAGTGCATCAAAAATAGGCTGACTATTCAAAATATTATTTTAGTGGAAATTTTACAGCACCATAACTAGAATTCCAAGGGAGTTCAGAATTCTTGTTCTGATAACAAATCAGTTGACACTGTTGATCCTAAAGAACAGAGGAAACGTTTTGTGCATTTCCTGGTATCTGAAAGTCACAGAGAGAAAAAATTCTCATCTATGCCTAAAATCTTACTGTAGTTTAAGATGAAATTAAATAATCACATTTGTTGGCAATAAGTTCTCCACAATAGAGCATTAGTTCCAAATTTAGTAAATCTGCCAGATTAGGAATTAGAAGTTGCTGGTACCTTGCTTAGTTGCAGAAGTACTTTTTTTTGGTATGTTTTTTAATGTGTTTTGGGTTGTTTTTTTTTCCTAAATCGTGCAGCTTGGCCCCTCCCTCGTAAGTGATTTACTATCAGGCTTTGAGAAAATGCCTAAGGTCCATTTCTGACCCTCAGCTGAAAGGCAACACACAAACACATTATATATACCCATGTGTGCACAGGAACACACACATACATATATATAACAGCAGTGCTCCGGTTTGTTTTTTTTTTTGTTCTCATTTCCTGGAATTTTCTTTGGTTCAAAGTCCGAGCAAGGAAATTAAAGGACCGAACAAATGGATCATTCTCCAAACACTTCCATCCCTACACATCACTAACTGGAAGGCTTGCATCATCCAGATCCACAAGGCCAGGATCCTGTTCCTGAGTGCCATTTTTGCTCCGGGGTTCCCAGGGGCCCCGTTCAGTCACTTTGGAAGTTGATTCTCTTGGAGCGACAGCCTGGATCTTGTAGCTCCCTGGCCTGGCCTTGGTAAAAGACTCGTGAAATCCTCGCTTCTCCAAGGCAGGGGGTTTGGGGTGAGGGTTTGGGACCAGAGGGCTGCCGTGAGGGGCTGTGGAATGTGAGCCGGCTGCGGCTGGGCCGGCAGGACGGACAGCATGGCCGGGTTCGGAAGAAGACTCGGGATGCTCCTGGAAAAAGAAGGGAAAGTGTCAGGTGGAGTCACTGACATCACGTTGGAAAGATGCAGGTTTAGATTTCACACTCATAACAAAAAAAATATGGAGACAGAAAATACACAAAGCGAAGCATCAGCCACGGCAGCAGGAGGCAGGTGCTTTCTCGAGGCACTGCTTGACTGAGTGTGAGCTCACAGCAGGATGTGACAGCAATATCAGCTGCTGCATTTAATGAAATTAAATTCCTTAAATCAAGCACAGCACCTCTTTAGACTTTTTAATATAGTCCAGCAAATTGAGGCTCCTCATTTTACTAAGATGTTAAGTAACCTTTTGAAGATAAACACTTTAAAGGCCATTGAAAGTCACATTTTTCCAAGGAAAAAATGTATTCAGACCTATTCATATAAATTAAGCACTTGTATCCTAAATCCTGAAGTAACGCACATTTTACTGTTTCCTCTTCTTGGGATACCAAATACCCCAATTTCTCTCAGGGACTAAAAAAAAAGTTTTATGCTATCAAGACTATATAAAAATTTCCACAGTTAATGACCTAGAAAAGAAACTGATATTTAAGCTAGTCCTTCCAACTGTCAAGTTATTGTTTTGTGTTTAATATAGTTATTCTGCTGATCCTTACAGAACTCTGAAAATAATCTTTCACCATTTACTTACTGACCAAAACAAGCTCCCAGACTACCTAGAAATGATTTAGTTGTCTGAAGCACAGGCACGGAATGCCATTTGGATGTCCTAGGATAGCCTGACCTCCAGAACAGGAACAAGAAGTTCCTGGGGTTCTGCTCTGCATCTCGCACTCCTGTCAGGATGTCTGAAATCCCTGAGCAGTGCTGGGTTTGGAATGCTCTGATCCAAATGCTGTGTGATGTTGCAGTGAGCTGGGTGTGCATTAGGAGCTGCAGCTGCTGCCAGTTCTGCCATCACCAGTGTTAGTCCAGGATCTAAAGGAATCTGCCAACCCATGTGCACACACGAATCAAGGCATTTCTCAAGCACATTTGTTAGCAAAAAAAAAACCAAAAAAAAAAAAACCATCACAGATGTGTGTCCAAGATGCAAATATCATCCTAAATTAAGTTTTTTTTCCCCACAGTAGTTTTTCAGGTTTCTTTTAGAATGTTACGACATTCTTATGACATAATAATTAATTAATAAATTTAATCCAAATGGATTCTTCCAAGTACTACCATATTTCTTTTGATAAATGAGCTTAATGTTATTGGGTGAAACTGTGCAACTTTTTTGGATTTAAGTTCGGTGTTCAATTTCACTGAGGTATTTCACATTATTTACACTGCCTTATTTCATTCCCGACTTGATACTCCACTTTAAGAAAAACATTTGTTTTAGGAGAGCTTATGATTCAGTGATTTACTTATTATTCTTCTGATTATGAATAATTTTAATTCACCAAATAGGACAAAAGGGATCTTAGGACAAGATCTCTATGAGTTTTTGCTCAGCTGCCCTGAAGGAATACTCAAGATTTTACTACCCACATCGGCTGTAATTTCACAGTTAAGGGACTGTGCTGCTGCTCTACTCCTAAGGTGCACTGCTTTAAACAGTGGATCCATTATACATTATAATGCTTCTTATGTTTGTACTAATCATTTCATGCAGAGACCTTATAAGCCATGCAAATCAGGCTACTATAGACCCTTCCAAACCCTAGAGCTGCAACGTGCATGTTCTGTGTGCACTCATCTGTATTAGTTTGTGGGTAGCTTCAATTTAATCTTGCTTTTGCGCAGTTTTAAAACAAATGTAAAGTAAAATGGAAATATGAACTCTCATGCAAATTAGCTTTAGTACTTTCCTATTAAAGTGACAGCACATCACTTATGTTTAAATATTTACTATGCTTTGAAGTAAGAAGCAGTGGTTTTGGCATTTTTAATTTCCAATCGTTTTAAAAGCAAGAAAAAACAGTGCAAACCTGCAAGTGAACGATATTATTGATGAGTTAGTTTTCAGTAATGGTAATGACAACAGGTAGCATTATTTTTTAGTTTGTTTTATAGTGCAAATTAGCGTCTAGTCCTAGCCCTCTGTTAAGAAGGCAAGTTTCCATGAGAGCCCACATACGTGCTGCATTCACCAGTTCTTGATGTATACCTCTGTATACAAGGATTCGACAGCCTTCTGGCCTGCCGCATCTGGAACACAGTGCAAAGCTAAGATTAGAGTCACCTGGACTTGGGGAGGGAGAGAGGACAACAGAGGGAACAAGAAGTGATGCAGACAGTCATAGCCACATTGCTCAGTTAGCCCCACACACACACAGAAAAGCATATGGAGAGAAAACTTCCCTGTGTATACTCATTGCCCCCAAAAAGAGAAAATTTATCACGGGAAGTTTTATTTAAAAGCACGAAGCAGCTCCCAAAAATTAGTAGAGAGCTTAAGATGGGTTACCAGAAACACGGTATCAATACAAATGTGTAGTCAAAAGCCAGGTTTACATTATTAGATTTCAGATTATGGGGGTAATGATATATTCAGTTTATTACAAAACATCCCAGAGTCAGAAAATGAAAACCATAGCACGCAACACCTGAACTGTGAAGTATTCCATGTGCTAAATCTGGCCATACTTGGAGACACTGTGACACCAGAATAACTTCCACTACTTCCCACAAGTTAATGACCTTTGGACTAAACGTCTAACATGGTTTAAATGCAAGTAGGTGTGAAATGCTGGCATCCACGTGGCTTCAGAAATATTAACACTTGTCACAGTGCCCCAGTTCTGTACTGCAAGATGCTGTTCTCACTGCATTTCCAACAGCAAGAACTAATTCAAGCAAGCACAGATCTCTTAGTTACTTTAAATTTTCATCTCTATCTGCATATGCAATAAACTATCAGCAAAAGAGAACGAGTTTAGTAGTGCAAGTCGTTACAAACAAATCAGGATATTGTCATTTGACTGCAAAACACAGCAATTAGCAGAAACACCTCACAGGAATTAGAAAGTTTTAATTTAACTCCCAAACTAGTAGTAGAGACAGAGATCATACTGAACTTCTCTAGGTTAGCACCGCATTATCTACGTGTTCAAGATGAACACCGCACACAGAAAGTCACAGGTAGGACTAAAGTAAGAGATCAATTAAAAACACAAAGTATCTGATGCCAGTCTGGATGAAAGTTCATGCAAAGAGGCCGTGTTACTACAGGACAGGAGAGAGAAATGGGAAAAACCAGTGAGAACCGAATGGCACAAGTGAACACGAGCTAATGGCATCTCCTCCGAGGCGCAGGGTGACATACAGAAGCTGCCGATCTGCCAGGTCCCCGCTGTGCTACGATGGCCCCAGAAATTGCCTTTATCCAGCTGTGCATGTCCTCGGGACTGTCAGCCTGCAGAAACAACATCACCGTGTTCAACAGCAGCTCAGCTCCCCCACTGCTGCAGCACAACAGCCCAACCCTGCTGTTTCATCTGCTACTCAAACCCACACGGACTTTATTTCCTAACCCAGACATTTCTGACTCTGAATTTACCAGTAAATGGATACAGCATTATAAAGCAATAAATAAAATATCCTGAAGAGCACATTCCCCCTGAAAATCATGGCATAGTCAATGTGAAGAAGTGCTGCTATTTCACTGTCAAAGTTGTATTTAACTCCAGCAGTCTCGTGGGTTTGCCCGAAGTTTAAAAAAAGAAATTACCTGCACATAAAAGGTTCGAGAAGTTGTTACAATTTCAAAGAGATTGTCTCTCATCATTATATCGCTGCAAATGAAACACAAAAATACTTCAAAAGCAAGTACAACCTTCCCACTGAATTTTAATAAGACTGTAGGACTGGCAGAGAATCAGAGCATTTGCTGTCTGACTTTTGCATTTCTTTATCACTCTACTATTGGTTTTTTACTAATTTTAGCCCTAAGACTCTTTAGTTTACCAGTGGCACATGAGCTACTACAAATATTTTTAATTGGAACATTCTAAATCATATGTTAAGTTTAAAAATATGCATCATTCTACTCAAATTTCTTTAAGTAGCCTGCTCAAAAAAATAAAAACAATCAATATCCATGGACTACTACAAAAGCAATTATTCTTTAGCATATTGCCATTGGGTAGGAGTGAAAAGGTAGGATGAAGAATGTTCTCATCCAAATTCAGCCATCTAACATGACTTAATGTCCTCTAAAGGTTTAGAGATTATATAAGCAGAATAGAGACTCCTAAAATTGCTGCCTCAAATCAGACAGCTCCCATGCATCTCTAACTCTTGGTTCCATGATATTCCCTTGTTCTAAGTTTGAAACACATTAATACACAACCCTCAAACCCCATTTTATGTACAAAACTGTGTCCCATAAAGAGAAAGAACCCCACATGCACACATCAAGTGAAGTTACTGAACAGCAGCCTGGCCATGACCAGGCAGGGAATTCCATCCCATGTAACGGCACCAGGGCTTCCCTCCTCACCTCTGTTTGCATTCCTGAACTTTATGGACCTCCTTAAGTGGTATAACCCTGAGAGGTTCCTTCTCCTGAAAAAGGACAATCATGTTTTAGTACAGGGTATCTAAGAACCAGAACAGAAAGCCAGAGGCCAGCACAGCTGACAGCAGCAGACTTACTTACATAAATGAGACTTTCAAAGCGGTCACTTATGAAAAAGGTGGTGTCAACCAAAATTACATTTGTTTTTTTAAGTATTAAACCAACCATGGCACTTGCAATGAGGAGTAGGACAAATCAAGTAGTAAACCCCCCCCAAAACAATAATTCCATACCATAATGAACAACCACCCCTAACTCTTCTTCCCCTAACCAGATCAGACAATTGACTCTGGCCTCAAGCAGCTCATTTCAGTAAAACTGTGATTACATTAATTTGTATGAAATGCTACCACAGAAGATGCTTTGTTAGTTGGACTGCATGGTATGGCTTTAAGTAAGATTAACTGTATCCTATACTTAATACAATTAAAAGCAATACAAAGAAACCAGTCCTGTAACACCTGTAAAAGAGCAAGTACTCTAAAAATGTAGGGAGATTCTGTTACCATAACAAAAACAACTGTTAAAAGTTTCACACAACAGGAAAAAAAGTGTGAACATTCAAACAAACACTTTCACTTTTCCCATGACAACACAATGTCACACATATTATTGTTTTCTGGTGGCTGCTGAAGTAAACCACCAACAAACAACAACTTATTTTACCTCCTACTGTGTTTTCTTTAAGCCAAGTTACAATGGATTGCTTCAGTTGGCTACAACTTCCAGATCAAACAAAAACTTTCAACTCTGGAATGACTTCCTCTACCATTGCAGTAACAGATACTTCGGAGATTTATGCTGAACAATCAGCAAATGTCACCCAGATGTCACCATCCTCCAAGAGCAGATCACATATAGAGTTTAAAACCCAATGTTTTCAGTAATTGTGCTCCTCTTATCAATTCTCTGTTGTTCTTAAGATCCAATCATCCATTACAATAGATTTTCAAAGTAGCAAATCAATTGTGAACTGCAAGATCATCTCTGGAATACAGATACCTCTTAGAGGGAAAACCTCAACTCCAAAATGATAATTTTCTGAGTCTCATACTGTCCATCCACCTGACTGACACGGGCTGAAGGACCACCATGAAACTCTAAAAATGCAGGTACTTCTACCATCTTTCGATTATTCTCTCCCACAGTACAATTCTTCACTGAGTTAGAAATCGTTTGTGAGCAATCTGCACTCAGGTTTGTTTTTAAAATAAAAATAGAGGGCTTCTTACAGGCAATGAGTCAGAATTGTTATGCTGACAGCTTAACAAAGATAATGATGCAAGATCAAACTCCTGCTACTGCTGGAGTTGCCCTCATTAGAAATGAAATCAAAATTCACTTCAGAAACAGCCTGAAATTTGGGTCTTTCATGTTTTACATCTTATATTACATCTGTAAACTCAATTCCCTTTAATTTGTAATACTCTGCAACTCAGGTTTCATCCCTTAGGTAGAGATTTTCTTACACTTAGTCTGTTTTCCCAAAAAAGGAATCCCACACTTACTTGTCTTCAGAACCAGACATTTAATTTTTAAATGAAGCCTGATGGCACTTAACATATGGTCAAAATCAGTCAAAAACTTAAGAGTCACAAGGGGAGAAGAAAAGTCATGAAAGTAAAAGAAACTCTGTAAGTGTTGCTGCTGAAAAGAAAATCAAGTTTTTTGTCTGTCTTGGCTGCCCTGGTAAAACAAGAGTGTGGGAAAAGATCCCATCATCTGTATGATAAACCATAATTCTAACTTTAAATGAAGAATTGCAAGATTACGGTTTTTGTCTCTCCCACAGTGATCAGCTATTTCAACAACACAATCAATTATATGAGGGTGTAAAATGCCAAAGCACTAATAAAAAAATCAGGATGGCTGTGGAGTATATTTTATTGTTCTTCAGTGCCCTACAGGCAGGTTCCCAAACAGATTGAAGGACAAATTAACAGTTGCCCCATTAATTTTTCATTCTTCCTGACCATGGAAACCTTATTACAGTACAGACTCAAGAGCTGCAGGAGCAGCACAGCACATTTTTTCAAACACAACCATATTCCTTCAGATTTTCTTGCAACTATCACTGGAAAATAACACACAATTGGAAACCTACCAGTTCAGACTTGAAATATCCTATGGTGTTTTCATCTAGCTGAAAGTATCTTCTCTTCCAGTTCTTCATCTGTTAAGGGAAAAGAAAGAAACATTTAGACATTTTAGACATAAAATAAAATACACTTACATGTCATGTATTATGCACATATTGAACTACACATATATCTAATTTTTATTTATATGATACTGCATAATTCCTATTTATTCATAACTATTCATTTTAATAATGTATCCATTACAGTTTATAATAATTATAAATGTTATATTTTAATGTGTGGTGTGTATGTATCTTTAGTACCCCCAACATACTTAGGCAAAGCTCTGCCCAATTAAGTAATTTTTTTGAAAACTGCAAAAATTAAAAATTCTTTAAACTATTATTTTCTATTAAAAGATTTATCCAACTGTAGAAACTCAGCAGCAGAAATATTCTGTAGGAAAAATTAAAAGACAACACATTACAGGCTTCTAGTTTATTTTTAACTAAAAAAGGGATGTCACAAAAAGAAGCTTCATAATCCAAGATAAAACAAGTCTGAGAACTCAAAGATGTGTTTCTTGATTAATCTGAACTATCTGTTCCTTCTTCTAGCAAGGCATCACATGAATAGCTCCACTTGTAATCAATGTGATAAGCTGTACAATTCTTCCTCTGAACTGAAAAATCAGCTTTCTCTAAACATCTTACCGATTTAAAAAGCAGGCACTGAACTTCTGTCCTAATTTAGATGGTTTTTTAATACACAAAATAAGGATCTCTAGAGAATGTAGAACAGGAGAATTCCCAGCTGCAGGCACTACCCATAATGTGAAAGGCTGTGCCCACACTTTGCCTCTCTGAAATATCTTCAACATCACACTGAAAGGAAGTAGTGCAGATAGAAATTAAGTGCTACTGGAGGACAATTTTTATCTTTAGTTAACCTTATTATCTTCAGTAGTAATAAAATCACTGGTAATAGTATTTTGTTTTGAGTAATACTTACCACTGCTCCTTGTTTTACACAGTAACCAGCTTTGATAATGGCATTATCTGGGGGATGCTTAGCAGCAAAATAAGGAAGGTGACTTTGTGACCGCTTCAAATAATTCCTGTCAGCCCCTTCACTGCCCTCACTGACTTCTTCTTTCTAGAAAAAAAAGCATAAAAGTTCAGAATACTCTCAGAATTTTTTCCCTAAATGTCAAGGAATAACTATACTAGTTATAATAGGAAATAATACCATTATCCCATGCTCACAAATTCCATTTCCAATTCGAAAGAAAAAAAAATTTTAACTTATTTCCAGACAACTGAGATTCTGCAAGGGCTGAGTACTTGTCAGCTCCTCTTAGAAACTAAACCATGAAAGTGCTGAGTACTTTCAAATAATATTGACAAACAATCAGTAAAAAAAATGGTACAGATTTAAAATCAAGCATGTATTTAGTATGAACTTGTTACATGACTTTAAAGGCAAAACAGAGGTGGCTACAGCAAACAAAAAGTTATTTTTTTCTAGAACTACAAGACATCAGGATTCACCAACTTTATTAATGCAGTTTGAGAGTGTACATGTAATTTACAGGATATTCATCTAATCTGTAACTATTTTCAGCTCAGGAAACTCCCAGCAACAGATTCAGTTCTATCTCTAGCACTGCATACACTCTACTTCCATAAGCTTGTCCAGCCTCTCAAACCTTTTTGCCCACTTTTCCTAGCATTTTTTTAAACACTTTTCTTCAGTTAAAGGGGCAGAACTTAATCACTGTTACCACCAACAATTAATTGCACACTGACAAAAATACTATTTCAGCAAACTAATAGGTATGTGTGAGCAAAAAAAAAAAATACTCAAGCAATTCTTTAACATCTTTTATAAGGGGAATAAAAACCTCAGAAACCCCCAGTTAGTATGAATAAGAGGTGCATATAAAAGTACATTCATGTATCCAATACCATCCCACTTGTTTGGAGGGCATTACCTGGGTGGGTGTAATGATGGGAACACCACCAACAATTTCTGTCCTGTAAGAGACTTGCTTCTTTCCACCTGGGCTTTCAGCTTGACGGTTTGCATTATCCATCTGACAGAGAGGATCAGACTGCTTTGGTACCTGCAATTGGAACGTGAGAACTGACATCAATTTAATGAAAAAAGCCCTAAGGCGTTACTCAAGAATTCTGAGGCATTTTCATCAGGATTTAACAAATATTCACTAGTTGTAAAAGGCTAGAAATGGCTTACACAAGAAGTTGTTGTAATGACTATGCTTTAGTGCTTAAGAAAAAACTGGTGCCAATAAAGACATTTCACCAGATGGAATCAGTTGCAAACTTTACCATAGAGCGCTTCACTTGATCTTCAAGAAGCATTGCTAATTTATAGAAGAACTGCTTCTTTATTTTTCAGCTGCTTTCAGTTTTGGTAAGAAGTGGAGATGCCCCAGTGCTGCAGAAGCAGCACAGAGAGGCCATAAACACTGGGACTTTGGTCACATGGGGTGTCTGACCAGTGTGACATTTGTCCTCACCTGGACTTGGCAGGAAGAGTGTGTATTACTGCCCCCATTAATCACACATATATTGCTAAATTCTGTCCAAAATGTCCACGCCTACCTACTTCCAGCTATCATTTAACTATTAGATAATTCTCTCAAATGTGGAACTAAAGCCATCAAAACTCCACAGGAATTTGATTTCCTTAGAAGTGTTTTGATCTACAGTGTTTACTCAAGTTTCTGAGTAAACTTCTTTAACCTAAGAAATGCACTGACTACCTACGACATTTTTATTTCTAATCTCCTTTCACCTCAAATAATAATACAGCAAATCTGAAGTGAATTCAACAAGAGATCAAGTCTCACTTCCAAATACCCCACCCAGCAACCAACTGGGTATTTACAAAAGACATCTACACTCCTTCAGAAAGGACACACAAATTGTCCATCCAAAACTGTGACACATTCAGAACTTGGAACTGAACGGATCTAGACAAGAAACCAAAGCTACTTTATAGTCTGTGATTCAAGTTCTGTGCCCAGCACTGCTTATATTACAAAGCACAGCCTGCAGGGAAGTACAGACAGTGCTGGGAGCACCGATGTCAGCCTAGGACAGCGTCCTGCTGGCCACCCTTTGCCAGCACCTCCACCCCAGCCAAGTCCAGCACTGAAGGGTAAGGCACTCGTGAGCCTCAGCCTTTCCACAGCAGGGGCTTGCAGACACAGTTTTGTGGGCAAATGCTTCAGCTGTCACAAACTCCTCCTGAAAATGCTGCAGACCAAGCCCACAACCACCTCCTCACACGAAGGCATTTGCAAACAGCACTCGAAAATAGGTACACAGCGTGCTGCGCTGCAGAGGTTCACAATCATCCTGACATTATCAGCACTCAGGAGGACTAAAACATGCAATGAATCTCGGAAGATTACAGTCTGCAGCAAGTCATGCTCCTATTAAAATTAATAATTGAGTGATCTTAATTATTTGATTAAATAATTGGCCGTGCTTAATATTGTACTCGAGCTGTGAACAGATGAATGGTTCAAAGGCTTTCTCCCTCAAAGACAAAATACTAATGATTTCACCAGCTATTTAAAATGCAAGTTAAACAGATGATAAACAGCATTCACTCTAAATTGATGCAATTAATTATTTATTTATTCAGTCTATTTCTTGAGCTGGAAACAGCTCAAGCCTGGTTGTGGTGTGTCCTCCTTATGAAAAACCCAAGTGAAAAGTCTTTGTATTTGGGGTTTTTAAAAATTTACTATTAGCAGTAGCATTTTTATAACTCCAAAGGATGGGCTATATTAAAACAATGCAAAGAACTCCTGTAAACATCCTTAGATAACCTAAAAATGAGAAAGTCATTGACACAAACACAAATACGTGCACCCATGCTCAGAACCCCTTCTTTGTCAGGGTAAGCTCTCAAAAGCGTTCGTTGTCATCGCTTCCCCAAAACTGGAGAAAACAAAACCGTAACTTCTGCCTCCTGAAAAGACTGAGATAACACGTGGGGGTTTCTGTCATGAGATAACAACTTGGCCTCGTACAAACCAGAAAAGTAATTTAACATTTACCAGGAGAACCATTAATGTTTCTTTGCATGAAACAGGAGAGGGTCTTTGGAGCTTGGCACGATGTGCTCAATCTATATTTTAGTGATATTTAAGAAATACCAACTCCTGACACCAGGCAGAAGTATCTGTATCTTTTCATTGCTTGCAAGTGTCTTCTGGGTATTTCAAATAATACTAAGTGTGCACAGTTAATTTTAAATAATTAGAAAACATCCTATGCTGTAATTAAAAAGATTATCACATTTTTGTCCGATTTCCAAAAAGTAAATTAAACTCAAGTTTAGAGGGAGTTCTGTACAGCTTCTTCCAAGTACTGAAAAGCCAAGCCAAGACTTGTTTGTGGTGATAAAAAGTGGAGGCAAAGGTTACATTTAAGCACCTTGAGACAGTCACCATTTGAAAGCACTGCTAAATATCAACCACTTACTGTGATTTTGGTAGCTTTGTTCAGAACATTTACCCATTCAACTAGGTCCTGCTGATCATTGGCTTGTAGAAAGTATTTTCTCATCCCTGCATTCATAACTGTTAAAAACCATTACGAAAAGTTAACAACACTGAAGTTTAAGAGCAAACTTAACATCATCATGAAAAGATTTGGTTTCAGATGAAAAATCCACTTGAGGTATTTCAGTGCTCTACTGCATTTTTTTAAGTCACCTTAAGACACATAAATCCACTTGACAGAACAGCTTTTTTTTCTAAAAAAATAGTAGTTTAAGCTTTCCACTTAAAGGGATTCATACAAACTTTGAAAAATTGTCTTTATGATACAGAAATGAAGTCTTGAATTTTATCAAAATATTCTGCAGTTCCATTTCCTCTTTCTCACTTTCCCCAAGCAACAAATTTTATACCTGGGGACTTCTACAATTTCTCCTTTCAATCCTCTGCCCTAAACCTGTTATCCTTTGTGACAACATTATGAACATGACTGTGGTCACTGATTTACTTTTTAAAAAATTTTTTAATTGCTGGATAAATCAGTAGTATTAATTACTAAGTATATGATGCACAGGAACAAACAACTTTAAGACAGCTACAACACAAATTTTATTTTACTGTAGCGAGTTGGCAGAGAAACATATTACAGTAAGTTTGTATCTCTACCTCACAACACCTACCATCCTTTATCCAAAATGAACAAACATTTCACTGTAACAGCAAAAAAAAAAATTATAATACTTGAAAGAGGTTGTAAGGTGAACAGTGATTAAAACCATCTTAATAAAATTAAATCCAAAATTAACACCATCGGAATAAAAATACAATAAATGTATATTTTTCCTGTAGAAAGTAGGAAAATATTTAATATATGAAAATATTTAATAAATTAGAGATATTTAAGCCAGCATCTTGGATCATTAAGGTGTTTTGGCGCTGGCCCACTGACAGGAGAAACTTTCCAAGTGCTGAAGACAAAGCCCCCCAGCCGTGTGCAGAGGAACACGTGGATGGCACTGAACTGACACTCCATGTACTTACCTAAAAGTAGAAGGAGCTTCATGATTACTTAAAGCTTCAGTGAATTTTAAACAAGTTTAAACCTAGAAGGCACCCCAACAGGTTTTGGGGTTTTTCTCATGCAGCAACAGAAGCTGAAATTTGACCTAAGAGCATTGCCTGACAGTATTTTTAGATCAATTAAATCAACTCTTTTCTCAGTAAACCAGATTTCAATAGTTAAATTCTTGTCTTCACAGCTGACAGGCATGCCACATTTCTGAAAACAAGTTTCATTGCTTATTAATGCCTCAAAAATTTCAGACAACTGAAAAACAGCTCTCACCTACTCCTCATTAAGCTGCAATATGAAAAAACACAAAAACACCTTATGAAGAAGCCAACATTTCAATCACACGAAAGAAGAAACAGCGAATACAAGTTATTTTTGAAAAATACACTACCAGCTGTAGCTGGTAGCAGAACTGCAGAGCACTATTTTTGTCCAAATTTCTGAAGAAGGCACTTGATGTGCACAGCACATGCCAGAACTCACCAAAACAGAACTCTGCCTTTGGCCTCAGCTTAGTTGCATCGCTAACCTGGGAGGGAAATTAAGATTATAAATGTCACAAAATATACATCAGATATCACAAGTTTTATTCTCTTTCAAGGGGGTAAATTCAAAGATTTATCAGCACAGCAAGCTGGTTACGCACAATGATAAACAGAATTAAAAACAAAAATGAAAGACATAAGGAAGGTGGGAAGATGCAGTACTGACAACAAAACATGCAAAGGAAGAATGAAAAATGAGCAGAAAGACAAGAAAAGGTCAATTACTTTTCTCCATTTATTTGTTAATGCAGTATGCTGCAAATTTAACCACAGAAACCTTCTTAGTTCACAGTTCTCTTTCAGATGTTTTTAGAACTGACAGTATACAGAGTGTAAAGAACTAAGTATTTTCTAGAAATTTTTCTGTCCTGTCTATTAAAGATCATTATTACTTGCAAGCTGTCACACCCAAAGACTTATCTTCCACTTCATAATTGGCCTGTCTTTTCTCCAAGACTAATGGGAATTCAAATACTCATAAAGAACTGCAACATACAGTTCAGAAATGTCAATTCTATGAGCACAAAGAGCTGCTATTTGAAATCACTAAACAAACCTAGACAACACAGTAATTAATCTGTTCTTCTTTTAACCTGAACCTATTGAAGTGTTTTAACACCTCTCTAATTCAGGAGTATCACACAAGCAAAAGGAGTAAATGGCAATTAAATTTGTCTGAAGTTGAGGCCCTTGGTAGTTACCAGCAAGAATTTAACAAGAGTCTCAGATAATTAATTATCTTACCTTTGAAATATAGGTAAGTTTAATGACCCCAACAGGTGGAGATCCAGAGGGAAGATTCTGAAACAAATCACACGTTACAAAGTGAAACTAGTTTGTTCTCATACCACAGTGTTTACGCAGAAAAAACCAGTAATTCCACAAACAAAAAGAAAATCCTACGTATTTTTATAGACAATGCACAATGTATGCTTGAAACAGGATCTAAACTACTTGTTTATTATACACACATCTGTTAATCAACTAAAAACAGAAAGACTGCTAGAAACAATACAAATAGTAATTGTTCCAGGGGTTCATGTATTTTACTAGAGGAAAAAGGATTCTTGTGGCTCTGCATCCAGGAAATCCGGAAAGAATACATTTTCCTTCACAGATGTTGGAGTCTCATGTACTTTGACCAAGGCAGGCGGAAGGGACAAGCAGTGACATTCATCTATTATTATGTCAGATACTTCAAAGGCCATCTCACATATTTTCCAATCACTTCAGGGATTTAGAATGGTCTTCACACAGTTATAAAAGCTCTGCCATTTCTTCAAAACTAAAGCAGGGGAAGAAAATCAAGAAGCATCAACCTGCCTCTTGCGAGAAACCCTTTCATTTGTACAGGTAAAATAACAAGCCTAACGTAGGCCTGGGTGTGCACTGCAAATATCATTAAGTTTTAAAACTTCTGAGGAATTGCAATTTCTACAGCCCTTCAAGATTTTGTCCACATGCCCTGAATTGCTTCGTTTCACTTATGGAGATCTAATGTTTCAAGTCTGTCTTACTTCCAGAAATTCTTTTTCTCCTCAGTGAGCACTGCTAAATGCTTCAGTCACAAGTCACATCCATCGAGCTGCACATCATTTACATTTTGGTTTTGCTGCTTCCTTTGAACAGCAGACTCATGCTTTTTAACTCTGCTCTTCCTGGCACAAGGGTACATGGATATTCTTCTGGCAGGCACTTGTCAGCCCACATGGATCCTACGCTCTCACTGCCTCTGTGCCCAAACCTCGAGCAACAAAACACAGGGAGGCCGGTATATTGTGAAAGTAGCTTTTATCTAAAGGCTGCTCTCCATCACAAGCTGTCCTCATTCATACACCCATCCATGCTGGATTGCAATTGCAGGCATCATTACAAATTGCTTTTCCATCACTCTGTTGAGGGAAAGGAATATGTAATGCAAGGAAACACACATACTGCTACACAAGGTTGAATGTGTTTCAAACACCTGGGTAGTGAACTGGTGCATGATTTGGCTCCTCTGGTTATATGAAACTGATTTACAATTATTGCACTTAGGTCAATGATTTTTTTCCCCAGCTTCCAGGTCCATAATAATAATAAAAGCCCCACTTTTCTTTTGCAAATGTGTTAGAAAATCCAAAATTGACATAAAGCCTGAACCCCCTGCCAAGAGCACCTCACCTGTGGGTTATCCATGTACCACACCAGGCTGTCCTCTCGTGTGTCCAGAATGAAGTACCGCCGCAGGAATTTCCCACTATTCTCATTTTCCTCAATGTCTAGGAAACCACAGATGCGATTCTGGCGATCCACATAAGGCATTTCTGACCCTGGACATCACACTGCAGAACAAAAAGCACAGGAGTTCAGCAAAGTTCCTTGTTGCTAATTTTAAGGCTGCTCTGTGCCTACC
The DNA here is from genome assembly GCA_013400915.1 of Pardalotus punctatus. Taxonomy (NCBI): domain Eukaryota; kingdom Metazoa; phylum Chordata; class Aves; order Passeriformes; family Pardalotidae; genus Pardalotus; species Pardalotus punctatus. The sequence continues at coordinate 13,396 of VZTX01008577.1, read as the reverse complement.
CATGACATTTTGAGCAGTTTCAACCAGTAGCTTAAAAAAGTTTCTGTGGAAGGGTGTAAGTGAAGCGTAGCTGCTCCCCACACCACCACCACTGAATTTTTAGGCAGGACTTTCATACTTCTTTGAAGCATATATTTAGCATATCTAATAGCCTAAGTGTAAAGTTAGAAGTGGTAAGCAGCAAATGAGCATCGAGACTAACTTTTACAAGATCACTGAAAAATAAAGATTTTCCTCCACAACATGCACAATATTGAGGCAACGTTGGGTTACACTTCCTCCTTTGACACTGCCTCTCATGGCCAAGAAAGAATCTTCGTCAGGAGCTCGATTGCCCAATGTAATTTTTCATACCTTGTTTAGGCAAATTCAAGAAAAAAGCCTTTAGAAACATTGTTCACATTTTTCTTTTATCCTACTTCATGTCTAACCATGTCTAAGAACAGACATCTTTTCATTCCTATACACTAAGCAGGCAAAATGAAGTTGTATGTGCACCAACAGAGATGTGAACACCCTTTGCACATGGTACTGAGGTCTGAGGGCATCAGGCTTTTAAATTTTTTTTTATTCTGGCTTCTGGTTGGGCTTTTTTGCATTTTTTTGCTTAAAAAATTAAATTAAAAACTGCATTCCTGCCCACCTGTTGCCATTTTGCCTGCTTCACCTTTTATGGCTCTGCCTTACTGCAGCCTATTGCATCATGGGTTTTGCTTCCTTTTATTTTATGGGACAGTCATTTTAGCTTAAGAGCCAGCCTTTAAAGACCAAAGATAAATTTGCATATTCATCTAAAAATGATAAAAATCAGGTTGGTGCCAATCTTTCCCAGGGCAGGAAAGAAGTGATTCAGTCTTTACATTTTCTTACAAAATTCAGAAATAGTACAGATCCAAAAATACCAACATGAGACACAGAAGGTTTAAACACATCACATTTTTCATAATTTTCCAGCTTTAACCATGTAAAATAAAAGTTCCATTTTCATATTTCTTTAAATTTTTTGACGCCTTTTAAAGGTTACTTGACTTAAATACATTTACACACACACACATACAATGAGACAAACACCCAGTAATTATTTGTAGTTAGCTATCAATACATCACAGCAGAACATGAGACACCATTTTTCAAGCGCTGTTTTGGGGGAGAATCAGTGTTTATTTGGGGACTCAGATCCATACTTTTTTGGGGTGGATCAATGTACAAACACGCAGACTTGAATTTACACCTGTCATTTTATATGACTAATTAGAATCCAAGCAAAATTTAGGTTCAACCACTCTGAGAACAGTTTGTAAAAAGTCTATTACCAACAACAATGGTTTAAACACGCAAAGGTTTGTTCTTCAATAAAGTAATGAAATCTACTGAGGAAATTGAAATTTTCCTGGTGTGTTCCTCACAATTTAAACATCACAGATCTAAGTCAATTTCTGCAACCAAGTTATAGTTATAAATAACACAAAAACAAACACTTGAGCACTCAGGACAATATCATTATTGTAACAAACATTCATCAGGAATTCAATTGTGGCTCTCGGGATCACTTCACACCGAAGAAACATCTCCCTATATATAAACACATCTGAGGGCAAGCTTAAGGGTAGCTGTTCTCTAAATTACACTTCTAATCTGGCAGAACTTGGCATCACACCTTGTTTTCATCAAAATGAATATAAAAACTGCCATTTATCAGTACTGCCCTAAGTTGTGCCAGAGGGTCCCTCAACAAAATCACCCAGCATTTCTGGGACACCCTTTAGGATTCATACCAACACTTTATGAAGCCCAGAAAAGCCCTGTGCCTAAAAAAAGCAAATATTAGTGGCTGGTTTCCTGTCTGAGCAGACTTAAAGCTGTGTTCTCTGCAGATGTGAAGAAAACGAAACAAGGAAAACTTGTTTTTGAAACAAGATACGGATTGATTAAGAATCCTTGAATAAAACCAACTGAATTTTCAAAGCACTTTTCCCCTATAAGAGAATCTATGTTTCAGAAAACCTTTCAAGGAAAATGAAAGGAGGATGCTCATAATGCTCCATTATGAACACACAATTAGCTGAAGCTGAACTACTCCAATACTTGAAATTTTTTTTCCAGGGCAAAAGACAAAACTGAGAAGCTTTTTCTTATTTGTCAATAAACCAATTCTCATGGAAGAAAAAAACCCACAAACCTAAATTAATAGAGATTTTCTATTCCAAGGTACTACTGGTTAATTTCTAGCCTATAAAATGATCCTATTTGCAGTTCCTCTGTGCCTTAATGAAAATACAGCATAAAGTAACATTAATCTAAAAATTTAAATTGTATATCAGCTGTTTTCTTCAGATTAGTTTAAAATTCCTCATGGGATTACTGACCTCTACCAGACTGATGGTCTTAAACAGTAAGAGACCAAAAAACCCCTTTAACTTTATAATAAATTGAAATCTAACACACTATCATCCAACCGTTTTCCAGTTTTAAAAGCCTGCTTCCACCACATTACACCTTGGCAAGATTCCCCTGTAAATTAATAGCAATTCTATTCAGCCTTCATTAATGAACCACAATTTGCTATGCACATTAAAAAAAAAAAATAAAAAAAATCAAAAAATCAATTTGTGCCTTTCTTGGAGTTACTAAAGGGATTGAACACGTGACAAAACCACCACCATGATACCCTTCCTGGCAACTCTAGACAGACCAAAAAAGCATTGATGGAATTGCCATGATTCATACCTGGAATTGCAGAATTCCCTGGCTGAAAGACCACCAGCCTAAGAATTCATCAGAACTTCAACTTAAAAATGTCTTCAGAATACAGATCATGTCTTGCATAGATAAGATATTTCATTAAATTATTTTAAGCAATTACGAAACAAAAGTCTCCAAGTCTGTACATTTTACAGCATTATTGCACACACCCTTAGTTATTTTCTGCAGCACAGAACAGTGTATTGACTCTTCTGCCCACTTCTAGAATCAAGTATTATAAAAAGAGTACGAATTCTTAGAAAAGCTGAAGGCATTGATCCTGTTACAGATCACATACAACTTCATTTTTATTTTGCCTTCCCTCCCTGGAGTGGAAAGGTTGGGGAAGGGAGATGTGGGCCAAGGATATAGTGCTGCTTCAGGAAAAATATCCCTGTGGCCCATTTCCTCCTGATTCTTGCTACAATCCACCAGAAACTAAGAGATTCTTGAAAACCCATTTTGTGGCAGACAACAACACTGTGTAAGAATTCAGAAAACTCCCAGCTCCTTAGAATTCTTTCCTGGAGGGCTGTGCTACAATCCAAGCAGGAGGTCTCACCTATTTTTGAAGGCTTACATCTCTCTTTCCAGCAGCAGGGTACTGATTTCAGGAGGTACATACCTCACCAGCCCAGCTTCTCTCACATTTCCCCTCTCCCTGCTCTTTTCCTCAGAGGTACAACGCACACCAACATTCCCCAACATTTAAATCACACGCTGGGGGCTGCCAGGCCTCCTGGGCACCCCTATAAATAAAAATCCCAGATCACCTTCCCCAGTCTCACTGTAACTGCACAAGCAGGACCCGCAGAGGCACACGAGCATCTCCTTTGCACCATTTATAACACACTGGTTAAACTCCCCTACATTAATTCTTGTTTTTAGTTTCCTACCAGCACCTGTTCTTGAGTTCACCTCCATTGCAGACTGGTAGCAGCCTTCATATCTTCCAATACAAAATCTAGACCAGACTGAAGTGAGGTACCAGATAACATTTCTATGGCCCAATCTCTCCCTTGGCTTGATTTCCACAGGTAGGTACAAACCACGGACAGCTGCCTCTTTAGAAGAAGTGGAATTTTGCCTTTATAAAAAAGTCATGCAATAGGCTTTCCACTACCCACAGGAGAGCTTGATTAAGAAATACAAGATGAGTACTTAATAACTATTTTACATATCTTTTCCCCAAGCTTTGGGTATATTTTATTACTTTTATTTCTTTAACTTAGAGCACCAGTTCTACTTCCTGCTTTATTTCAAATGTGGACATTTGAAACTTTGGATTTAACTTACCCCAGGAGATGACTTTGGGGTTCTTTTTCTTTCAGCTAAGATTAAGAAGCATACATTACCTACTTACTCATCCCCACGAAATGAAGAACAACATTCATACACCTCCACTTGATAAATATAAAATGATGCCATGAGTCATGCCCATCCCTCCTCCCCACCTCCCTTTTTCAGCTCTGCTGTTTACAGCAGCCCCAGCACCACAAAGGGAAGGTAAAGCAGCATCCCCAGCGATCTCCAGTCTTTCCTGCAGTTCCAGGGACAGCTTCATTAGCGAGTGCTTCTGGCTCTTGCCTAGGCAATTACTCTCAGCTTCCTGCTGTAAATCAGCTGCTCCCCAGCTGGTCATCTCTTTTACTGACCATTTAGTGACTCCCAAGGGGAAGGGACGAGTTCAGACTGTGCAGCTTATCCCCTGAAGAACACGGCAAAGCTTTCCTTCGTGTGCGCATCCAGGACAGGGAGCAGGGAGGGGGAAATTCCAGCCCTGAGACAATCAGCTCAGAACAGCCTCTGAAAACAAGTCACATAAATCTTCCAGATATGTAGCTCAATCCTCTTTTTATTTCCTTGAAAACCTTCCAGCACAGGCAGCCCACCATAGAGATAACTTATACTTTGAGAAAATGTCCCTGCTCATCTCTCATGTGACTTCCAAAGTACCAGGAACACGACAAAAAAAACCCCACGAACAACTAATCCAGGAGCTGGAGAGGTGACTTGGCTCCAATTCTTTTGACAACAAAAGATAATTCAGAATTGATGGATTTAAAATTACACGCTCGGCTTTTCTGAGATCCTTCACTGACTCATTTTTGTTCTGGAGGGCACAGCAGACATTGGATATTTCTGTTAACAAGGAAGACATGGATTTGATTTGCTAGCAGCCTATGACACTTTGATCAACTTTTTAACTACATCTAAAAATGAGAACTGGAAGTCTCCAGGATACACTGCCCCCTAAATTCAGATTCCCTCTCTAAAGTAATTAAAAAGAAGGAAAAACCAGCTGCAAAAGGCCAGTATTCACCTGGAAGAGAATTCCTAAGCAGAAGGCCAAAATCAAAAATTTCCAAATTAAAAAACCTTTAGTACAAGTGGCATTGACCTCTCTTACATCTGACAAACTAGGAGGGATGTCAAAAGATACATCCCCCCCATACCTAATCCAACATGCAAGCAGACCACAATATAGAAAAATCATCATTGCAGTGATGAATCATCTAACAAAACCAGCAACCTTATCTCGCACTTAAGTCCTATTCAGTCATGATTCTGTGTTCAAAATGCTGATCTGCTGTTTTCCAGGAACACTTGTTAAATTGGAGTGAACCAACCACTGCCATCTTTGCCAGTGTACCTCAGTAAGTCAAATGATTAATTTTATTCAATCCTATCCTGTATTTTCACCTCGGAAAAAATTTCAGTGTGTTCTAGGGGAAGACTGGAGTTTTAAGGAAGATGCTCTGAAGTTACCTGAATCCATCATTCCCTGGCCTATTTCAAATACTGATCTGCAAGTTCCACGATGGAACAGACTGGTACTTCCTCAAAAACTTCTGCAGAAATTCCTCTAAGCGATGTTTCCTGTTATTAATTGAAAAATTTTCCTCCATTCTAAGGTATTTGCAATAGCAGACAAAGGCATAGGGATATGATGGAATGAGGAAATGCAATGCAAAGGATGCAAAATTCCTCTCTATCTTTTAAGTCAAAACAAAAAACAACCCAACCTCACCTATTAATGGTTTTGGCCCAGCTAAAACAATTATTTTAATTGTCCCTCTAAATGCACTGAGCTAACATGAATAAAAGGAAGCATCCTGTGCAATGAGGTCACTATAAAAAAAAAAACTCTTGAAATTTATCCCTAATAACTCATGAGTGATGACCAGCTTACAAAGCAATAAATTAAAATAACAAAGCTAAGAGACAGTGACAGAATATGTTCAATAACGCCAAGTCTTTACAAATCAGATGTCATTTTCATCACTTTATATTAAGCCCAGATAATATGGTTACTCAAAATGAGATCTAACCAGAGAAAAATACAATAAAGGAAAACAAAATATAGTTACTCTAATTCACTTTGACTTATTATCTCATACAAGCCTCAAAACAAGTTTTTAAATGCTTATTAGTTTCAGTTACTAGTTAAAATCCTTAAAAATGCAAGTTCAGAGTTGATTTATATTTGCAATTATTTTAAACTTTTTTTTATCAGCCCTTTCAAAATTTTAAGTAAGTGCCATCTGCAAAACTCCAAACATGACAAATTAGGTCCTTGTTCTTGAAGATGCTTATGTGCTTAGTCAATTGAAAGTGTCTATTCATGACAACCAAAACAAATTAAAAATTAAGCGGGGAATAAGCACATTACTTACTAGGATTGCTTATTATTACTAGTTACTCATTAGTATAAAACCCTTTTTAACTTCAGTAATAAACTAATGAATGTTTCATCCAGGCCAACCACAGCAAGAACTTGAATTCTACACACTCTCAGCTCATTTCAAATTCCCATCTGAATCAAACTACAAATCCTGGTGAAGCTTATTTGACTTAAGGAAGTCCAATACAAAAAGAAGGTGAGGCTGGCTGAATAATGAAGTTTGCCATTTTTGAGCCAGTCTTGCTGATTTTCACTCTGAATCCTGGGTATTAACTCAGCAGTATAAATAAACACAGACCTCCTTCCTGGGAAGTATGCAAGAAATGGAAAGGCCAGCTGCTTAGGAAATCAGCGATATCTTCACTTTTCACAGAATACTCTTATGTTGTTAAAGAAAGGGCTGTAAGTAACTGATTTTTCAGTTAATTTCAAATATCAAGTAATGAATAGAACATTTGAGTATTAATAGAACAATAGAGTATTTGGTTTGACCCTTTTTACAGATATAAAACGATTTAATGAAACCAAAGCACAAAAGCAAGTAACTGATTATCAAATTTGATTTTATAGATTTAATTTAGCGAATTCAATACAAAATAAAGAAAAATGCAATGGTTCATCTGCATTAAAACTTCAGAAAGGAAAAATCATTGCTGTTCAATTTTCACCCCATTTATTTTAATATTTACATACAGACCATGATCAGTTCATTGTATAATCCACTATGTGGGCCAAAATTTCCTCTCGTGCAAAGACTTGCTATCTCCTCCAGAATCCAGCTCACTTATCAATTATTTCAGTACTCCACAAGGATTCCCAGAGATTAGGACTAATCTCAGAGCTCTTCAGTAAGTGCAAGTGTAGTGAAAGCTCTTTAGGAAGGGCAGGGCTTTGTCTGTCTCATGTAGAACCAATGTGCAGTTACAGAACACACCAGCTCCTGTTTACCAAGGTGGGAGGACAAAACTAAGTACCCATCAAATGGCAAAGGTTTTGGGACATTATCCCCCCCCCCTTTTTTTTAATAGACCTTAAAATAAGGAAATCAAATCCCACTCTAGCATATTTAATAGAAGTCTCACCCGACACAGAGAGAAACCCCCTACAGTGAAAGCTCCTCTGCAGTGACAGGTTTTGTAGCACAGTGCCAGCACACTAACACTTCACTCAAAGCACATCACTCCCCGTAACTTCCCACAAAATTCACTTTCAGCAGCCTTCCTCCTTGGAAGCAAGCCATGAGCCCAGGGAATTGTCCTCATGTCAGGTACAAGCCATGTCTGCTTGCTGGCCTTCTTTGTCACCTTCCTCCTTATTTGTGGGATGACACAAACACTGGTTACTGCCCAGCTGTTGCTCTGCACTGACCAAGGTGTTTCCCAAAACCTCAGTTACGCTGTGTAGGGAGAATAACACCCCTCCAGCCACAGAATAATCCCAAAAGTACCAGGCATGCTCCTGGCATCTTGTGGGATTGCTGTCTGACCTACAAGCAGTGAGATGGAAACACTCCAGAAGAATCCCCAGTCCTGTGTGCGTCCAACAGGGAGCCTGGAAATGCTGGATGCACCACGAGCACGCTGCAGGCTGGTTCTCAACACACTGCACTGCTGCCTCCCACAGAAAGGGAGCAAATGGGCCTCCTGGAGGAATCATGCTCCTCAAACCAAAAATCAGGGCACCAGCACAAATTGGGAAGACTGTATAAATAAATTACAGCACCTACAGTGAACATGATTTAAGGAAGAAACAAAGGAAAAAGGTTAATGATAAAAAAAATCGAGATAACCAAAGCCTTAAGTCCTGAATCAGCAGACACTTTTGAAGCAAGAACATCCTTTGAGTTACCCAACACACAGGCACACAGACGACCAGATACAGAAATAACTTGCCAGCTGAATTATTAGCACAGCTTAACTCCCATTTGTTATTCTAAGCCTCCCTAAAGAGTTAACCAACGTATTTAACAACATCTTTTGAAGTGCAGTTTTAAGAAGACTGCTCACTCTTACAACAAACCTGGCATGTAACTGTTTTAGTGCTTAACAGAAGAACACTTAATTAAGTCACTAGTCTGAACAAGTTCCAACACATTTTCTTGGACATGGGATGTAAATGTGGTGGGTACCAAAGCACCCAGGGAGAGCACAGACATCAAAACAATTACATATTAAATGAATTAATTTATCACCTATCTGTCAGTATACAGAGACTGTTCCTGGGAGTGTTGACTCTCAACAATGAAAACATGTTTGCAAAGCTTGTTAATTGCTGTCTAGTCTGCATTTTCAATTTATAGCAATGACAGTGCCCTATTTTCACCAGAAAGATTTTAAATCCAAAATACTTTTAACTCTATAACATTACTAAAGACACTGCTCATTAGAAGTGGCTGCAGATTTTTTCTCCCTTTGGAGGAGTAGAGAGGTAGAGAAGCCATCTTTTCTCAACCACTTTCACATGAAAAGTCAGTAAAATGAGGCCAAATTTAAGGATTCTGCTTGCCATGCCAGCAGAACAAATGAACAAAATTGATATCCAGAACATTTGGATGCAATGGTTAGCTAGAATTAAAAGCATCTTCCAGAGAAGAGAACAGCCAACAAAGGAACAGAGAGAGCTTTGCTACTGTTCCCTTTGTGGCAGAACCATAACATAAAAGATTTACATGTTTGTGTGGGTATTTTAAGCATTGTTTTAAAATTCTGTTAAACAAACAAGGCCATGCAGTGCTCCTTAAAGTTTTAAGGGCTCGCTTTCTCTAAGTGACACAAGAGATTTCCAGTGAAAATCCTTTTTCCCATCCCTTAATTTTTCTGGTTTTCCTCCTCCTGCCTGGAGTTTACCCCGTTTTTAACTTGGGCAGTGTCTTCAACCTCTCCCTCCCAGCACAAAGGAGCTCTGTGCACCCCATCAGCACCACCCCTGGACACATCCAACCTGACAGACCCCCAGCACAGAGATGCTGCCCTGCACTCTCAGTATGAGCGTGGAGGGACAGAGAAGCAGCTTGTCCTGGGCCACACAGGAAGCTTTTTGGCAACACAGTGAGCTGAACCTGTTTCCCAAGTCCCAGAGCAGCAGCCTCACTATTGAACCACCTTTCTTCTACATAAAATACCTGAAACTATTCAGATTTTAAGGCAAAGGCATATGTTCAAACCTGAAAACTGTTTAAACTGTTGAATGCCACAAATGTCTACCAGACCTGCAACTCCCTACTTGAGCAGATAACATCTGTTAAGAATAAGTGGCTCATACAGTTCTGCACCAGAAAGCTTAGTAAGTTCCTTCTCCAAGATTAAAGAAACACCTACACATTCTAGATGCTTCTGCAAGTCCCTGGAGGGAGAAAATGGTTAGTGCTGAGACAATGAACCAGCTTCCTTCCTCAACAGCAACAAAACCCTGCTGCTTTACCTAGCACGGAGAGGAAAGTGTTATTTATAGAACTGAGCCCTATACCAACACGTACCTAAATATTTCTCACAGTTAGGGTACAGCATGTATCAAAATGACCTTAGACCTGTATCTTTTCAAAGCCCTAATTTGAATGATCAGTGTAAGTGCAGAAAAAAAAAATTGAAACAGCTCAGCCACATCTCCCATTCCAATTCATTTCAATCATTCTCTGCATTAAAGCAGAACTTCAAAACCTGAACTTGAACCATTCTTGTCACTCAGACCTCTTCAGCAGGCAACTTTTTAAAAGCAGTTACATTCTTTTCACATGTCAAATATGCTCACCAGGATTATGATATCTAGGTTTCTTATATAATTTTATAAATCATTGACAGCAATGCTTCTAGCCATGTCCTATTGCATTTTGGTTCAAAACTGAAAGAATAGATGTACTGACTGTTGTGTTTCTTATATAATTTCCTGGTGACTTCTTGAGCACTTAGTCCAATCTGTAAAAATGTTTTATGGTAAAGCCAGTTACCTAAATTCCCATTTTGGCACTGAAATAAGTTACTATCCTGTATTTTCATGCAATTATACAACTGCACAAAGGTTCACTTGGCTTCAAATCCCAGTAAGTATTTTCTAAGACTGTTTCTATTGTTCATAATTATCAGTGAAAAAAAAACCTGCCAAAAACCATCCCGTAAGACAGATAAATGCTCTTGTATCACAAGCTATTGTTTGTCTAAATACTGATGTAGAGCTGGATGCATACAAGAGCACAGGAGAGCATACAAGGAAACTTCTCATTTAAACATGTACTCACTTCCCAACACCGCTGCTTTGCTGCACTTTGGTGGAACTGCATTTACTATGATAACTGTCAGCTTAAATAACCAGGAACAGCCAGTAATAAAGACATCGATGGAATTTTAAATCTACTAAAATAGATTAAGGATTTTGCAGGCCTGGCAGTTTGGGCTACATCCAACACTACACTGGAGACTGTGTTACAAGCACAGATCTGTTCTCATTTCAGTAATGTCTTCAAGTTCTTTCTAATCTGTTACAGTCAATAAAAACTGACTTCTGCACTTCCTCTCTTCTACACCAACTCTCTGACATGCAGTCAGCCTTTATTTGAGTTGATATAGCTCTGCTGCCTTCTGGAATAAGCCCCAGCTACCTGGAAAAAACAAGGCCTTTTCCTGCATTCAGGTCTCTTCCTCGTGCACACACCTTCTGTATTCCCCGTGTGTGTGTCTGTCTTCTGTCACTCAGCTACTACTCCTGAGGAAAAATAAATACAGGAGGAGAGCAGGAGGAGGAGGGAAAGCATTAAGATGCTGCCTATTTGCTTCATACAATGATTCTTCTTTGCCTGTTCTCCAATTTGTATGAATGCATTTGCTCCTCAAACATTTCAACACAGCACTACACCTGCCAGTGACCCACTGTGCATCTTTTTCTTTAGTTTCACCCTTGAAATGCAGAGCTTCACAATGGAACATGAGCTCAACCGTAGTTTTAAAACAGAGAAATAGCTCAAGAAAATAGATGGCATCCTTAGAATTTATGAACTTGGAATTGAATTTTCTACACTCACAAAACCAAATCACAATGTTTAATAACTGCAAATAGAACTCAGAGTCACACAAAGGTTTATATTTTAGGCAAAGCTGATTTCAGCAGTGTAGCATTCATTGATATCCAGCATATATAAAACCCCCATGTACTATTTCTTGAATTATCACTTTCTGCATCAGTGCTTTCCTACCCCTGAATTAAAAGGCTCTCCTCCAAACATCAACCAGGCCCAGCATCTCTCCCTCCCACGAGAGATTTCAGCCCACTTTTAACACTTCCTCGTGTGACAAACGGGAAAACAGCACTTCTACACCTCTGTGCTTCACAAGCCTGACAGTTTTATGTATTCTTACTTGGGTGACTCTCTCAACAAAAAATAACAGGTAGGAGGAAACAAGACTGAATGGACATAAAATGCAAGTTCACTGTTCCATAAGACAGAGTAACTCATGACAGAGCAACCAGCCAAAGTTGCCACACACACTCTCAGCTTGGTTAGGATTGTGTTTGGGCTGCAGCAAAATGAATGCAGCACAAATATAAAAAGGAAGTGGACAAATCTAAAAAAACCCCAAGACACAAAACCCAACAAACCCTGCTGGTTTCAACAGTGAGAAGCCACTCCTCACATGTCATAGGCCCCAGACTGTACAATCAAATATGGCTCTATCCTGCAGGGTCACGTATGGGATTGGGGAAGGAGAAAATTTATCTTTACAGACATTACAGCCTCTGTTAGGAAAGCAAGGAATTTGTCAGAAGGCAACAAAGAAGTTGATGCTGTTCAGCTTGCTCTGTGCCTAATAGTCTCTTTAAAGGTACTCTACTTTGATAAGAAGGTGAAGCATGGGGAGACGTAGCTCTTAAGAATAAAATAAAAAAAATTTAACAAAGATTCCACCTCTCAGCTTTACTCAGGTAAGTAGCACTGCTTTGCTGATGCCTAATTCAGGTGCTCAGCCTAACAAAGTAATAACTTTCCCCACTTAAAGACTGTTCATTCTGCTTGATTATAAGCACAGTACACTGATTAGTGAAAATTAAGACATTTTCTAAAAAAAATCTCAAAGCAGCAGCCTGCCAAAGAGAAAACTGCTGTCCTCTTGATGTTACTTTGCAAACGTTTGATGCAATAACATAATGCCTTTTATGAAGGTCACGCATTAGTTCCTCCCAAGGGAACTGCACAACACATTCAGAATTTAAGTCTGTTAAGTTTAGCAGCACGTCAAACGGCTATCTGGAATTTTACAGGTGATAAAAACTGCGCATATAACAACAGTGGTTACAGTTTAACACTCATTTATAGTCAAGTTATCCATTTAAAGACACTTTGGTTCAGTAAATAACCAGCCCCGCTTGCAGCTAACCCAGCTCGGAGCGTGCCAACGCTTCCCCACAGAGCCCTCTCCAGCACTTGTGCCTTCCAAAGCTAAAAACAAACCCGGCACTCCACGCTGGCTGTCCCAGCCCCTGAGCTCTCCTCGGAGCTGCAGCAGGGGCTGGGATCCCAAAGGCGAGCCGGGTCGAGGCAGGGTGCTCGGGGAGCCCACACCTCGCAGCACATCCCTGCCGGCTCTGCCCCGATAACATCGCTCCCTCCCGGCGTGCTCCGACACCGGAGCGGCGAAGGCGAGCGCGGGGAGCACAGAGCATGACGAGTAATGAGATCACCTCTCCTCTTACCTCTGGGGCTGTGACAGCGCCCTGCCTGCGCCACCGGGACACCCGCACCGCAGAGCCCCCGCGCCGCCGAGCGCCTTCCAGGGAAAACGGAAAGGAAAAAGGAGGGAGAGGCGCAGGGGCAGCAGGACAGTGCCCGGCACGGTCACACACCGGGCAGGCGCGGAAGGAAGGGCATCACCCAGGGCGGGCCGAGCCCCGCCCCGGGCCGAGGCACTTACTGGAGTCCTGGCAGTGCGGGAGCCCCGTGTGGAGAGCCGGGCGCTCCCCGGGCCCGCTCCCGGCCCCGCTCCC
>VZTX01008575.1:9049-20744 GCA_013400915.1 Pardalotus punctatus | reverse complement strand
ATAAAATAAAATAAAAATAAACTGCTGCTCAGCTTTGTTGTCACCCTGTCATCAGAGCTGTCACTTAGCACGTCCCCAGCAATGACTGCACAGCATGGAATGGTAAAGTACAGCTCTGCAGATTTGTCTGGAGCGAGCAAATGCAAAAAGAACTGAGATTCAGAATGCCTGGGCAGCACAAACGTTCTGTTTAGCCAGGCACCCATCAAATAAGTGCTGAATAGGACTCCTTTCAGGGAAACTTTTGCTTTTGCTTGCAAGTGTTTTAACAAGCCCATTGAGCCTCACCTTCTGGTGCAGATTCCCTTATTTTTAGAAAAGACAATTAGTCTTAGACTCGCCTGTGACTAAGCAGCTACAGGCACGTCCAAATTTGCACTAAAAACCACAGATATCTGCATATTTTTAAGCCTCACCAGCCTGGTAAAACGTAACGTTTGGGAACACATCATATGGGAAGTAGGAAATCAAGCAAGCACAGCTGGGTAAGCAATATCAATATTTCTCTGAGTCAATGGCTTATTTTATACATTTAATATCTGGAAAATCAGGTTCATTGCAGTGCAATGGAGACATCCCTCTGGCTTCAGGTGAGCAGAAATTGGCAGCTGTAAACGCCCTGGAATTCTCCAGAATTTTACAGGGCGTGTGAATGAGCTCAGAATTATTTTTTGAAGTTTTTACCTGACCTCTTGTGCCAAACATTGGGATTTTAAGACTCCTGCTGTGCTGCATTAAGCTGAACTTAATGTCCACTGAGAAAGACAGCTTTATTTTTTCGGTGCCCACATCAAAGCTGATAATAGGCACAACTATTAAATGCTGATCTTTCCAAATCTCAGTCACAAGCTCTCATTGGTTCCCAGCTCGGAACACTCACTGCAGCCCAGATTTTATAATACCAGTTGAAAGGTTTAGGACCCAGCATAAAGAAAAGAAATGCAAGAGACCAAAGATGAATTAAACATGGCGAAGTTACACGGCAGCCTGAAATTTTTATGGAAGTTTCCAAAGTGACCTTCTCAGGAAATTCAGATGCAGCCCTGATAAATCTGAGCTGATTCTTCCCCCATTCCCCAGGGATCCACAGGATTGAGTCCCTCCCACAAAATGATTTCTATGGCAGACCCCAAGGGCTCTGGGGTTCTGGTGTTTTTTGCAGACTCTCCTCTTTTTAAAACAGTTTACTGTCACCAAAACAGAGCAATGCAAGGATTACATTACTTAAGAAATCAATGCCATCCCATTATTTCACTGCGTGCTGCCCAAGTATTAATTTATTTTTCCTAGGACAGGCTGAGGGTTCTTACAGATCGGTATTTCAAATGTGGCAGGAAATGATTTCATCAGATCAAGTGACCGAAAAGAGAAGGAAAGGGGGAAAAGGGGGAAAAAGGAGAAGACCAAAGGAAATTTCATTCTTGCATTTACTCCTGCTTGTTTATTTTTGGTACAGGATGTAAATTTCTGCATCTTTACCAGCCATAAAAAGTGATTTACTGAACCAAGGAAAGAAAAAAGACGATTCAACAATTAAAGAACTTGGGCTTGTTTAATTTATTTACTTTTCTAGCAGCTCCCACTTAGACCTTCAGCTCGTTACTCATCTGGAGTTTGAAAAAGTGCAGATTTAGCCTTACTGCAGAAAGTGAAACATTTGCAAACAGATCTTTTTCTTTAACTTTCTTTTTGGTTGTTTGGGTCTTTTTGGGAGTTGGTTTCTTTTTGCTGATGCTGTTCTTGCTGTTGTTTTTAAGTCACTTAAGGTAATAAGAAGATAAATCAGCAATGAGAGGCTCACAATAAAAGAACTTCTACTTCAGGACTCTAATAAGAAATGTTTTTAAACTTTCTTTTGTAACACAATTTGGGATTTATTTTTTTTTTTAATGGAAGTTCTCACACCTGAAGTGCAAGAAGCAATAACTGCCCAGGCATTAAACTCACCTTTAGGTGCTGCTATCAACCTGTGCATTCCAAATTCAGTGGATTTGTTATTAAAGCGTAAAACAATTTAATTGAATATTAATTGAGAAGAGGAAAGGGGTGATTTTGGAGGTTGATTTAATATATCACGTCAATTTGGGGCTCCTCCTGTGAAAGAATTACATCAGAACCCCTATGAAATCTATGGATTTCAGGTAAATTCATAACTGAAGCATCTGTTATTGTGAAGGATACAAATAATTTAAGCAAGTCCTAGCAAATAAAGATAAAAACACCCTTTTTGAAGAAACCAAATGCCGGTGACTTTCACGTTTTATCCTGGCACGACAGAAAAATATCTTGGAAAGGTTTTCCGAGTGAACTTTGGGAGAAAGTTAAACTTGGGTTATTGATTTGGAAGCTGGCATGCTAATCTGTTATTATTTAAAGGGAGAAATAACTCTGCATGGGAGATAATCTACTTGTCTTATATTCTACATCTCCTGCAAGAATTTTCTTGCTCATGCATAGATAGCGTCTTATCTGGTTCTGACTGAAGTCAATAGCGAGCTGCTGCTTGTTTTTTAACTAGCAGCTGCATTGGGTATCTACAGGGAATGGAAAAGTGAGAGGATTACAGTTTTGACCTGTTAAAATTGATTTATAAGGGTTTTTTTTTTTCCTCTCCTATTACGTCCAAGTGATGAATTGGTCTCTCAAGTTAAGGCTCTGTGAAAAACTGATTTGTCAATTGCAGGCTGACCAAAAAAAAATTGGAAAATTACCTTATTCAATTAAAAGATGCAATGATTTTTGGTGGTTTGGTCTTTTCTTCACAGACATGAGATAAATAAATATGTATTCCCGGAACGTTTAATGGCGGGAAATAAGAGGATGTAAGGGTTGAAGGAGCAGCAGGGGACTTTGGGTGTGACACTCACCCAGACAGGAGAGCTGGGCACCCTCCCACTTTCTGCCTTGGAGGGAGCTGAGAGACACCAGCAATCAGAAATAGGAGGCAGTGAAAGACCCGAAGCGATGTAGGAATCTCAAATATATCTTAAAAAGAAGGAAAATCCCGTTCTGGCCTGCTGCAGTACCTTCCCACAACTTGTGTCTCTGTAAAATCATGTTTGTGGCTAATCATGTGAATTCCAGGGAACAAGAAGTAGAAAAAGGACAGCAGGAAGGCAGTAAGGAGGATTTTATCCAGGTGTGAAAGGAACTGAGCTGCAGCCTGTCCTACAGGAGCTGGGAACGCTCCAGACACCAAGGAAATGTGTCCTTGGGCTGGGGCAGGCAGTGATTTTCACTCCAGTGAGTGCTGCTCCATGAGGATCTCACCCACAGACAGCCCAGGGCAAAGCAAAGCACCAAGGGGAGTGCTTGGAACAGAAAAAAGACCACTGAGGAGTCTGGGGAAGAAAATGTAACCGGGATGTATAGAATTTATCCATTATTTGGGATGGATGCAGACCATCTCTTCAGCAGCACAGCCAGCGGCGACAGACTGATGCCCCACGGCAAGGAACGAACACCTGGGCACTCATTTCACATGGGAGTCTGGGCACCAGAGGGCAAAGACAACAGCAAACAGCACAGCCATCCCCCAAAAGTAGCACTAACAATAATTAAAAAATCACCAAGAGTGGCTGCAAAAGCTATGGCAAGTATGGAGCCAAAACCAGCGCTGGGAATGGCACAGAGGGGATCCCAACACGGAGATTTCGGGTGAGCCCGGGGTTTGCAGGGCAGTGTCAGCGCAGGGCACGGCTGAGCCCAGCCAGGGAGCCCTTGTGCCACACAGTGCTGGCACTCCAGAGTCACCGACTATCCCTGCGGGCTCTACCGTGACTGTATGTGTAAGAGACGGGGCCGAAGCCCCTTCATCTGTCTCACGATCATCTATGGGGGCAAGAGGACTTTTGCACAGGAGTCCTGGCTGAACCGAGGTGGGATGGCAGCCAAGTGCTGCAGGTGTGTTCACTGGAAGATGCTGGAGGAACTGCTCGCTACTGTTCCAGGCGAGAAAGGGCTGAAAGCTCCGCACAGGTGAATTGTTCCAGGCCACCAGGGCGAGAAAGGGCTGAAAGCCCCATGCCTTCACAAATGCCCACTCCTGTCTCCCACCCCTTGGCCATCTGCCCTTCGCTTCGAAAAGAACTATAAAGAGACCTTCTGAGAAAACCCCTACGAGATCTCCCCATGGAAGAAGACGGATCTATTGGCAGAAGACNTACAAGCCATAACCAATAGGTCTTTGGGGGTGGATTGTCTTTGGCCAATAGACACTTGTTTATTACTGTGTATAAAAAGAACTTCTTGTAAATAAAACCTTCTTCTTCGCCATCTTGAAGCCTGTCTGCCTGACCTCTCTACCTGCTTCCACAAATCCCACCAACAACAGAAAAATAAACCATAGTGCTGGCACTCCAGAGTCACCAACTATCCCTGCGGGCTCTCCTGTGACAGTATGGAGCGCCCANTCACGAATCCTGCTCCATGCTTAGTGGATCGTGACAGTATGGAGCCCCCGGGCTGCACACGGGAGCTTCCAGGGCTGGTTTCCTGCAAAACCAGCGCCCTCCTGCCCTGGACTTTGCCAAGGAGGAAAGTCCCACTGAATTCTCTCTAACCAAATCCAACCCAAAGTGCCAGTGGGCTCCTCTCCCAGCCAGAGCTCCAAACCAGGGTTTGGAGAGCCCAATCACCGAGCCCTGCACACCACGAGCAGCCCCTCAGGAATTTCCAGAGCCATCTCCCATCCCAGCCTCTCCCAGCTCCAAGGGCAGCACTGCCTGCTCCAGGCTCGTTAACGCCCTCAAACCATTTGAATTCCCACTTCTCCAACTTCTGAGACCAGAAACACTCGGATTTCACTCACTGCCTTCTCTTTTCTCTTCCCCCCGTGATAGATTTCATTTCAATAAATACGAATAATCTGAAAATTGGTTCTCTCATCTTTAACAACAACAACTACTTAGAGGCGTGTTGAGAGGATTAATTCTGAAGTACTCCGAAAATGTCAAGTGCTTATTAATTATAAGTTAATTGGAGTTAGAGTTACATTATGGTAAATAATAATACATTAACATAGCTGATGGGCAAGGGGGAAGGAGCAGATTTTGAACAGCATTGTGCAGGCTCTTAACAAGGCTTTTGAAGAAACAAAGTCTGACTGATGGCATTCAGTGAATTCGCTTCTACAGAGAATTCTTACAGATGTGGAGAACTGAAAATTATTTCTTCTCACCTGTCAGCTTTGATTCACTGTTGGTTTTCTCTGATCTATGGCCTGGAGCAAAAGGCCTCCATGACTTTTAGGAGAAGTACAAGCTTAGCATCAATTCCTCTCAGCTGAGAGCCTTTCAGCGAGCACCACGGAGGATAAAGTGCACACGGAAAACACCTTTATCCTGCAGCGGCAATCACAGGAGCCTGAGCATTTGTGATGTGTGCAATAATCCAGGTGACGGGGTACAGCTGATGGCATTTGAAAAAGCGAACCGAAATCCTTCCTCTGCAAGAAAATCCCACCTTGAACTTCACCTGCGCTCCGAGGCTCCAGGTCAGAACAACACAAAACAAACGAGCTGGTGCTGCCAGACCCAGCTCCAGCGGGAATCCAGCAGTGCCTGCAGCCAGGTACAGCCAAGTGCCAAAAATCAGGGGGTGCAAACAACTCCTTCCCTCCTCTGACCCCCCGTTCCCCTCCTGGAACGGAGCCAGAGGATTTTGCGCAGCGTCCGCGCGATCCCGTCCGTGCCAGACGAGGGCTGCACGTGGAGCAGAGGAAATCTGAGGGATCTTAGCTCAGCCAGGGATTCAGGAAGCTGTAGTTGCAGTGTTTTAGGATTTTCCTTTCTCTCTCGTGGAGAATACAGATAAACTGTACTTTCTTAATCTCTGTGTTTTGTGTTAGAGGTGTACAAGCCATAACCAATAGGTCTTTGGGGGTGGATTGTCTTTGGCCAATAGACACTTGTTTATTACTGTGTATAAAAAGAACTTCTTGTAAATAAATCCTTCTTCTTCGCCATCTTGAAGCCTGTCTGCCTGACCTCTCTACCTGCTTCCACAAATCCCACCAACAACAGAAAAGCAAACCATAGGAAGCCTTGCTCAGATTTAGAGCACGGCACCATTTTCCTGCTTGGAGCTGAAGCCCCCTGCTCCTGGCCACGAGAAAATCCTGAGAAGAACAAATAATGAGAGGAGGAAGAGCTTCAGGACCTGCTGCTCGCCTGCAAGGCCAAACCCAAATGACAGCACCCTACCATTGCCTTCCCTGCAATTCCATGTAGATAGCGGAGAGGATTTTGCATTTCTCATTTGCTGTAAAACAGATTGAGTTTCTTTTCCTTTCTAAGCAAGCTCATGGGAAATTATTTCAGACAATGGGCTGCCATAATTCTGGAGAAAACCAACTTTTTAAATCCCTTTTGGCCTTTAAAATCATCCTTTAGCAAGAGAGGATTTTTGTGTTCTTTGATGCCAGAAGTTCACACCTTAAACTTGCCAGCAGTTAAGCCTCTTAACAAAAAACAAATGAAAAAAACTTTATAAATCAGCAAGGTTACTGGCATCAATATTCTAAATCACATTTTGAGACCATATGAACTAAGTAAATGTTCCAGCTGACTGAGCCAAACAGCACATTTACATTTAATATTATGGGAGGAAATACTGTGCTCATTTCAAAACTGTTACTATTTATAAATATTCTGAACGAGTCCTGAGATGACTAAAGAGTCCAGCTCATTTAAAATACAATTAAATAGAACATACCACTAATATTCCAGGATTTCCCTTCCCTTTTGTTTCATTTGGGCCTGCAATAGAATAAAGCCTTTCATTCTAATTCTTGCAGTTGTTGAAATAATCCCCTTGTTTATCAAGCATTACCAGCAGATTAATCCTAAATGCCTTTGCAGGGCCACAGGAACAAACTCCCACTGGAGCAGAGCCCTCACTGCCCACGTTCCAGGGCTGGACATGGACTTTTCTCCAGGATTTGTACAATTTCTGCTGCGTGGGAATCACTCCCACAGCTACAGCTCAGTGGCCCACGGTCAGAGCTTTAAATTACAGCAGCTCCTGTGCTGAAGGCAGGGAGAAATCATATTTCTTATTTCCTTGATAGGGCTCTTCGGTTTTACTTTCTGAGCTTCCTGTCCACCGTCAGTGCCAGCCTGGTGTCATTCATGATCCAACCAGAGAAGGAAAATGCCACAGCAGCCACATCTCCCTCTGTGACACCCATCAATCACATGGGGATTGGCTGAAGCGTAAACACAATGGTTTAACAAAGCTTCAGTGACACAGGGGATTAAAACTTCACTATGAATGTACAATGCCCTCAGGGATTGAGGGCATTGTACCTGAGGGAATGACCTCAGGGATGGGAAATCAAAGGCAACTCAGGAGGAACAAGCAGAAGCCATTTCACCTAAAGATTATGGATGATGCCTTCCAAAACAGAGTCCCAGGGATGGGCACGGCCCCTGCGAGCTCCAGGAGCCTTTGGACAACGCTCCCAGGGATGGGGTGGGATTTTTGGGTGTCTGTGCAGGGCCAGGAATGGGACTGGATGAGCCCTGGGGGTCCCTCCAGCTCAGGGTATTGTGATTCTATAGAAATCGTGGTTATATTAAAGAATATACAGTGACCTGGGAGAAAACTTACTCACACTTCACATCAAACAGCCACAGCCTAATTTAGAATTTCTATACTTCAGCTTTGCAGGGTAGGAGGAGGGAAAAATCATCCTGCAACCAACTTCTCAGTTCATCTGTCTCCAGCCTTGAAAGAAATGCCATAATATGTCAGTCTATTCACTGATTGACACTTCACAAGTTGCACCAAACCCTCTGCCGTGCTCACTCTCTTCGTTACTGGAGCTGCCTAATTAGAGGCCAAACTGCCTGAGGCAGCTGATGGCACACCAAGGTGTGCAGGTTACACAGGGACAAGTGGGAAAGGGCCTGGTGACATTAGGAATTTTCATTCTGATAAGAGGGGGAAAAAAAAAACCCTACTAGGGAAAAAAAAAATCAGGACATGATGATTTTGGAATACTGTATTTACCAGGAATTGAGCCCAGCCTTCCCACGGAGCATATTCGTCCCAATTCATATTCAAAAGATTCATAGAATCCCACAATCGTTTGGGATTCTACAGACCTTAAAGATAATTTTTAACCCCCTGACATGAGCAGGGACACCTTCCACAGTCCCAGCTTGTTCCAAGCCCATCCAACCTGGCCTTGGACACTTCCAGGGACAGCCACAGCTTCTCTGGGCACCCTGTTCTAGTGCCCCATAAGAAGAATTGCTTTTTATCCACTGTTACAGAAAATCTGCAAAAAGCAAAGGCACAACTATTTTTCAATCTCTGAGACATGAGGCACTGGAGGCCAAATTCCAGATACCTTTTTTCCTGTTTTTAACTACATTCCACCAGGCTCGGGAAAACGCCCTCCCCAGCTTTACAGGCATTCCAAAAAAACCCAACAAAACCCAAACCGCCAGCATCAAACCAGCTCCCAAACGCTTAAAAGCAGCAACAAAAATCAACAGGAGGCAAACAAATCATCTCCTTTAAGCAGCTCTGCACTGCTCCTGAAACACGACAGAAGAGTTGTCCGAGTGGGGAAGAGTCCCAGGGCACCAAGGGAAGGTGCTGGGCAGGGCAGCAGGGCCGGGCTGTCACAGAAGGAGGCTGGCTGTCACTCAGGAAGAGCAGCAGTGTCAGGATGATGCTGCTGCAGCCCAGCTCTGGTTAACATCTTGTTGGGGATGATGGAACATCGTGACAAGGACGTGCAGGGACGAGACAAGGGCGAATGGCTTCGAACTGACAGGGCTGGATGGTATTTTGGGAAGGAATTCCTCCCTGGAAGGTGGGCAGGACCTGGCACAGGTGCTCAGAGCAGCTGGGGCTGCCCCTGGATCCCTGGCAGTGCCCAAGGCCAGGTTGGACAGGGTTTGGAGCAGCCTGGGACAGCGGGAGGTTCCATCCGGTGGAATGGGTGATTTTTAAGCCATCCAAACCACCGTGGGATTCTCTGACTCAGAAGGCTCCGTCTCTCTGACCTGCAGCAGGAACACCAGGATCCCCACAGTATTATTTTAATCAATGTTTCTTTTCACCCATCTCTGCAGCAAAATTACAGCCTCAGTTTGTTCTTCCTGAGCTGACAACACTCTGAATTCTACAACTGGTGGCGTTCCATTCACGCCCGTGAAAATAAAAACACTTGACTCATTAGTGCTTTTTGTTTAGAGTGACTAATCCCATTCATCTTTCCCATCTGCTGGAGAATTTCTCCGAAGGGAAGAATGGATCCATCCCCCTCCTCATCAGCCTGGGGGGGGTCACTGCCAGCAGGGCTGCAGGAGCTGCCCCCACAAGGGGAGGTGACAGCTGACAGTGGGCAGTGACACTGCTGGGAGCACCAACCCCACCAGACATCGAACAGCTCAGCCTCACAGGCAAGACTCCCATTTGTGGAATGATAAATGGGAATAGAATTCCAAAATATATCTGCAAGTTCCACCAGAAAGAGAAATGACATCCATAGGGTACAACTCCTGCACAAACTGGTGACTCAGCCAAAAACCTTCCTAAAGACAAATCAATTTTCCATTTTAACCCCCCCATTTTTCTCAGAACACCCAGAATGGTGTCATCCCACAAGACCTCTTCGATTTTGCCGCTTCTGAGGAAACTAATTCTTCAATGCTCATCTGCTCCCACAACCATAAACCCAAATATTCTTTGCATTTCTGTCCATGTTGATGTCCTCAAACAGCCCCGTGATTACCTCATAAAGCACCACGAGCCTGGTTTATAACTCTTGTTGAAGTCAATGGCCACTCTCACACAAATGCTAATGGCTGTTCCACGGATATTTCCTTGTAATAATGGAATTTAAAAAAAAAAAAAAAATTCCTCATACTGGGGCTGATAAAACCATTTAGCTAAAGAGGCAAAACTGCTGAGGTGGCTTTTTTTGGTTTGCTGCAAACGCTTTTTACGGGAAGAGAGAAGGTCCCTTGAGGTCACTGCATTCATTTCCAACACCGCCAGTCCCTGGGGCTTGTCTGAATCCTACCTGGGACAAGGAGCTTAAAAAAATAGGGGGTTTGGGGAGATTTGTGATGAATTAAATTGATTTCTCTGTGATATTTCTGAGTTAAAAATAGTTCCACTACTCCAGCCCGAGCTGCTGGATGCTGCTCACAGCTCTGAGCTCTGCGTGGAGTCTCTTCCCTTCTGCTCCCTGCTCCCACCCCCTCCCTTCCCTGCTGCTCTCCCCAACTGCTGCTCCAGCAGGAGCGAGCAAGAGGAGGAGTGGGAAGCAAAGGCCACGGCAGAACTCCGCCCTCGCCCCGATTCCGCAGCTTTATTTCAGATTAAGGGGAAAAAAGAGAATTGGAAACTCTAAAATAAGGAATATCCACATCGACGGTTTCTGACGAGATGGAAAGTTGTTCTAAAAGGGTATTAAAAAGTGCTCAGAAATGACATTGAGGGTGTGGCTTAGTGCTGAACGTGGCTGATGTTGGACTTGATCTTAAATGCCTTTTCCAATCTTATCCATTCCACGATTCCCTGATATCTGAAGCTTTTCCCCCTCCCCTTCTCGTCAGTCAATCAACAGGTAACAGAGCCAAGAAACAGATTTGTGACCAGCAATATTTTTTCAGAGTTCCTGCCTTGCATTTCTGGAACTCCGGGTTTGTGGTGGCTTTTTTAATTTGTTTGTTATTTGGGTTTTTGGTGGGTTTTTCTTGGTTGGTTGGTTGGTCTGGGATTTTTTTCTTTCCTTGTTTTTGTGGGGCTTTTTTTGTTTGTTTTTTTGTTTGTTTGTTTGTTTAGGTAGGGTTTTTTTTGTTTATTTTCCTGATAGAAATAGAAGCCCCCAGTAGAAATAACAGCCCAAGGTGTCACCTGCCACGAGCCACGATTACAGCAACAAAAGAATCAGGAGAAGTTTTCCTTGTTTTTGTCACCAGGGTGACACAGAGGGAGACAGGAGGTGACACTGAGGGACAAATGATGTGCTTTGAGCTTTCAAAAATACTCCCATCCCCTCCTCGTAAATGATGATTTCCTACTTGCATTGGCACAACACCTTCAAGTCTATAACGCTCCAGCTGTACAAAAACATGATGCGGCTCTAGGAAATTTTTGTCAACAAAAAAAAAAAGTATTTCAAAAGCATAAATGGTTAATAATAATCATCCTTAGAGGATCGAGACCAAGCCAAAGGATCAGACCAAATAAGTCCTACCACAGGCTACTTTTAGGTTGCAATGAGCCCAGAAAAGCCAAAATAAAAATAAAATTTAAAAAAAGTGATCCAAACCAAACCAAAAAACCCAAATGAACAAAAAAAATCCCCATCAAACAAACANCAAACCAAACCAAAAAAACCAAGCGAACAAAAAGATCCCCATCAAACAAACAAACAACCACCAAAAACCAAAGAAAAAAACCACACAAACCCGTACCAACACAAACAAAATAAAATTTTTTTTAAATCCCCAAATGAAAAAACCCAAAAACCAAATCAAACAAGAAACCCACACAAAAAACAAAACAAAAAAAATCCCAAACAGACAAAAAAAACCTAAACAGAACAAAAAAACCCCAAAAAAACAAAAAAACCAAGAAACAAAACCCAAGAACGAACAAAAAACCAAAACCCAAAACTAAAACAAAATTAAAAAAAAAAAAAACCAAAAAAAACCAACCCAAGAAG
>VZTX01008573.1:37500-140663 GCA_013400915.1 Pardalotus punctatus | reverse complement strand
CGCTGCCGGAGGGGCGAGCGGCCGCGCCCCGCGGAACCTGCGCCTCCCCCGGCTGCTCCGCGGCTCTCCGCGCTCTTTGCGCGCTGCCTTTCCCGCTGATTTTCCAGGCGCAGATCTTCCACGGTCTGCAGCCCTTTCCCCTTTGGGAGACACCCCCGAACACTCACACGCCCCCCCCTCCCCGCCCCTCCGCGCGGGGCCGCGGGGCCGGGGTTGCCCCGGGGGACCGCGGGCGGGCGGGGGGAGGCACGAACCCCCTCGCCCGGCCCCTCGGAGGGATGCGCTTGTACGTGCGGTACATCCGCGGGTATTTATGTGCCCGCAGGTGCTCCCCCCGGGCAGCCCCCGCCGTCGGGGCCGGGCAGCGGCTCGGTCCGGCGCGGTGTCCGTCCTCCCACCGCCCCTGCCGTTTCACCCGGAGCTTCTCCCTGCTCCGGATCTAAACACCGGCGTTTATGCAGAACGGCGAATCGCCTTGAATTTGGGGTCGGTTTTCCTGTAGGTACGAACTCGGCGCTGGTCATTGTCTCCTCTGTCCCTCCCATCCCTCCCCTGGGAGCTGGCAGCGTGCAGGTGGAGGGCACCCGGCGGGGCTGGCTCAGCTCGGCTCGCAGGGAGACATCCCCGGGTTGGACACGGGCAGGAAAACATCCCGGGGAGCTGGCAAAAGCAGGCAGCAGCGCTCAGGTGTCCTCAAAATGTATCCTCCTGGGACTCAAAAAATAAAATCAAAAGGGTCAGAAGAGTGGAGCCCCGTACAGCTTAGAGATTTGGGTGCTTTACAAAGCAGGGAGAGAGGAAAATTAATCAAATAAGTTTAAAATACAGAATTATTATTAGGCAAATTAGGCTGTGTGAGAAGAGGAGCTCTGCTGCCTCCTGGGCAAGAGGGCTGCAAAGTTAGCTGAGACCTGATTTGAAAAACAAAAAACGAAAAACAAAAAACACCCAAACATTTGGCAGTCATTCAATCAAAATTCGTTTGTTTTTCAGATTTTCATTTTGCAAGCCCCCACTCTAAATAGATGGATATTTATTCCTAATTTTAGCTGCAAGCACCTGCACCCACTCCACAGTCCCATGCAGTGCTGGCATCCAGCAGCGCTGATTCCTGGATGGGCCCTGCTCATGTCCCCAGCCATCTCCAAAAAATGGCAAAAACTCCTCCTCTAAACACCCTGTCACATCCCTGTCCCTGGAGGAAGCTCCTGTACTGTGAGGCATAATAAATACCCAGGAACAAAAATCAGAGACAAAAATGCCCCTTTACATTTGATTTCTCTGGATTCATGGAATTAAGGGATGGGTGGGAAAGGGTGACCCTGGCCGAGCTCCCGGGGTGCTGCAGGGGGGTCACAGGGCAGCCCCCAGCAGCAGCAATATTGGGGTGAGCCATGGATATCCCAGCTCATCCCCCAGGGAATGGCTGCTCAGGGAAGGGATGTGCTTAGGCCATCCTCGCTCCTTCAAAACCTGGGGGTTCCTCCATTTGTGCATGGAGAGGGCACTCTGGATAGGCTCAGGAGGGAAGATGAATTTTATGAGGAAATGCCCTTATTTGTCTAAATAAATCAATACGGCAGAGTATTTTTTCCTTCATCTCTGCGTGGCCCAAAGGGATGGCGCAAGTGGCGCCAGTTTGGTCACAAATATGGGGCCGTGCCTCAAAAAGGGGCAGTGCAACACAAAAAGAAGGGACACGACCCGAAATGAGGATCCACAGAGAGGCAGCAGCGACAGCTGCTTTCAAACCACTGCCCCGATGTGTTTTTACACCGACTTTGCAGGTAGGCAGAAGTGTGGGGGAGCCACAGCAGGGTTGTTTTCTCAGTTATTCCCCTGGCCGGTGAGATGCAAATGGAGAAGCTAAGAGGATTTCCAGGGCTGTGAGGAAATCCCTTTGCTGAAAGCTGGGAGCTCTCCACGGGCTGGCCCAGTCCTCCTCCCAGCGCGAAGCAAGCACGCACTTAACTCGCTGACACTCCCGTGAGATTTCCCACATCGTGAGCTGATCCCGGATTTCATTTTATTCCTCAGCACAGCCAGGACATTGGTGGGATCCAGCTCCCCCTCCACGCTCTCTCCTGCTTCCCAGGGCTTCATTTGTTTGTTTTTATCAGGATAGTTCTGCGAGCCGCTCCTCTGGCTCGTGTACAACACCCTCGATTCCCTTTATTAAGCACGGCAAGACAAGCGGTGAGTTATCGCTGTTGTTAATAAAATTACTCTGCTAATATTTTTCCCCAACACGTGGAATATTATTGATGGATCAGGGATGGGGCCCATCCCGAGGCACAGGGCCCATGCATCACCCCAGCTCCACGTGCACCATCCAAATGGGGCCTTGGTGGAGCGTAAGTGGTGCACAGGCCTTTTATGGGCCTTCTGCAGAACGGTGAATTTTACCCAAAATGCAGGTTAAAACCCATGTTAGGTATTAATGTAATCAGGTCCATAATCTCTCTATCAAAAACTCCCCGAGCACCTCTTCACCTGCTAAACCAGGTAGCTCCTTATCTGGAGAGTGCTGTAACACATTCTAGGGGACTCCTTGCTTATTTTTGGTAAAGAAAATATGCATTGCTGAGCCCCTCCAAATCCTGGTTTAGGGCAGAGCACGAGGAGTCTCCAAAGGGCCATCCTGACCTGCCACATGCCTGTGCCAGTCCAATATTTTTATCCTTCACCTTCAAACACAGAATAAAATGATCACAATTTTTCTATGGAAACTTGGTGACCTCCACAAACTTCTTGGAAACAGTAGTGCCATACTCAGAAAAAAAATCTTGCTTATTTTCCTCTCAAATCTATTTTTTTAAAGACCAGACAATATATATTTTTAATTCTCTGGGGCAACAGGGATCATTTCCAGGAGAGCTTCAGCTGCCTTCCCCCACAAAGCTTCATCAGCTTCATTCATCAGGGCATTTCTGTGAATTCCATTTAGATCCTTCACCTTATTAGAGGTATTTTATTAAACATTTTATTAAAGTCTTTCAATGCCTTCCAGGGCATGTTGTAAAACCACACTGATTTCAGAAGCTTCTTTGAGGGATCACAGGCAGTGCAGAGCCTGGGTGAGCTTTTCCAGCATTTCCATGTTGAGAGTACACATTGCCAACTTAGCTCCTGTCTAGGAGAGGGCAGATAAAACCAGGGAGGGTTTTAATTTTGATTAAAATCATCAATGGCTGGTATTTCCAATTGAAAGGGGAGGATGTGGAGATCAAGTATTTATTCCTTAAAACACATCAGTGTTATTATTTTTTGTTGGATTTTCTGCTTTTTCCCAGGTAAGAAAGATTTCCAAGAGGAATTACAGCAAAGGAGGTGATGAACCATGTTGAGCTGGTCAGGCAATATTTGCAGTCCGTAAATAAAGCTTATTTAGGGGCTTTTGTTAAAATATTCCATGACAGAAGAGTTCAACAGGCATTTTTAAATGGATTCTAAGCAACTGGGCAGAGAGAAAATATGTCTGTGGGACCATGAAACATTTATCTGTCCAGAAGGAGACAGGGGAAAAAAAGCCAGGAATGATCTATCATAAGGGAGGAAATCTGCACCTCAGCATTTGCCAAAACGTCTTAATTGCTTTGTAAACTCATCTAAATAAATAAAACGTGGAGGGCTGTCTCAGCTCTCTGCTGAGGAGCAGCGAGTATCGCCTGGGGATAAAATCCTAATCCTGCCCGGGGCTGGGCTTGTTCCCGGTTTGGGGCTGCCTGCTCCTGGTGCAGGAGTTCAGGATGGTGTCACAGGGCTTGGAGAGGGTCATGGAGGTGGGGAGTGATCCCTGCACCGGCCTTTGGCCACGGGCAGGAGCCACTCTGGTGGTTTTTAGCTCTGCTGGACACTCACACCCATCGTGGCTCCTCTTTATTCAGTTTTTTGCTGCTCCTTGCATTTTTGGCAAAAACGGCTCTGTCATACTCAGATCATTCACTTCGAGGGCTTGCACGCCACGGGCATGAGAAGCCTCCTGTTCTTTGGGTACATTTAAAACTTTCCCATTTGTGGCTTTCCTCCTTAAAATCCAGATGAGATCGTTGCTCAGGGCGCATTCCCATGGTTCTTGTGATAAAGGTGGTGTCACCCTCTGCTCCTCTGTGCTGAGACCCCTCCTGCAGAGCTGCCCCAGCCCTGGGATCCAACATTCCCAGGATGTGGAGCTGTTGGGATGAGGCCAAAGGAATCCATGGAGCTGCTCCAGGGCTGGAGTCCCTCTGGAGCCAGGCTGGGAGAGCTGGGGGTGTTCACCTGGAGAAGGGAAGACTCCAGGGAGAGCTCCGAGCCCCTTCCAATGCCTAAAGGTGCATAGCATTTAAACCATGTAAATTAATGAGACTTAAATATGTGCTTCGGGTTAACAATGTTCTAACGCTGAGCTAGAGCTTCATTTTCCAGATAGCACTTGTTCAAATTTGTAAGGTAAATTTTCATCTTCATATATGTGAAATATCTTCCTTCCTGCCTTTCTCCTGATAGATTTTACCATTTTATTTTCATTTCTTGGTGAGCCTCGACCTGGAGCAGTGGTCATTCCTGTGTTGAAGCTGCAGCAAAGGCAGCTCCTGAGGGGCTTTGGGGGCTCCCTGGAAATGGGGCTGGTGGGTATTTAACAAACACTGCTCATGGAGAGAGAGGATGACTGGAGGAGGCTCATGGCTGAGCCTTTGTCACACTATCCTGCTGCTTTGGCTTTTATTAACTAATTAATTTGGCTTCTAATAACTAATGGCCCAGTCCTGCACTCCTTATGCATGCAAAAAAGGGCATTTTCTCATAAAGCCGTGCCAGATCCTGAACAACTTCACTCATGTCATTGCTTCCATTGCAATAATTATTTGCCTGAGTTTTTCCTTGAGCTGGTAAGGATTTTTCAGGCTGTCATTCCAGGAAGGACATATATCCAGCATAGCTACAGCTAACATGTCCTGCATGATTTACAAGTTTCTTATGTGTGTGAAATGTAATATACTTGTATGTTTTGGAGTCATGTATTTAAATATGATCTCATGTAAGTCTGGCAGATAAATATGTTCATATCATGTAGCACTGACAGACTTATTTTCACTTAGGACTGCTTTTATTCAAGGACTTCTCTCTGTGCTTGGTAGGCTCAAGCCGCCTTGCTGTTGGCTCCGCTGGATCTTTATTAGGTCCAAATTTTCCCTTCAAATTTCAGTCATCTGAAATCAAACCATGTAAGCAATGTAACCATTATGTTTAAGTTAAATATTAATGCTCGATATGGATCCAGTGGTGGGAAGATTGATGCCTGTCTGTATGAGACTTGATAATTGCTGGGAACAGGAGCGATGTTCTATTTTCTATCTGCCCATGACACTTCAGTGACCGATCTCCAGGGTTTTATTCCTTCAAAGAACGACGTGGAACAGGCTCAGCTGCAGCTCTTGCCCAGGGGAATGGCACTCCACAAACAACTTTGTGCAACTTGGTGGCACAATTACCCAGACAGAAATCTTAAATTTGTGTTTCTTTCTCTTTGCTCATCTGATCTCACGAAGCTGAGGAAGACAGGGCAGGAAGAGGAGTGTCCAGATTCTAAGGAAGGTATGAATCTGAAAACAGAGAACTTCAGAAAGATTCAAGAGGAGAACTTAATTTTATAAATGCTAATATAGAAGTAAAAAACCACACTGCCTGACAGGAGAGCAGTGTTTTAGTGGCATAACTCGTGAATAAACTTGCTGAAAGGTCTTTGTGCTCGCTGGCCTTTGGTACCTGCCCGTGCTTTTATGCTGCAATGTTTGCTCCTGGTTTCTTCTGCCAAAGTTTCTAGATCCAACTTAAAAAAAAGGGGGAGCGTTTCCATAATTATCCCCTCGCCAATCCTCTGCAGTAAATTACCCCCCAGCCCCATGCCTTGGTGTTTAACACAAATCAGATGAGAGAGCTTCATATTTAGTTTAATAAACTGTAATTTCTGACAAAGGTAACTGTCACCTTCTGTTTCATTCTGCGCGTTTATTTTTCAAGCACCAGAGCTGACCTCCGAACTCAATCTGCACTTGCCTATTGATGCATAAATATCTGTAATATCACAGTAAATTAAATTCAGTTTTAAAGGGTTTCTATTTAACAATCTGTCAGAACTTTCACAGCGTTTGATTTCTAGTTTCCTCTGTCCACTGACAGGTTTATCTCGGTATGGCTTGATTAATGAAACCTTTTATTTGCAGTAAGCACACCTATTATTACCATAATCTCTTAATGCTTGCTTAGGCAACATTGTACTCTGACAGCAGGGCTCCAAAAACTTCCAGCCCCTTCACTCCTTGGCAGAGCAGGCAGCAGGATTTGGGGATGGAGAAAGGATGGCACTGTCCTGCCCTGCACTCTTGGGTGTGTTTGCAAAATCAAGCAGTTTCCCAGTTTAGCAGGTTTGAAAACGTTATCTTCGTGGAAGTTGCTGTCAAACGTGCCTTATTAGAAAGCATTTTCACCTAAGGTTGACAAATGTACATTTAATTTGTGATTAGTGTTTCCTAGGGAGGAAATGGATGTTCTCAAAATGAGTTCTTAAGGATGATTTTGAATTTGAGGAGAATGCTGCAGCACAGCCTGGAGAAGTTTGTATAGATTTGGATATCAGAATTGTTGACTCCAATCCTGGTTTTCCTATGGCCCTGGGAAAATCACTTCATCTCTGTGCTGTAACCCCATCTCACTGATGGCTGTGTGTAATGGAATAAACAGAATTACACGAGGTGAGAGGCAGAGTAAAACTGCTCCAGATGAGAGACCAGCCAAAACATTCCAAATCTTCTTTCCTTACGGCACAGGAGGAAGTGGAATTTCTGATTCTCCCCCACTTCCAGCATGCAGAGTTGCTGCTGTGACCGTGGAGGGCCCTGCAGCAGGGACTTGGGTGAAAGATGAGGTGCCTTGGTACCCTCAGCAGGACAGAAGCAAGGAAGGAACCAGCAAGTCACATCCCTGGGCTAGGAAAAGATGTGATTTTCATCCCTGAGAGAGCTTTGTGTTTAGGCAAGTTAAGGGGAACTGTAACTTTCCCTAGGTCCCTGAGGATTTTCTCCTTCCCAGCTTGCACAGGTGAAGGTGAACCTGCAGCCCCATGGAGAGCAAAGGGGGCTCTGACAGCAACTTCAGCCGTGCCTTGGTTCCCTGTGAGTTTGATTCCATTCTTATCCTTGTTTCCACCTGGGGCTTGGGTTGTTTCAAATCTGCTCCTCACTGGGAATTCTTTGTTCTAACCTGACTGTCAGATTCTGAAAACAAAGACCTCACCTCCCAACATGAGCACCTAAAACAAACATGAGTTTTCTAGGTGGGCTCTGACATTTGGGTTGTCCCCAATTTTCCAGGGGCACCCTTTGCTTTCAGTTCTCCAGGATCTCCAAGAGACTCTTCTGCAGAAATCCACATCCCTAACCTACCAGGGACAAAGTTCCCACCAGCTCCAGTAAAGGTTTGATTGCTTTCATGCAAATGTAAGGATCCCACATGGAAAATGTCACATATATCTGTCACTCCGAACAGTTACAAATCCCTCTTGTGCAGAAATACCAAGAACTTCCATGCCAGCACCATGTTGTTATTAAAAAGGAGAATAATTCTGAAGGTGGTTTGTGCACTTGTTTCTCAAGGATGAAAACATTTCAAGGTTTATTGCATTAAGATGTTAATCAGCATCAGGAAACACATTCTCAGTTGTGCAATGAGAGCCAGAGAGGCACTGTCATTCCTCAATAAACAACTCACAAATGTGGATTGTATTTGTCTGTACAAAACACATGCCACACTCTGCACGTATAAACCTGATCTCAGAATATTTTCACGGTGTAAAAAGTTGGAGAGACTCATTAGAAGCAAATAGTATATTTTCAATCAATAAATGCAATATGGTTCGATGGCCCTGCACTCGGTGTGTGTTTCTGCAGCTCCAGGAGTGACACTTCCAATACACAGCCGCTTGTCATAAAAGTGTTTATTTGCTCAGAAGTACAGATTCTGCTCATGCAATCCTCCTGCTGGAATTATTATAATTCTCCAACACGTTTCAGACTTTTTTTGGGTTGTTTCCCACTCTGCTTTTTAACCTTCAACAACAAATATTGTTGTATCATGAAGACAGCAAATCCAAACAATTACATATGTAGTCCAAAGGCATACACAAGAAAATCAATATTTGACATCTTTGCAACTCCCTCCTTGGAGCAGCGCTCAATAGCTCTTATTCATTATACACTTATATCTCTTTCAGATTCGCCTTTGTCACCAGAAACCCATTTTTTTTTCTCCTTTGACTTCCACATAACTTCTTTGCCCTGTACTTTTACAGATGCCTTCTGGCTATAAATACTAATGAAATCTCTTTGCTTAATTCAATTTTGCTGGTACACTTACAGTTATGACCTAACTTTCCCACGAGAGAGACTGATTGAACATTCCAATACCTTATGGATGGGAGCAAACACTCCACAGAACTGGACTGACAATTTCCATAATTATAGAATTCACAGCCTAATGACCTTAAAAAACAATAAAAAGATCTCTTGTTAATTCCATTTCTGTTACTGACATTCAAGATATTTCATTTTTCACAGGACAACAAATTTACTTTTTATTTTCGAAAGAGCAGTCTATCCTTTTACCCTAGATTAAATTTTCTGAATATTGAAGGATTTCATTGAATATTTAGCATTTCTTTGTCTTTTAAAAGTTAGAATATTTATGATCCTTAGAATGCTTCTGACTGATTTATAGCAATCAATTATAAGAGTGCGTTTTGAAATAGCCCTTTTAAAAATGAAGAATAGAATAATTAAAAAGATCAGAAGTCCTCCCTTGCATATAATTATTTCATTATTTCATTACAGTGCAGAAATTGTTTTTGCTGACTGCGAACAATTTTAATTGAGCAAAAGCTGTATTAATATACGATAGCAAGCAGTTCTTCCTAAGAAATAAGAGCACTAATTGCCTAAATTTTTATTCAGCACAGTGAGCCTTAAAAGCCACATTGTAATATAAACCTAATCACTGAGTACAGCGGGTCCTTTTGCCATGGTGGAGCCATTCCCAAAGCATAACCTTGCTGCGCAGTTAATTTATTCCTTCAACAGGTTTATTGCTGCATGAAACATTTGTTTGGGTGCTGATTTGTGGCGGGCTGGGAGCAGAGAGCTTTGTGCCAGCCTGCTGTCCCTGCCCGAGCAGGGCTGTCTGTGCCACCCACGGCCACCCTGTCCCCACGTTTTGCTGGGGACACCACCACGGCGCTGCCTGCGTGGCTTTGGTTCCTCACTTCCCATCGCCTGCCCCCCTCTCCCGCTGCTCCAGGGCTTCCATCTGTGCCGTGGGGAGGAAGAGAAACCCCACCAGAGGGAAAATGAAGGTGGGAGACTGATTTTGGTGTCTTGAATCACCATGGGAGCGAGGTTTCCTCTTGCTGTAAGGATCTGGGGAGCTTTAGCTGTTGTTGAAAATGTACATATCCCACCCTGGGTAGGGATCCCTGCTTTTCCAAGGGGAAGGTTTGCAGCAAACTGGGGTCTGGGTGGGCTTGCTTTGGTCAGGAGGGCTCTTCTCATGCTCTCTGCGTTGGATATATTTCACTGGCACTGGGGCCACTTCTCTTCAGGGGTCTGGACTCTCCCTGCCACCTGCTGAAAGCCACCCCTGTGCTGGCTGGGCTGCAACACCTTTGGCCACCTGTGAGGTGACAAATCACTGTCAGCTTTGCAAACACACTCTGGTTCCTTGGCCACTCTGCTCCTTCCAGGACTTGCAGAAGGGTGGGGCTGTCCCCAGTAACGAGGGCACTGACAGGGAATCCATAGGGGCATGGCCATGGGGCAAGGGCACCCAGCAGCTGCTCCTTGCTCCCAAGCTCTTCCCAGCCTCTGGGATGTAATATTTCAGTGTGCCAGGCACAGGAAATTCTGATGCTCAGCTCCCAGCTCAACATCCCAGCTGATACAGACCAAGAAACAGTGGTGATGTTGGCTCAGAGTCCTTTAACTTCATCTGAGACAGTTTTTTGGAAGGAAGCAAAGTCTTTTTAATAAATAATATCACCTTAGCCGGCGCAGTGCTGGCAGATGGCTCATGATAGCTTCTGCCTAAGGTCTCTGAGCTCGACAAGAGGAGTCTGCAAGTCCATGTCGGAGGCAGTGCAGTGCCTGGAAGTGCAGACATGGAATTATCAAGAAATAATCGCTGCAGGGGAGATCTGGAGTTTGTCTGATGTCCCAGTTTCTCCTGTCACAGCGTAGTTGCTTCCGGGGTGCTGGGGGAAGTTGCAAATGGGGCTGCTGGTGGTTTGTGAATAAGGCTCTTTGTCAGAGCTCAGCTCTGACCCCCCTCCTCTCAAAGCCTGGCTGAAGCCCATCCGAAGAAGAAAAGTGGAAGTGAAAGATAAAATTCTGGTCCAATGCAGAAGCCTTAATATAGTGTCCAAATGGGAGAGAAAAGATTTATAATTACCTCCAAGTGAGGCTGGAATTTTCCTCCTGAGCTCGCTGCTCTCCAGTCCCATGGTGAAGCCTTAAATGCAGTTTTGGTGCCAAATTAACACTGTAGTGCTCAGGTAAGAGCGGTGGAAGTACCAGTACCAATAACAGCCCGCAGCACTCAAACCCAGCCGCATTAAGGATTGCCTGGCAGCAGATGTGATGTATCCCTCTGCTATTCCATAGTGGCAGCCCTCAGGTACATAGTTATAATTCCTGCGAGAGGCAGGCTCTGGGGATGACAGACTGAATAGTTACAATCTATCATCAAAAATTTTCAAGGATGAGTTAATGATTTTGTGCAATTTCCAGACCAGTTAGCTGAAGCCTGCAAGCTGGAGTTTCCCTGGGCTGCAGCTCACCAGGAACAAGTAACTGTTTTCTCCTTGTGCCTCAGTTTCCAGTTCTATAAAATGAGTAAAGATCTTGCCTTTTCTGTGAAATAATTTAAATGTATTTCAGAAAAATGCTGGATTTCAGAAAAATGCATAGGAAATACTCCAGAGGAGTAAAAAAGGGATTATAATCAACCCAACTTTCCTTGCAGTAAAATCAGGGCTAAAATTAATCCTGGGTTAACATTTTTGTTTTTCCTGAACTGTTACATCCCATGTTTTCCTGAAGGAGTGGACAGGGTAAGACAGGGAAGGTGCCTTTCTTTGCCAGTGACTTTAGTGTCTGATATCTGTGCAGGTGGAGGTGGGAAATATTGGAAACTCCTCTTGTATGTGTTTATTCCTAGCTGGAGTCTGCTGTTGTGTGCATGGGTTTTGTGCACGTGAAAAGGTCTTTCACCTTCCCAGGTGAGCTCTGCCTTGCAGGGGTGAAAACCACTAAAAATATCAGCTCCGCAAAGCTCGGAACTGGCTTCATTCCCTTCCCTGTCTCCACCGAGTTGGTTTTGAAGAATTCTAGAATCCCAGAATGGTTTGTGTTGGAAAGGACCTTAAAGTCCCTCTTGTCCCACCCCCTGCCAGGGGCAGGGACACCTTCGGCTATCCCAGGTTGCTCCAAGCCCCATCCATCCTGGCCCTGAACACTTCCAGGGATGGGGCATCCTCCTTTGCAGAGGTCTGACGCTTGGTTTCGCAGCCTGTACGAACTTGGTAACAGCCTGGCCTTCCAGATGTTGGCTGAAAAACCAAAAAATTGTGGAAGATCTCAATGACTCCACGGTCCCTCCCTCCTCCCCGGAGCTCTGTCCCCCGGTACCTGGCTCCGTGTCCTCGCAGTGCTCCGGGACTCTGGCAAGAAGAGGAGGCTGCAGCTGTGTCCAGGCACATTTTTGCAGCACTGCCCCATCCTTTGAAAACTTGGGTGTTTTGCACCTCTTGGTGCTTTCTCAGTGCCCGGGGTAACCCGTGAGAAGCCCGTTCCCTCGCAGTCCCAGGACAGCTGTGCTGGCAGCGTGGGATACAAAGGATTTGCGCTGCCATCTGTGTCCTTTGTGCCTGCTCACGGCTTTTCCCCCTGTGCCCGGCGAGATGGAGAAGGTTATTTGTCTTAAGAACATTTTCTCCTTCTCTCTTTTGTTTCGCACCAGTGTCAACAAGCAATTTGCACCATAATTCATTCACGTTCGGGCCCTAATTGTCCCTCCCTGCCCGGAGCTGGCTGCTTGCCCCACTATTCCCAGGCTGTCCCCGGTTTTTCCCAGAGCTCCATCGAGGCAGGGTCAGCCCTCGGCTGCCAAGCGGGGGCTGCTGCTCCGAGCATCCCACGGTGCTCCATGTGAGTGGGAGCAGGGAGAACTCCAAGCAAACCCTTTGGGGCAGTTTAAGGTGTTGCTCTCTCCAGGACAGCTGCTGCTGCCCCATTCCCAGCCTTCCTGTGGAGCCCTGTTGGGAAGAGGGCAGCTCTGACAGGCATGTGGGATTTGATGTGGACACCATCCCCTGTGCTGCTCCTGCCACGCAGCCATCGGGACCCAAAAAAGCTCAATTAAGGCTAAAATCATATAGTTATACACAGACTGCGCAATCATTAATAAAACACCCTACCCAAACCCTCTCCTCTTTCACCAGGGTGACACGAGATTTAATTAATTAGCACTTTAAGGTGCTTGGATAGTCCATTGGTGGGAAATCATAACTTACTCATTTTCCTCTCCAGGTGGTCAGAAAAGAGTTGGCATTTGATTCTCATGGATGCAACCTAGGCATCTCCATTGCATCCAAAATTTTGCAAGGGAGAGAAGACCAAGCAGAGGGCTCTCACTTCCTCTAAGTGATTCTGATGACAAGAATTATTTAAAGAGAGAGAAAAGCATATCTCCATTGAGCAAAACCCAGAGCAGGTTAGGAAGGACTGATGACAACCCAGAAGTTTCTACAAGGACAAGAGAACTTTTGTCATGATCTTTTCAACCTGTGTCAAACAGGGAAGACAACAGGGAGGGGCAAGAAGATGCTTGGCAGATTCAGAGTGAAAAACAGAGCAGGTTTTTTTAAATGTGGGGAACAATTCAATTCACCTTCCTCTCTTTGATGCCCAAGGAATTGTAGGAGGGTTCAAACCTCAGGAAATCCCAGGGGGATTTGGTGATTCACCCTGAGCTCCCTGTGCAGTTGGTCCATGCTGCAAAATCATTTGTGCCCCCTCTGCCTTTCCAGCCCCCCACACACAGACACTCACGCTGCACCTCTGATGGCAAAAGCCAGAATGTATCGCTTAGAAAGGCTCCAAAAAATCCACTTTTCTTTTATAATAATATTTCCACAGGCCAAGCAATTGATGGCTGGACTAGGGGAAAACATACATCTTTGCTTCCAAGTAATAGGCTGCAGATTTGCAAGACTAAATCCTTTTAAAAGCCCGGAATCACATCCATTCAGTCCGTAAAAGAAAAAGAAGCCTAATTTGATAACATTATACATAAAGCGTTTTCTAGACGTAGATATATTTTAGGCATGCCAGTTATATAATACAGAACAAGCAGGGGGAAAGGACTTGATCACATTCAGATGATACTAAATTATCTTATGACACAGGCTGTATCTTTTTTACAGCAGAAAATGGAAACAACTGTGTCCTTGACCTTCAAAAAGGAATTGACTTCCCTAGCTTAACTATTCAAACAAACAACTGTGTACTCTCTTCAATTCCTGTGATAATTTTGATTTACTGTAAATGACTGAATTTAATGAACTAAATTATGCCATTTAAATGCATTTTGTGAATGGTATTGTAGTTTGTTACTAAGCATTATGTCTATGCTAAAGTGTGCTGTAAATGATATGATATGGAACATATGTGCTGTATTCATAATTTAACTGTTGCTATGGAGTGCCTTCTTCAATAGGCTCCTTTGAAAAACGAGTTCTTTATTTACCTGGTGAAATGAAGGTGATTTCTCAGCAAACCTCTAGGTCTCACTGACCTTGACAGAATTACAGTGCTAATATTTTCACATGGATGAACTGTTCTTCAATAATTTTTCCAAAATAGATGGCACAAATAGGTTTTCCGTTAATGCCGTGACACGCTGCATGTTTTCGAATCTCACTTTTCTTTTTGTTTGAACAAATGTTTATTACAGCTCTTGCAAAATGACTCCCATCCTCATTAGTGATAACAGGTTTCTGAGTTCAGAGCTGGATCTCAGGGTCTTGGATGCGATTCCCAGAAATGCTTTGAGCCTGGTGCTGCAGAGGCAGCCAGGGCCCAGCTCCCATTTCCAGCCAGGCCATGCAGCGTGTGTTATGCTCCTGTTGATGAAACCCTTTGTATATTTGTATTTCTCTATTTTTTAAGGCCATGATTTTGACTCTGTTTTGCTGATGTTGGGTTTTTTTGGGTTTGTTTTTTTTTTTGTTTTTTTTTTTTTTTCCCACTTAAAGCCAGGTTCATCAGAGCTAAATCCTGAAAATCTACAAATTCCCTCTAGCCAGATACATTTTTTCCTTTAATGCCTCTGTGCCAGTCAGGCACACATAGATACTGGTCACAAATTAAGGGTGTTATATGTAAAATGATATATAAAAATAATCCTACTGTTTTCAGAAAATGATGGGAAGTTGAGATAACCTCTAGAATTTCAAAAAGCTACTTTTAAATTAGCAACCTCATTTCAGATTTTTCTTCTTTTCTTCTTCTTTCCAAAGAGAAAATGTCAGTAATTTCTGAGAGCAAATAACAATGCATGAAAATTCTGGCAACAACAGGGAAGGATTTTTACAGTATCTTAGAACATATCAGTCTTCATTCAATGTGCATTTAATGGGTCAAATAAGGACACTCCTGATGAAACATTGAGCCATATATAATACCACCTTTTAACTAATTTGAACATTCACAATAAATTATGGCTGCATTTCGTAACTGTTCATCA
This sequence comes from Pardalotus punctatus, assembly GCA_013400915.1. Lineage (NCBI taxonomy): Eukaryota > Metazoa > Chordata > Aves > Passeriformes > Pardalotidae > Pardalotus > Pardalotus punctatus. The sequence continues at coordinate 125,831 of VZTX01008573.1, read as the reverse complement.
ACCATCAGCTCCCAAGGAGAACAGCTGAATTTTCTGGATATGGATTCTCTTGGAAAACCTGGCTGGTTTTAACTCCATGATGTGTGTTATCATTGCATAAAAACGCAGCACATACTGTAAGGGTTTTTTTTAAATAGCCATATTTCCAGCAGTGCAGAGCACTGGTGGCATTTTTGTATGTGCAAAGGCTCCTCCTGGAGGTCACTTGTGTTGTCAGATGCCCTGCTCCACACTCAGGTGGGTTTTTGCAGACCAGCCCGGGCTCCTGCCTGTGCCAGAAAATACGAAACAAACTGCTAAAAATATAAACACATGTAGCATGGTTAAAAAATTCTTGCTGGAAAGCTCATTCCAAAATGTCTCCCAACGTAACAGAAGTGCGTCTGTCCATACAGACGTGTCTGTAGAGGGAGAAAAACTCCAGGATGACTTTTTGGTTTTACTTTTTCATGAAAAAATAAAGATCTGGTGAAGGAAGGTGCACAAACAGTGAGGGGTGATGTTTCCCAAGACCTTACTAAGCATGTACTCCTGGCATCTCCTGCTGCTGGGAGCTTGAGCACGCAGCAAACGTGTCCAGGAGGATGAAAAAAATTTGGGCTTCAGCTTAGATCATCATCACCTTCCTGAGAGGCTTCAGGAAGGGCAGTGCCAGGGGCAGGACCCCCTGCCCACACTCCAGGAGGGGAGTTTGATTTTGGGTTAACCAGCTGCCATCCCAAATGATGTGCAGAGAGTGGGTAATTCCACCTGAGCCTGGTACCAGCCCCGGGTACCTGCTCTGCATTGTGCACCATAATTGTGTGAGAGAAGGAGCTATTTTTCAGCAAGTGGCCATCGGATACTTCCCGTGCTGCATATCAACAACCAGATCTTGACCCAGAAATGTCAGTCCCCGCTCAGAGCAGACAAGGAAGCATAATTAGAGATGCTCTGGCAACGTATTTTAGCACTGACGGTGACAATGTTTAAATTTTTAATCAGGCATGTAACATAAAAAGCACATAACATGAAATGTGAAAAGAAAATTGGCAAATACCAACGTGCTGTTTGACACTTTATTTCACTGAAGGAAGTGAACATCAATAAACATTATTTATCATAAATGACAGAGAGGAAGGCGTGTTTCTAATAAAAACCTTCCCATTGCAAGGGGTGAATCTCATAAAAGCAGGCTGATAGTACCGTTAAAGCCGTGCTGGGCCAGACCACAAAAGGAAACATGGAATTATTTATTGGGAAGCTGTGATGTGCACCCAGTTGTGCTCCCTCATGGCAGCTGGCTTTGGGGGGGCAGAGAGGTGCAAGAACCCTCTTCCTTCTCCTGCCACATCCAGATGTGGCACAGCTGGGAGCCCTGTGGTGGGTGACAGCAAATTTCCTCCCAGGTTTGAGGTTCGAGCCTTCAAAAACTGCATCCCATGGCAAGTTTTGCTCAGTAGCAAAAACTGAGTCAGGTATTTCTAGCTGGAATATTAGAGATAAACTGGAGGGATGGGCTGGGCTGAGTCCGATGTAAGGACTCAAGGTGCAAACGGGGAGTTGTGGTGGCCCTCACCCCAAAGTTCTTTCTGTTTTAGCAAAACCTTTTAACTTCATTTTCTTTGTAAATATCGTTGGCATTTTCTCCATAAATATTGATGGCATTTTCTCCTGCTTAAACCCCATCCCTCCCACCATACCTACTGCATGTGAGCTCTGCTGATCACCCCGGGGTGATCTGAGCCTGGAGAAACACTGAACTTCACAGGGTAGATGAATGCACCCAAAAATTACTTGGGGGAAGTGCCAACCAAGCATGCCAAAGTTAGAAAAAGCCTGATTTAGGGCTATTCTGGTCACTTTAATTTGTCTCTGTCATGTGCCTGAATAGAAAGTCAGTCTCCAAGTGCATAATTCCAGCTGCTGCAACAAAAAAGCACAAACTTGGAGAAAACAGCCCCTCTGTGCAGTGCACACTGAGGCAAGCTGTGGTTGCTTCTGAAGCCCATGTGAACATACGTGCACATCTGGATAATTTCTGAGTGTCCAAGCTCCTCTGTGCCTTCTTGAACTGCAGTTCTCCCTTTCCTCCCACTTGAAATCCCCATCTCCTCCAACCCTAGTCCCCAACATCTGCCTCCTTGATCCGAGTTCCTGCCTTTGCCCCTTGCTGCCAGCCCTGGCTCTCGTGCCCTCTGCAGCGGGGTGGCATCACCACGGTGTGTGCTGCTGGGGTGCTGTGAGGAAGGGCTGGGAGCCTGGGAACCCTGCTCCGATCCCAAAGCTCTGGGCTGCCCTTTCTTCCTTGCTCTGATGGAATCACGGTCTCCTGGTTGAGGGGATGTTGTGAGGAAGGGCTGGGAGCCTGGGAACCCTGCTCCGATCCCAAAGCTCTGGGCTGCCCTTTCTTCCTTGCTCTGATGGAATCACGGTCTCCTGGTTGAGGGGATGTTGTGAGGAAGGGCTGGGAGCCTGGGAACCCTGCTCCGATCCCAAAGCTCTGGGCTGCCCTTTCTTCCTTGCTCTGATGGAATCACGGTCTCCTGGTTGAGGGGATGTTGTGAGGAAGGGCTGGGAGCCTGGGAACCCTGCTCCGATCCCAAAGCTCTGGGCTGCCCTTTCTTCCTTGCTCTGATGGAATCACGGTCTCCTGGTTGAGGGGATGTTGTGAGGAAGGGCTGGGAGCCTGGGAACCCTGCTCCGATCCCAAAGCTCTGGGCTGCCCTTTCTTCCTTGCTCTGATGGAATCACGGTCTCCTGGTTGAGGGGATGTTGTGAGGAAGGGCTGGGAGCCTGGGAACCCTGCTCCGATCCCAAAGCTCTGGGCTGCCCTTTCTTCCTTGCTCTGATGGAATCACGGTCTCCTGGTTGATGGGAGATGTGAGGAGAAGCAATGTGCTGTCTGCAGAAGGCAGAGTTTTTGGAGGATGCTGTCGACAAACCCTAAAACCTTTAAATTTTATAAACTTCACTAAATCCAGACAGAGTCAAGAGTTCATTCCCAAAAGCAACGGAAGTCTCCCAGCCAAATTTTAAGCACAAATCATACTGAAGTGAGATCTCCTCAATAAGGTTGTTGTGAGTTGCTTTTTAATGTGGGCAAAAGAAAATATTTTGCCTTGATCTTGTTTTAAGAAAGATGTGAATCCTCTTCTTTTTTTTTTTCCTTATTTTTATTTTTTTTCTTCTGAAATGTAGCAAGAGAATCCAGCTTGAGGCACACAGTCATCATGGGACATTTAATCTTGAATGGGTAAAGGCTGGCAAAGATAGGGACAACTGCAGGCAGATTTCTACAGTGGGGAGTGTCAGACAGGCTGAACCGTAGGCACTGCTCTGCCCCACTTTTCACAGAATTCATAATAACATTTTTCATGGGAGCTGCCTGGGTTAACTGCTGGGCAATCACAAGCCTGCGTGTTGCTAATAATAGCACCATTGGCTAAAATATCCCCACATTTACTGATTTAATATTCCAATTTTGTGGCTCTGTTTCGTCCCGCTTGTTCTCTTTTGTTTTCCATTCCCGTCATGCTGTTACACTAATATTTTCCATCTTGGTTCCAAGGGCTGCCACCATTAGCTGCTGCAGCACGTGAACATTTGTGTCTCTCCATCAGATTTGGGAGGAGGCTGCCATGGCATGGCCAGCTCTCATGGCAGAGTTTCCAGAGAGCAGATGGTGACAGCTCACCCGAGGCAGCTGGGGTGAGTTCCCTCTCTTGGAAGCACGGACTGTGACCGTGGCATGGCTGGAGATGATGGGAAAGTCTGGGGAATTTGGGCAAAGAAAGAGGAAATTCTTTTTTTCATCTCGTTCTGATGTATTTCAAATTTCTATTTCTATTCTCTGAAAGCATCACTGCACTACCCCAAATTCAGCTCCATCACACAGTGCTTGGTGGTTATGACAAAGGGCAAATCTGAGCCGTGGAAGGAAGAAAAAGAGTTTGTCACTGGACTGTTAGTCCTGCTTTAGACTTCATGGACTTGGTCAAGCACAAGACAGTTTTTGCTGGACCGAAATCACAGCTAAACCCCAGGAATTAATGTTTATCCTATCTCTCTAGCAATTTTGGGGGCACTGGACTTCAGGTCCTTACATTTGGACTTCACAGATCCTCACATTTGATTTCATGGGGATTTAGATATTGAAGGATTTGGGTCTTAACCTCTGCTCTAGTTTCCCAGCTGAAAGACAGTAGTAATATTTCTCTGCCATACAGCAGACTCACAGTGAGTAATTATTTCATATTTGTGGAGTACTTTGGGAAGAATGTGCTCCATACTGCTGATATTATTAACTTCTGGAGCCCAAGATGGAACAGTGAAATGCCTCTGTGCCGTGCAGATCTGATAATCTTGAAATCTAGGGAGTGTTTAGAAGTTTTCACAGGGGAAACTCTCAGCAACAACAAGAAACACTTTCACACAGCAAGGACTGGGGGAAATAATGCAGAACCATCAGCACACAGTCCAAGCTCTTGCTGCAAAGTGAGCGTGTTTCCAGCCCACATCAAAGCTCTGTTTGCTTCTCCTGTCAGATGATTTTGTGAGAGTGTTGCAGAGGGCTGGAGCACATCAGGGTCACAGAGCCACCTCACAGAAAGGACTTTCTGAGGCAGCAGACGTGCAAGTAGAGGTCAGGGTCAGCATGGACAGGGCACAGGGTCTGGTGAGGGGGGAGAGATGGAGAACAACAAATAAATGGACTGTAGGACAGAAATCCAGCCATGTCCTGGGCTGCATCAAAGGAAGTGTGATCAGCAGGTCAAGGGAGGTGATGTTTCCCCTCTCTCTGCCCTGGTGAGACCCCATCTGGAGCACTGAGCCCAGATCTGGGGTTCCCAACGTAGCAGAGATGGGGGCTNGCAAGGATGGATGGGATCTTGGGCAGGAATTGTTCCCTGGGAGGATGGGATGGATTGGGATGGAATTCCCAGAGCAGCTGGGGCTGCCCCTGGATCCCTGGCAGTGCCCAAGGCCAGGTTGGATGGGGTTTGGAGCAGCCTGGGACAGTGGGAGCTGTGCTCTGGATTATGGGGGCTTCATTCTGCTCCCAATTCCTGTCTTCCAGTGCAAGGGCTTGGGTGTCTGGGGAACAGCTGGTCCTGCCATGAACAGCAGAGGCAAAGAAACCACTGAGCACCTCAGCTTTTTCCTCAGCTTCTGTAACTATGTCTTTTTCCTGCTCCTGCTGGGAAACCGTTAAGTATTGAGGTACTAAATTTAAAAATCTGAATTTTATTGCTTGCGTTGGAAATCGTGACCTGGCTCACTTTGAGGCATTCAATACGAAGGTTGGGGTTTTTTCCCTTTTCTTGTTTTTGTATAATTTTCGATAATTTCCCCTTGCCTTGTGCTATTTTAAGATGTTTAACTTAGTAGCTCCAGAAGAACCATTCACAAATAGTGTTGATCTGTGTTCTGAAAGTTTAACATACACTATCCAATGCACATTTACATACACCACTGAAATCCGGCATTTGGGAAATTAAAACAACAAAACTTGATTGCATATCATGGTTTCATATTTTGCAGATGTTAATATTTAATCATATGCAGAGCCATTTAGCTTAAGTGCATTAATGTAACTCATTTAAAAGAGGCCAGTAATTGTCCTATTAACTCCCAGCCTGGATGTTATCCATGCTGCCCTGCTGGTAAGGCCAGAGGGAGAGTCTCCTATTGGCACCCACAGAGATTGCTCTGATCTGTTGAAAATCCTGTTAAAATCTAATTACTTAGGAGAATAGGCCAGGGAATATCTAATGAGCTTCAGGAAACCCACTGAAAGAAATTCTCTTTTAATACAGACTGAAACATCTTCTGTGTTTCAATTACAGTGGTACCACACGAACATAATTACACTTATATAGAACAGGACTCGTCTTTGTTATTTTAATTACATATCACTAGATTTTTCTTAGTCATGGAGAAAAATAATTTGATTCCCCACAAAGGTTAAATGTTGATGAATGTTAAAATAAATGTAATCTTTGTTTATGATAATTCCTTCTTTGTTTTGTGAGGAAATGTTAGTCAAAGCGGGTCACTGAGGGAAGCTGACCGACCAAACACACACTGGGGAAGCCCTGGGAAGATGCAGAGGTTGCAGGGATGAGAAAGATTTCAGAGAAGGTCACTCCCTTTGCCAGCATGAAATTTGGCCTTACTTTTGTTATGGTAATTGAAGCCATTGACATTAAGCTCACAATAAAATCTCATAGCAGCAGCAGCAGCACAACAGACTCCTTATACCAACAGGGGGGACTATTTGCAATTTCTTCCGCTTGCAACCTCTTCATTTTTTTTAATTTGAAAATTCCGGGGCTAATGTGACCAAAATGATCACCAGTGGCTTTCTGCAGTGACACAAATGGTTCTGTTTCTGCCCAACATACTGGAACAGGCTCCCCAGGGAATGGTCCGGCCCCGAGGCTTTGGACAACGCCCTCAGGGATGCACAGGGTGGGATTGTTGGGTGTGTGTGCAGGGCCAGCGGTTGGACTGGATGATCCTCATGGATCCCTTCCAGCTCAGGATATTCTCTGGTTCTATGGCTCTAACCCATGGACCCGCATGGCCTCGCTCTGTCGGGAAATGAAGAGCACAGGACTGCTCGTGGGTTTGGCCCCTTTGTTGTGGCCACCAAAAACCCTGGAATCACAGCAGCTGATCAGAAAGCCTGGAACATTGCTGCTGCCGCTGGGCTTTCCGTGGAAAATCCCGAATTTAATGGCGTTAAACCCTGAGGAGATGGCGAGGGCACGGAGGAGGCAGGAGGCCACGTGTGCCTGCCTGCAGGAACAAGCTGGGTGGCAAGGAATGTTTCCCATGTTATTTCTGCCTCAGCGCACGGTCAGGCTGGTCCCAGAGCAGGGATGGCAGAGAAAGCAGTCAGGGAGTACGTGCTGGACAAACCCTCGCCATCTGCGGGCCCAGCTCCCTCATGTGCTGTGAGGCAGCGGAAAGGCGGGAAAACCTGAGGCGGGAAACGCTGAGGAGGNCGGGAAACTCTGAGGCGGGAAACGCTGAGGCGAGGAAACATTGAGGTGGGGAAATGGAGAGGCAGGAAAGCAGAAAGGTGGGAAAATACTTCCTTTACCGGCAATCTTGGGCTGCCATCAGTCTGTCCTGAGCAAGCCCATGGGAGAACACGAGTCCCACAGAGCCCGGCTGCCCTGAAGGGAGGAGGAAGGCTGGGAGAAGCGGAGCAGAGGCAGGCGCCATGTCGGGTGCCTGAGGGCTCGTGAGGAGACAACCGGCCACGGCTGTTCCAGGTGAGTTTGTCCACCCTGAGTTAGGCAGTGCTGAATCAAAGAATCCAGAAACTGAGTGGGAAGGGACCCTCAAGGATCATTCCCATTCCCTGGGGAGCCTGTTCAGTGCCCGACCACCCTCTGGGGGAAGAACCTTTCCTTGATATCCAGCCTAACCCCCCCGACACCACTTCAGGCCATTGCCTCACNTTCCTTGATATCCAGCCTAACCCCCCCAACACCACTTCAGGCCATTCCCTCATGTCCTGTCCCAGGTCACACACAGCAGAGATCAGTGTCTGCCCCTCCTGTCCCCTTCAGACACTGCAATGATTTTCCCCTCAGTCTCCTGTTCTCCAGCTGAGCAAACCGACTGCCCTCAGCCTTTCCTCACACAGCCTCCCCTCAAGGCCCTTCACCATCTTTGTTGCCCTCCTTTGGACGCTCTTGAATAGTTTAATGTCTTTCTCATGGCGCCTGGCTGGATGTGCAGGTTCGTGCAGTGACTGGCAGAGGTGCTCTCAGGGAGCCGAATGCCCTGAGCTGGAAGGTGCTCAGACATCCCAACACGGGGGGCTGACTGTGCAGACCTGCAGAGTGAGGGGTGTGAGGGGAGATTCCCCTCCTCAGAAGTGATATAAAGCTACAAACAGAAGAAATACAGACTAAAACCCACTGTCCACCATTTTAAACTCCCACCCAGGGCTTTAACCTGTGAGGGAACTATTGCAGTTGGTTTGGTGGAGAGTCAGGGCTGTGGAATAGCTTTAAAATCTTGGAAGAGGCAGCTCTAAGCAGGAGTAACCTTTGGGGCTACTCTGACTTCATAGACAGCTGGATTAAACTTTGCACAATGAGGGATCCAGGTAACAAAAACTTAATTCTGTTTTCCTTGTTACAGATTGTGCACAACCTCAGATTTGTGCTGATGTTTTTGCTTCAGAGCTCACCCCAGTGTCTTCCTCTCTCTGTTTGAATAGCAGACCAAGGAAAGCTGACAGGTAGTGTACACAATTCCTATCAGATTCGTATCTGATATGGAGCTTTATGTTTTCATTTCCTTATTTTTTTAATAACTGAATGTGTTTTACAAGTGTGACTATCTGGCTTATGAAAATAATTGAATACTGCAACAGATACAGAAATGGAAAGCATTATTAAACTCCATTCTGGATGATTCCAATAGTAGTCCTAATGAAGACAATGTAGCCATATTTTCTTAAAATGCAGGGGTTTGAACATGAAGGGTCAAATAATAAGTTGCAGAGCCACAGGTTTATAAATTTGAACTCTTTTTAAAGATTTTCTTTGAAATTTAAGTGATAAATCTTTGCCCAACACTTTGTAAACATATTTACTGTGTTCATTCTGGCTATCAAATACAGTTGAGTGGGATTGCATCCATTATATTTGGTGCTAATGGAAGTGAGGTATTCAGTGTTTCATTTGACTGCATCCAGGAGAAAAATGTGCTTCCTCAAGCTGAACTTCCACTCATCTACTTGGAATTTGAAGGCCAAGTGCCTTATAAGTCCCATGTAAAATCTATCTGTAATATTTCTTACTGCATCCATTTAAATACTTTTTATACTATTAAGATGCATATTTGGCAGGGAGAAGGAAATGAACTGCGGGAAAAATATTAAGACTTGGCTGAACTGTAAACTCTATATCAGGAATTGATCCAAACTTTGATTTTGCCCTTTTTAAACCACAAAAATGGATCTAGATCTTCAAATTCTGAGGCTCAGCTTGGTGTGGAATTGCAGAGTTCTCAAAAATCCAACCCAGGCCCTCGGGCTGGAAAACCCTTGGAGGTGATCCTGGCACAGCTTGAGTCAGAGTGAGAGCTAAAGAAGCAGAGGAACCTCCCAGGCACTGCAGTCACATTCACTGAGTGATTGCACTTTAAACTTCTGCAGTCTCTTTCCTGAGTCTCATCCTTAAAAGGTGTCACATGAAAAAGGTTATTCTACATACAGAATGAGCAAAGGAGTTTGGAGACTGCAGAGACTTGGGGGAAGATGAAACTCACTGAGAGGAGGGGAAAAAAAAAAGGTCAAAAGTGGAAAGAAGGGAGGAAAATGGCTACTGTGAAAGAGAGAAAAAATCACTGGAAATGTTCCCACCCCCACCCAGCATCCTGGCTTCAGTTCCATGTCAAGTAATTTCTTTGGAAAAAGAGCCAGTCAGAGTACATTGCTGCTCAAGCCCGAGTGAGTGCGTTATAAAAATGGAGAGTAGCATGTAAATCATTCATGGGGACGGGGAAATAAATAACCCTTTATGCCCATATAAATACTTATCAGATGTTCATAAGGGGAATTTACATGGAGTTTTATTCAGTACTGTCAGCCTTTCCTCTGTCTTCCATCATTCCTGCCGTGAAGACAATTCAAAATCTGGTGGTGGAGAGAGCAACCTCTCCACCAGCAGATCCGCAGCACGTCATGTAGAAAGCTCTGAACTTGCCCTCAGTACTGCTGTTATTTTTCTTATGGCTCTTAGCCGAGTGAGATCATTCCTCCTGGTTTGCCTCCCAAGAAATAATGGGAAGCAGTATGTTTAGCCAGTAGATTGATTCAGTGATCTATTAGTCTAATCCCGACTCTGCCAATCATCTACTGGGTGACTGCAGGCGAATCACGTCACTTCTCCTGTGCCTCTGTTTCCTCTCTGACCTTCTGCCTGTCTTGTTTATTTGGACTGTAAGTTATTGAGGGCAGGGGCTGCCTCTTGCTGTTGGTGTGGATGGACCATGCCTGGTGCTCCAGGACCTCTGCGAGGCTCCAGCTCCAAGTGGTGCTGCACGTAAATAACAACACCCAGCTCCTCCTCTGGAGGCACAGAAGGAGAAGCAGTTCCAGTTGTAGGAACTGGTGGCAAACGAGAAGGGCAGGAGGAAGAGCCTCTGCCATGAGCTGTTTTGCTGGGTGCTAAACAGGCACAGAGCAGAAAGGTGCTCCCTGCCCCACAGATGGTGAGGAGTGGCCACTTTGGCCACCACCAGCTGCCCTAAGGGCTCAGCACCAGGATTCAGGATTTAGGGGAACTTCCTGAACACCAGGGACTGAGCTGTACACTGTCACGAGGATCCATGCCATGTGGCAAATGGAAAGTGACTTAATTGGGCCAAAATTAGCCCATATTAGCCTAAATTATGTGATGTTTTATTGCATCTACTGTGACCAAGGAGCTCCTGCAGGCCAGGTTTAAAACTGTGGCAGCTCAGCCTTGGCTCACTCAGCTGAGCCCTCAGTTACAGCTCTAATTCCCAGAAGGATTAGGCTGAATTTTCTTTTGGGTTTTGGGAGCTCCATGAATGGGAAAGATTCAAACCTGTCAGCAGGGCTGTGCCAGAGATGTTTGTCATTGGTGGCAACACTGCCTTTGCCCAAGGGTCCTTTGAACACCATTTCGGTTTTGAAGCCTCTCTTCCAAGTTCAGGATTGACACCAGCATTAGGTAAGTTTTGGTTGTACTTGGCATTCCCTCAGCAGACTATTCCTCATGGATATGGTTGAAAAATTGCTCATTTTTTGGATAGGCCTGATGCATTTTCTGAGATATTTCTGATACCAGATTCTGGAAGTCTTTGAAAGTGTCTCTGTTCTGTTCTGGTGGAGATCAGCAATGGAGATGGGCTGTGGTCCCACAGCAGAACCTGGGATTGTGTTTGCTGCTCTGCTCATGCCTGGCTGATTCCTCTCTGGTCCCCAGAAAGGGCAGCCTAAAATATGAAAAGAAGGGGATGATCCTGCATTTTTCTCCGTAGCTTTTAATAGGAAATTCAGCATGTTGCTGTGGATATGTAATTCAACATCATCTTTCAGATACTCTTAATTTTTCAGTATAACTTATTTGTTAAAGTCAATTTTGTTTTTCGAATCATCCAATTCAGTTACCATTTGCTTTTGATTCTTAAAACAAAATTTGACCCATCAAATGCAAAAAATAACAAGTTATCTCCCTTGGTTAAAAATGACATAAAAAATTTGAAAAGACAGAGGTTGTTTGATATTTTCCTGATGGATGATTTATTAAAATTGGAGCTAGGGATGTTCAGAGGTAAAGGAATCTTCTGAAATCACAGGGTGTAAGTATATTATAGAGCAATAATTTGGGAAATGTTATAAACCTGCTGAATGGGAATTTATGGAAGCAGATCCTACTAGTTTTAATGGGAGTAACATGCATAAATCTCTGTGCAGGAAGATTAGACCGAATTTTCCAGTTTTAATTATTGGTGACATCACTTCTTTTCTTGTCACATGTCCTGCTTGGTACTGGAGCCTCAGTACAACTCTTCAGACAGACTGGTGAGCAAAGATTTGTGAGAGCAGCCAATGCCTCTTTCTTTTGAAAACCACCTCCAAATTGCACATGTTGTTATCATTATCCATCCTTTGTGAGTCTTGTTCAGAGGCTGTGTTTGTAATATTAAAAATACTGCAGAATTAGAGCGTGGCTGTGGTGAGCTGCCCTGCCAACTGCCACCCCTGCAGTTCTCCACCACCAGCTCACAAAGGTGCTGTCCACACTGGACTGAGAAAACAGGACCAACCCAGCCTGTAAATCAAGGCTAATTCTGGTTTTCTAGAAAAATAATGTAGGGAAACATCCTCAGCGTCCGTGAATCAGAAATATCCCACTGAAAAACTCCAGTCAGCTTATTAATACGCTTGAATTTTATGGTACTACACTTATTTCTGGCAGATGACAGTCTGCCCCATCACTTTTTCCATTGCCAAAGACTGACAGTAGTTAAAAGGTAACATATTTCTATTACATGGATGTATAGATATGTACTACATGTGCTGTAAAGGAAACACACAGTCAAACACTTTGAAAGAACTGGTTTGAAAGTAAAAGCCAATCTAAGCCTGAAATCCAAACACTGGTTCAATTTTAAAAGGTTTGATAAATAACTCTTGAATTAAGTGTGTGTATATGCATATTTATTTCTTGACAGATTTTCTTATAATACCTTTGCCTAATATCCGAAATAATTATTGCCTTTTTCTGAAATCTGTGTATTTTCAATTTTTGCAGCAAAGTAAATCAGACAGAAACATAAACATAAAATACAGCGGTTAAATGTAAAAAATCAAGTACCTTGAATCAAAAATAGTAAGATTATTGCTCTGAAATTAGAAGAGATTCATCAAAGTAAAAGTAACTGTGACTAAGGACTATGAAAATATAAAGGGATTGACATATGTGGTAATAGGGCAATTAAATCCTTAGCTTTTTCACTGTGATGATTTTATAGCATCTTCTTACTGTTGCCAGTTTGGAAGCTGCCAGCAAATATTTTCTTAATTGCAAAAGGAGACAATATGTGTCCCACTGTTTCATTCATAACATTTGATTAAGTTAAAGAGGCTGCACTTCTATCTGGGAGAACAAAGAGTTGGAGATGGAAATAGCAAAGACACATTGTGCATTTGAAAAAAGATCCCAAGAACAAATGATTAACCAGAAATTTTACAGGGGAAAAAAGTCTACTTGTCTTGACAGAATAGCCTGATCCTGTAATAAACCCTCCCAAAGTCAACAGTTCATAAAGTCTTTTGTTCTAGTAAAAGGGTCTTTAATTTTTAACACAAACTCACACTTTGGTATGCATGAGCTTAAGTAAAATTAGAAGACATGTATATAATAGGATTTAATGGATTATCATCTGCATTTTCCAAAGATGTCAGCTTCTCTCAGCTCTGATGGAGTAGCACTTAATGTAAATTTAATTTGAAGTGATGTATGGAGGGCTTGAGGTGGTACTCTGTGATTCCCTAACTGCCTGGAGAGGCTCTGTGGGTAGCATCTGGATTTGGCTGCTCCACATGCCCAGCAGCATCTACTAACTAGGATTAATGAGGTGGCCTGCTCACCAGTGATCCAAAGGAGGTATGCTACATTTACTCCCAACAATATGAATAGGAGGGCCAGTTTCCTTTGGGGGCACGCTGGTTGATGAAACTTAATGATGGTCTCGATATTAGGTGTAATAAATATACTGTATAGAAAGCACTTTTGCTTTGTCAGATTTAAATGTTATTTAATCATAAAATGGTGTTTGGCTTAGCAGGGCTGAGTTAAAGCTCATAATGGCCTCGGATGACATCTTTAAAGCTAATATTTTGCCTAAGTTGGGAAATGAAGTACCAACTTAAAAGATCTAGTATTTACCTTTAAGACAATTATTTTTTTCCGGTTTGGGGATGAAAGGGAGGAAATCTCTGCTTGCTTGCAAAGTTGTGAGACTGTCTTAAAAAATATCTTTGCTCTTACCTCAGTGTGTTTGTGTAGAAATCAACAGCTATTAACTTTTAGGCAAAACTTCTCTGTGTGGTCTCAGCCTCATTTACGCGTCAGAATTGTATTTTGCCTTTGTGTCTAACTGAGCATTGAATGAATTCTCAGCTAATTTCAAATTCCCTTTGTCATCATGGTTTTCAGCCAAAAGTCTATAATAAATGGTCAGAAGATGAGCTGAGACTGAATGAATAGTGAGTGGTATTCATCAGCCAAACATAGAGTCCAGATCCAATTATATGTATTCATTAAGTGATAATGATATCATGGTCTTTAACTAGGAAGAAAAGAGTGTAATTGAATAATAACAGTTGTACAATCCCAGCGGAACACACTTTCCATCCCAGCACAGCGACCCTCGGGGATGATGCAGAATTGATGGAATTCTATTACTCTTTGATAGATTTATTATGAAGGGCTGAGTGGACTTGCTACTCCACTTTGTCACTCACACTAATCAGTATCGTAAGGCCCCGAGCGTGCAGGCTTTTGTATCCCTTTGACAAAGACAAGGTTAGGGGAGGATGACAGACACCCAGACCTTTACAAACCCATACCGCAAGATGAAATGGGCCAGCTGAGCTCTGAGCTGGGACAGAATTTTAATTTGTTTATCAATGGCTCACATGTGCAACACCATAAGGATATTTGTCAGAGGAGTAACACTGAAGCTAAACTCTTTTGTTTGGCAAGTGGAGCTTGGAAAAATATTTATTGAACTGTAAAAAACAGGGTAAATGAAAGGAAGGTGAAAAGTCTAAATGGAGTGGAAAATAACTTGCATTACTGTGCATAAAGTATGAGGAGGATGGGTACCTTTGTCTATTTTTGTTTGTTTCTGTTGAAGAAAATTTGCTCACAAACTACAGTCTGATCTCTTGTTGATTTAGATTCTGGGGGGGGGACTCAGACAAAACAGAAGTGGGCAAAATGAATTTCAAGTGCTGCTTTTTATTGCTGTTTATTTATAAGAAGCTTCCAGTTCAGGCAGATGGATTGCCCTCCTGCTTTTTTGCTATTAAAAAACAAGCAAAGTAAATAAAATACCCTGCCCTTACAAGCTGGAACTTGTAAATACAGTTTTGGATTTATAAAAACAATCTTGCATGTGTTCAAGCGTGGCTGTTTCTCCTATCCATCGTTCCCATTCAAATGCAGGCAATAGGCTCTGTCAGCATGGTCAGTAGCTATCAGAGCCCACTGGATTCAGGGAAACAGACAATTTGTTGTGCTTCTCATCCCAACAGGAGCTGCAACCAACATTGGCATAAACAAGGCAGTGCATAGAAGCCTGCTGCCAGGGTTTGTTTTTTGTCAGTGTTGAATGATAGATATTTCCATCCTTTTCTTCTCTCTGAATTGCTTTCCCTTTGCCTTTTTTTAGCGTGGCATTCTGCATTCTAAGAGGCACTTGACAATTCAGTGTGTGGGTTCAGTGTCCCTGCCCATAAAAACAAGTAAGTTGAGGAGTGCTGTGTCCTGTGTGGGATTCTGTGCCAGAGCCTCTGTCCCTGGTTGGGATTCGTGTTGGACTCAGCACAGTCAGCTGTGACCACAGCAATTGCCTGAGCTGGCATCCACTGTGGACAATGAGGAGCAGGATACCAGTGACCAGAGCAGAAAACATTCAGGATAACCTTAGTTTCCCACATTTTGGGCTGTGGATTCCCTTTGCAAGGCTCTTCTCCTACAGAAGCTCTTTTTTCCCTCTCCAGCCAGAGGCACAATTGTGGGGATGTGGCTGTAGAACTTGGTGGCCCTGCTGGGTACATCTAAACAGCAAACTCAAGGTGCATCTGGAGCATGGGAGGACCTGCCCACACTGGTTGCTACCTTGCCAACAAAATCAGTGAAGGGAAGATGACCCAGGTTTGTCCACATGCAGCAGTCACAGCACAGAGCTGCTGGCTGGATGATGCTCGGGTCTGGTGCCCAGGCACAAGCCTGGTCCCGTATCAGCACGGCTACTGAGTGTTTTATGTTTTGTCTCTCTTCTTCCTCTGTATGAATAATTCTGAGGCCAGGCAGCGGATCCTTGCTCTCTTCCAGGACCCGTCACATCCATAAACTCTGTGCTTAGTGGGGTTCAGTGAATTTATTTGGTCAAGGCGCTGGGGAGTGAGTGAATATTTCAGAACTGAAAATGACTGTGCTACAAATCAGACCCCAGTGACAACAGCCCTTCCCTCGCATAGCACAGCCCTGTGTCTGCTTTTGGGTTGGATGATGACAGCTTTCCCATACAAGCACTTCTTTTACTTCTTCATCTTGCACAGTCATGGGCACGATGAACAGATGGCAGTGTTTTGCAAGAGGAAGCCCTGAAAATTCTGTAAATGGAGCACGAGAAGGGCAATCCTTTCCAGTGCCCAGTATTGTGATGACAGTGTGGAATTCCACGAGCCTGTGTTGCCTCTCCCAGGGGCAGGCACCACTGCCCGGGAACAGCCACCTCCTCCTGTTCTGCTCTGCTCCCTCTCCTCGGCACGTGGTGATTGACAGGTATGGTTTGCTTTTCTGTTGTTGGTGGGATTTGTGGAAGCAGGTAGAGAGGTCAGGCAGACAGGCTTCAAGATGGTGAAGAAGAAGGATTTATTTACAAGAAGTTCTTTTTATACACAGTAATAAACAATTGTCTATTGGTCAAAGACAATCCACCCCCAAAGACCTATTGGTTATGGCTTGTACACCTCTAACATTAAACACAGAGATTAAGAAAGCACAGTTTATCTATATTCTCCATAAGAGAGAAAGGACAATCCTAAAACACTGCAACTACAAACAGGCGCAATGGGATGAAGGGGGTGTGACCAGCACGGCTCCCGCAGGGCACCGGCAGAGCGGAGGGCACCGGGAACGTTCTGCTGCCTGCCCGGGGAGCTCCGTGGTGTCTGCCCGAAGATCCGGCCCCCCTGCACGGCACAGAGCCTCCCAACCAGATGGGCACAGGCACAGGCGAGCCAAGGACCACGTGTGAGCAGGGAATGGGGTGGGAGCTGGGCAGTCTGAGCGGCCAGGAGTGGCACAGCATCCTTCCCTCCGAACACCTGGACAAGAGCAGATCCAGCTGAGAGCGGAGTTAACTCTCTTTGCCAGGAGGAGGCAATGGATTGGGTCTCTTGGCACTTCCACCCCCTGAGGTCAGTGCAGCTCCCCAGTACTCACTGCTGGAGCTAAAAGCAGAATCAGCCCCCCTAGATTTTCAGATGTTTCAATCCAGGCAGGATTCACCTCTGGATACAGATGTGCTCAACAAACCTGCCAACGGGTCATTCAGCTGGATGTTCTCTCAGGGCAGATATCAAAATAATGATTTTTTTGGACCAAGATGTTTTGTAATAGATGGCATCACGCTCCTGGAGCAAGGACTCGTGTCCTGAGGAGAGTCCAGCTCCAGGAGCAATCTGTTCCTTTGGGATCTCCGCAGTGCTGTGCTGGAGGAGCCCCAGCCCTGCTGGCGTGGCTCATCCAGGCTCCTCGTGCTGTGGCTGAGTGAGGTGGAAATCTGCAGTTCTGCCAGCAAAATGGTGTGGAACCTGTTCCTGTGCATGTCCTGGGATTTACTTCCCACAAGACAGTACAGTGTACACTAGCTGACTTATCTGTGAACCATGGAAACATTTTGAAAAGGTAAAGCAGACAGTACACTGAAGAATCATTTGTCACAAGTAATTGCAGGCAGTCAGAAAGAGCAGGGAGAGTATATGAATCATGACGTAAAAACAGTGAAGGGCAGGCATTTAGTCTGGTCTGTGGCTATAAGTGCAGTGACACAGGTTAGTCCTGGCATGATATACAAATGTTATGTGCAGAGGGACAAGTACAATGAATAAAGAATCCCCGTTTTCTCATTATCTCATGCAGCAAAGAGGTTTTTTACTTCACACATAACTCATAACTTTTAGTAGGCAGGAGATGGCTACATTGAATTAGTGGGAACATTTTGTTTCCTGAATTTAAATATTCTCCCTGTGACAATTTATTTCTAGTGTAAAATCCTGGTAGGATGCAGAGACAGAGGAATTAGTCCGAGCAGCCATTTCAGCTGGCCAGAGCTGGGGCACCACAGAGCCACCACCAGCAGAATCTGGCAACTCGACTGTGATAATCCTGACAGAGCAGCAGGGAATAATATTGATCAGCTTTGGCAATTTCTTGGACTATAAACAGGAAAAGAGCTCCAAATAAGGACCACTAGGGAAAAAACAGTGTAAAGAATTAGAAACAAACTACACCCTTTTTTTTTGTTTTTTTACGCTTTTGCTTCACAAATGGGTGTTTCCATTCTGAAATATTAAAAATAACAAAATCCATGCAACTTAGATAAGGAGAGAGGTGTATTTGGATCTAGAGGGAAACCTATCATTGGAAAAGGAACAGCTGAGTGAGTAATCACGTACAACGCTATTGCTTATGAATTTGTTATAAAGGCAGACAACAGTGGGAACTTCTTACGTCTGCTTCAGAAATTTATTATTTATGGGCAAACACATGCATGATACATAATAACTTTTAGTTGTTCTGTAATTCTCTTCACTCAGACATCTCAAAATGATCTGTAAATGTAGGTGGAATTATTAGCTCCATTTCAGAGGCTGGCCAGCAGTTGTCCATGAGGAACAGCTGGGTTGAGGTGCAAATGTAGGACCTGGGAGTTCCAGTGCAGAACTGGACAAAACATCTGTGAATGGGGGATAAATTGATTTCTCTCACTCCAGTATTGCATTAAGGTAACTCCATGGGTTGGCACACCTGACTCAGTCCCATTTGGATTTAGTCAAAGCAGTTGAAAACATTATCACCTTTATTTCTTCCCCCATAAACAGGGAGCATACAATTTTCAGCCTAAAATTATTGCATAATCATGTGAATAACAAAACTATTTTTAAAGTGCCCACAACCTATCAAAAATAAATTATATTGTGCCATGGAATAAGAAATGAATGGCTGAGCTTGATCATGGAACATTCCATCAGCTTTCCCCTTTCTGCTGACAGCCAGTTGTCCTGGTTATTCCTGTAAATGAGCATACCAAGCTGAAAGTTCTCATTTTCAAATGAAAATGGGAGGGGAAAAAGTTCCCAGAAAGTTGAAATATCCTGGTTTGACATTTTCAGAGCAAAAAGTGGAAATTTCAAATGTTGAAATTACTTTTCATTTCAAATATTCAAATTCTGTATTATATTTGAATGTTGTTAAGAGATAAAAAGGTCAAATTCTAAAAGGCCATGTTAGAATTATTGTTTCAATTTTGCGCTGAAATTATTTCCCCTGTTGTACAAATTTTCCTTCATTGAAAATTTCAGGTCTCATTTCTGGTCATAACCAAGACAAATGTTCAAACTTCAGAATCCTCTGCTCAGCTCTTCTCTCTTCTCAGAATGGCTCTCAGCCTGAATTGTGAGAAGCCCAGTGGAATCAGCCAGGAATTTTTAGGAACCAAAAAATGTTCTTAAACCAAGCCGTGCATCAGCCTTTTTTGAAATTCACAAACAGAATCGATGAATTAGAACTTTTTGTTAATGGATGAAATAATAAATAAAATAAATAATAAATAAATCCTAAGCTTCATCAAGTCAGATGGAAAAAAAGAAAAACAGTCCTCATTTTTCCTCAACACTTTTTTTCTGTTTAAGGAAAAAAAAAATTAGGAGTCGATGTTCTTTGTAGATGTATTTGTGTATATTTATTTTCTAAAGGTGAATTGCATTACTAATTACCAGGCTTCCATTTCCAGTCTTGTGATTACAGACATCAGTTCCTACAGTTGCACCTCCCTTCTATTTTGTGTGGCATTGGTTGTTGTCTCACCTGTCCTCTCTTATGAAATGTGTATTTTCCTGGCTCAGATTTTGCTGTAAGTGGGTTATTGTCTGGGTATTTCTGTCTTGCCTTACTGTGGTGGGGGCAAATCTGCAAAAGACCCCAACTCTGAACTTCAGTGGAACTGAAATCTCACCTTCATTTGGGGGCTGCATTCTGCTCAAAATTTTGTAATCCATTAGGATTTTTTCTCTCATCCATGCCATGTTTCTCCTTTGTTAAGCAGTTGCAGTAGCTACCTTTGAAGTGAAGGATCAATCTCCAAATCTTACTGTTTTACAAGGGAAAAGAGATTTGGAATGCCAGGTTTTTTTCAGCCTTAACAATAACATCACTGCCAGCAACTCTATAACAAGGACTGTTATACTCCCACTCCTACTTAGTGGCAGAAATTGGTCTGTTTTATGTTCCTGCTCAGACATTTCCATTCATCTCTGCCTTGCTTTTAATGGCCCAATCTGTACCGCTCTCGTTAGTCAGTGTTTACGTTCATGGTCCATTTGGGTGGAACGATTTCTCACCTGAGAGCTGCACAGCCACTCTTCTGCTTGGGCTTTGTGCACTGAGTGGATTTTTTGCTCAATTTGGCCGTGGGTGTTTGAAGATATTGGTGGGTCTAAGGACAAAGGGTCCAGGCAGGTCCTGCAGGATCGCCCTGTGTTACTGCACCCTGCTTGTGGAAGGGTCCCAATCATGGGTGCACTCTGAGTGCACTTCTCCCTCCAGGACTGCTTCACACAGAATGCTGTGGGTAATCTGGATATATAAATAGATGAAGGTTATTCTGGGTACCAGATGGTCCCGTTTTTCCAGAATGCTAGGAAAAGGTTGGGAAGACAGCTGGAAGGAAAAGAAAAAGGATGAAAAACACACTCTTAGTAAGCAATTGATCTTTAATCACACAGCTTTTTTGTGAAACTTTCATTAAATCTGATTCAGATATAATTTTAAATGAATCAAAGGGATACTCAGATATCTATTACTGTAGAACAGCAATTTGTCTTGCCAACATGTTCTGGAGAACAGAGGCTTTGCTCCATCTGTGATTAGCACATTCCATGTTCAATTTTCTGCTCACCATGTCCTTTAAGTGGCTTTATAATGCAAATAAATTATAATAATGGTATTATTTTTTCCATTAAGGGCTTGGGTACCAAATATCAGCTTATGAACTGTCTGTAGCTCCAAACCAGAAGTCCATGAACAAATTCCTACTGCCTTATCTTAAGAACTTGAAGGATAGGCCCAAATTTTTAGGAAGATATTGAGGTATTTGTGAGGGGCAGCTTGAAGGTACAGAGCAGAATCTCTCAGCCATCCAAAGGGTCACAAAAGACCATCAAGGGATCTGAAATCTGAAAATGTTATTACAGGGTGAGGCAAAACCTCCTCTTAGCCTTCTGTTCTCTCATCCTCCATGCTTAAATCTTCCCTGTCAGCTTAAATCCATGCACAGGTACATGGCACTGACCCCTGTTGTTACCCTGGGTACAGGTGTGCCTCCCTGTTATGTTTTTTTGCAGCATAAACCTCCCCAAGCCAGAATAGGTGTGAATGTCTAATTGTGTGTGCTCGTACCTCTAATATAACTTACCCTTGCAGCCAGCAAGCATTTGTGTGAGAATCTCTTGGCATAGGGTCAAGGCACTGGGATATTTTCAAGAATCCCTGGATCTGAATTCCTGTGAATTTAAGTCATCTCAGGGTCAGAAGGGCTGCTCCAAACAACAGGTCTGGGTTGTGGCCTCTGCTCCTCGGCAGGTTCAGCTCTGCTGTCAGCTCTGAGAGCACAACTGCTGCTGCAATGAGTCATTAAGCAGCTCAGCCAGGAGAGCCTGCTTCAAAGAGCCTGCTGCTAAAACTCGTTAGGCTAATCAGAGCATTGGCCACGTCTGGACTAACCAATGGCTACCTGGACAGTTGTGTTGGCCAGTCCAAGGGGGCCCCAATGTCCAGTGGGTGTTGTGGGAATTGCAGCAGCGTGGTCCCGTGCTAGGTCACCCTTCCAGCAGGATCCCCATTCTTTCCTTCTGCCCAACACAGAGCAAATACCGTGATCCCAGGGTGCCACAGGGCCTGGCTGAGGAAAAGTTATCCTGCTCATACATGGCTGCCTGAAGGCTGTGTTTATCCCAACCCAAATGTGTTGGGATTCCATAAGCCAGGCTGTTCTTGAAGTGAAGGGGTAACTCAAGTCCTGTAAGGCATTATGAAGAGGAATATTAGAGACAATGAAGGATTTGTTGTTCTAAAACTGGGAGGGTCGCTGCACTGCAGCAAGGGAAATTTGGAAGGTTTTAGCCTGTTTTGAAAATGAATTTCTACATGACAAATGGTGACATTTATAAGCTGTTGGAGGGGGCCCTAAAATAAAGAGAATGGAGGTCAAAAATATGAAGACCAGCCTGGAAGGAGATCAGGAGGAAAGATATTAATAGCAAACCCCTCCCTGAAATGCAGAGAAGTAATACAAGACTGCCAAGAACATCCCCATTGGTGGATTGATTTTTGCTATGCCCCTTCTCAGAATGTTTCATTTAGTTCTGCTGCTTCACAAAACTGCTGTCACACAGCTGAAATGTGTGTGGCTGCAGGAGAAAAGGCAAAGGTCTCTAGAGCAAAACCTCACAGCTCAAGGTGAAGTCCTTCTGCCTTCAGAGGGGTTCCTCGGGCTCACCAGGATTCCTCAGCTTTCTATGGAAAACCAGTACAGGCTCAAGAAGAGCCTTGAGGGATGCACAAGAAGCTGACACTCCATAAACAGAATTTGGGCTGTTAGGTTGGGTGTTTTTATATCTAAGCCTTTGGCTTGAGAACCCCCAACATCCAGTGAACATTCAGTATTGGCAGAATCACTTTTCAGGAGGAAATTACTGAAATTTCATTGAAATCTAGACATTGTTAATAGTTACTTAGCATAATAATATTCCTTTTTTTTTTTTAATTTTTTTTTTTAACTTAAAGGAAAGCATTTCAGATAACCTGACAACCTGCAGCTCTGGTTGTGACTGGAGAAAGGACATTTCTGACTCAGTACCTTCTTTTCTGTAGCTCTCATGCCCTGATGTCCTGTAGTAATGCAAATAAATACTGTACAGGTGGCATGTGAGAGCTTAAAGTGTGAAAACAAGGTCTTGAAAACCTGGGGGACTACCTTTTGTTGTTGTTTTAGATAGCCCTGGCATCTTGGCTGCAACTGGATTATTACTTTCATTCTTCCTGCGTTCTTGTTGAGGTCTCGGTGAAATACATTTTTCACTTTTCCTTTGGAATAGCTGACACTATTGTGGTATCACAGTATGCTGCTAAATAGCTGATGCCTGCTCTCTGTATGGGGCTGTGTTTCTCAGGAATCCCAAATAAATCTTCAAATAGAGAATGCTGCATAATGCCAAATTGTCATTAGTAATACAAATCTGGAGAGCCCGTTAAAAATATCATAAAATATCAGTAATATACCCGAGATCCTTTAAAGTATAAAACAAATCCCTTCACAAAGGGAAATCACTCTCTAGACATGAACTGGCTGTGGACAGAGAACCATATACCACAGTATTTTGTTGTTCTCAAGTGGATCCTATTTCCTTTGAGATTTGAGTGTGGTCTAAATGGCCACTTTCTGTAGTTTCCAAGACCTATAACAATTTCTTCTCCCACTTTATTTTAACAACTCCAGTAAATCACGGTCTGTTGTGACTGGGGAGTGTTACAGCTGTGGGGCTTGTAAGCACAGCAAAACTTTCCTCACTGCTGGCTAGCACAGATGGAAGCAAAAGCAATCCAGAGTGTGTCAAGAATCCCTCTCTCTCTTGCATGGATAAACTTAATAAGGCAAACTTGTTGTTGAGGGAAGGCACTCAACTGATTCCAGAAACAATCAGGAATTACAGCAAACAAATAAGCCTTGGTGATTTGAGTTACTTGGGTGATCCACCTGATTCATCTGCTAAAAAAACATTTCCCTTAGTTACAGACTTGCTATTATCTCACGGAGTTGGAGCAAAAGCATTCAGAAAATCACTGCTCCTTACTCATTGTAAGTGTTACAGTAGATGCTCACACCTACAGCAGGACTGTTTGGAGATGTGGGTCAGAGTGATGAAAATCAACAGAGAATTTGGATTCCCACATGCAGAAGTCCAAAGAAGACCCCGATTTTTTCCATGAAGTGCCAAGTTCTCTTTTTCTGAAAGTAAATTTTAGTGGTTCATGGTGCTACTGTGATTTGGCTGTTAGCCAAACTTTTATTCTTTTTATTTTTCTCTAAAATAAGTTTTCCAAGCTCTTTATAGGTTACTGCTGCAAGAGGTGTGATCAGTGCTTCAGGCAGGAAGAGAAATTTGAAGTCATGTTTGCTTCGTGACTACAGAAGTCACCCTGGCCCTTTGTTTTGTTATTAGATCGTACCTGCAGTTTCATAAGAGATAATATGTTGGATTTATGTAGTTAATTTTTATTGTAGTTTAATTTTGTTCAATATATATTGTATTAATATATATACAAGCCAAAGGAAGGGCAAATGGAAATCCTGTTGTCTGGCACACAGAGTTCTGCTGCCAGCTCTGTGAGTATTGCTTGAGAAACCAGAGACCTAAAATGATATTATACAGCCATAATTCAACTGTAATTTACTTTAAAGAAACAAGCCACTTGATTTTATATTACAGCAAAATAACCCCCAACCCTGCATTCAAAGGATATTGCAGTGAGAGTGTCCTGCAGAAAAAAAAAGGGAAATAATGATTTTAATTATATTATCTCTAAATGCTGTGCTGTAATATAAAAGGGAATTAAATTAGAGTTGTTTGAAGCAAACTGAATTCTTGTATTCCTAAATGAGTTGATTATTTTAAAGCTGATTTTATCTGTGTGATTTCCTGGGCTGTTAAATAGACAAACTGGATCTGACTGGAAAAATCTTGTGTGAAACTTCGTATAATTACAACTTGTCTGTCTGAAGAGCTGATACCTTTAAGTTCACCACAGTGACTTGGAATTTGAGTTCGTGGATTGATTAATAACAGAAGGTGGATCCCATGTGTGAACCAGAACAGCACTGGCACGAGTCACACTTTGAATTTCACAGACTCTTCCTGTGAGCAGAGGAGTTGTGACATTCAAAAAGTCTAGGTTTCCCTCACGGTTCAAGATATGGTCAGCCTTTTCCCAGGTCTCTCATTCCAGTCCTGACCATTTCTCTACTTTTGGTTTTCTTCTTGGATCAGTCTCTCCCAAACATTTCTTGCCTCTAATCCATTACCCCCTCCTTCCCCGCTCTGTTTTGTCCCAGCTCTTTGTCCTTACATGGAAATTTTCTCTAATTCAATCTGTTTCTCTCTGAACCTCATCATCACAGCTAATAAAGTTCTTCATCATTTTTCAGTGGCTCCCTAATTTCCCACCTGTTAGTTTCTTCCATCCTGCATTCCCTGGACCAGTTCTTTGTGCCAGCTCCTCCGACCAGGATTTCACCAGCTCTCAGTGTCCTGGTCTACACTGCTCGATGCTGCCTCTCTCTGCCAGCCACGGCTTTTGTCTCCTGGGTGCTGGGAAGAAAATAACTGATGGTGGTGGAAGGAGAGAGGGAAACTTCGTGGAGCTGACTTCATGAAACTGGATTTCAGCTCATGTCTACAGGGTGTCTTATTATTTCTGTGTTTTAGTTTCGGCCTGGCATCAAACATTGAATGTTTCTGAACTGCAGACATAGTTCAGGAGAGAATAAAAGCGCCACCGTGTAAACTGCCGGTGGGGAGCAGGTTTGGAGGAGGTGCCTCCCCCGGGCCGGAGCTGTGATCTGGGCGCTAACCAGGAGGTGGGGATATTCCATGGGAGGATGGAGCGGGGAATCCGAGCAGAGACCCTGTTCGGCTCTGCTGCTGCTGCGGGGCTTCCTCGAGGAACGGGGGTGGGGAGAAAACAGGGCAGAGTGGGCAGCAAGGTGAGGAGATCCCCAGATTGTTCACATCTCTTCTTCTTCTTTCTTTTTTTTTTTTCCCCCTTTTCTTTTTCTCTTCTCTCCAGTTTCTGGCTTAAAACTTGGGACTGACAGGCAATGGATTATTATGTAATTTTGTGTCTTCACAAAGGTGTCTGTAAAAAAGGACACTGAGGTCTATAAGAGTCGACAATGCCACAAGAACCAGAATTTCTCAAGGCTTGAGGGCTTCTGTCACCATTGCAATGTCTACAATGGTACTGAGCCTTTCTGGAGAGCCTCGTCCATAGCTGTGGGTTTGACCAGTGCAATGGATTCTCTTTTTCCAGCAGCAAGGATCCAGAAGTGCTCCTTCATGGCGTGCCCTCTTTCAGCCTTGAAGGGAACCTGCTGGGAAGCCAGAGAGGGATTCTCACCAGGAACTGCAGTGGCAGGACAAGGAGCAATGGGTACAAATTGAAAAAGAGGAAATTTAGGTTAGATATTAGAAAGAAATTTTTTTCCTGTGAGTGGTGAGACCCTGGAACAGGTTGCCCAGGGGGGCTGAGGATTCCCTGTCTCTGGCCAGGTTGGATAAAGCCTTGAGCAACCTGATCTAGTGGGAGATGTCCCCTCTCACAGCAGGGGGGCTGCGACTAGATGATATTTGAGGTCCATCCCAACCCCCTAACATTCTATGATTCCATGGATTTGTGGATCAAACCATGGCTGAGCCCTGGAAAACTGGAAAAGCTCAGCAGGGGCTGAGGCTGGGTGTGCTGGGGAGGCCCTGCCCTGGTGTAGGTTAGCTCCTGCCCTGGAGCAGTGATAAAATATGCAGGAGGTGGCTGGAGTGTCCAGGGATGTGCTCCATGGAGACAGTGATTGGAACCGTTCAGACAGCAACCAGAATGCCAAGTACCCTGTAGGTCTTTGGACTTCTTCACCAATCAGATACATTAAAGCCAAATAGAACCCAATTCCAAAGCAGCTAACCCCCAGTAACAATTCAGGGAACACATGGGATGAAAAAATAATGTAGCTAAAAAGTCATAAAAATGAAGACTATTTGATTAGATCCAAACCAGTGGTATCAACTGATTTTGCTCATTTAACCTGTCTCCTGATCGCAGTACAGCCATCATTTAGCTGCAGGGTGGATGTGTTCATACTGAACTATTAATCTGTTTCAAAATGCCATAACATTTCCATGAAGAACTTCCTAATTTTTTTTTTCAGAAATTAAATGTCTGTTTAAAGTTCATTCCCTCCTGCTGCAACTAATTGAAATGAGATTTGGTTTATCTTTATGACATGAAAATGAGATTGAGTTTCATAATAATAACAATAATGATAACTCTATAGATTTTAGGACTAGCAGTTAATAATTATAGTAATATGTGGAGATTAGAAAAGAGTAATGCAGCATAAACAGTCCATTGTTATTTGTTGAGATATGGGATTAGGTATCAGTTCATACCGTTTTTCTGATTTTGCATCTGTTTTCAGTTCTCATTGAATTTTAGACAAGTGCATTAATTAATTTCACCCCAGTATCTGGTAGTTTAAGTAACCTTTTGTGAGCTAGTGCTCAATCTAACCCATTCTAACTACAGATTTTAAACAGGGAAAATTCCTGAAAAGCAAAAAGCCAAGGAATATAAGCATGAATCAGCTGTCTGTCACCTCCCCTCTCCTGGGGGTGTAGGATCAGGAATTGCCCTTGTGGCTGACTGGAGCAGTCGGAAGTTGAGCCTGCAGTCCATCATTCCCAGCTGATGAACTGGAATTGGGCAGGGACAGAAAGGATCCATGCCTTGCCAGGCTCTTTGCCTGGTGGTTGGCATGCCAGGGCAGGAATCCTGGGGGTATTTCCTAGTTCTCCTTGAGGAAGGGTTTCTAACCCAAAATCTTTCAAACCACGTGGTACCCAACCTTTACAAGCAGTGGTAGAATGACCTCCCTTTAGAATCACAGTGAGATTGGCTGTTGTGCCAAAATCCACTGCTAGAGAAGAGGAGATTGCTCTGGACATGTCTTTCTGTGGATATATGTGTGTATGTGCTGACTGTGTCTATAGGTGCATATATCCACAGGCATATCTCCATAGAAAATACATACATGTATTTTAGGGAACGCTCAAACCCATGGTTTCGTCCTTTGAATAATCCTAGAAGTTGTATAACTCTTATGATTTTGGACATTTCACAGCTAATGCTGCTTATTAAAAGGATAATAATTTGAGGATGAAAAGCATCAATATGGCCCTGCAAAATTAAAGGGTATGTTCCAGAGGAGAGCTGCATGTTCATTTTCCTCATGACAGCGTTCCTTTCTTTGTTTTACCTGCTTTGGTTGTTTTTATTCAACAATTGTTGAATAAAACAATTGGATTGTTTTTATTCAATTTTTATTGAAGTTGAAAGTCATATGTGGACACCCTGCTTATGTGGAAAAATACAACCACTTCGAATCATATTGCCTTTATCCATACTGAGACTTAACCTCTAAATATAAACAACCCACTGATTGCAAAAAGCTTTTTGGGAAGTAAGGCAGTGTTTAATGTCAGCCCAGGAAAATCTGATCTGTATTGCTTTGAATTATAACACCTTCTTTCTTATGATAGGAGTCAACCAAGAAGCCAGCAAGCACAAACCCTAGGTTTATGTTTTAAATGATTTATATTGTCTGTAGAAGAGATGGGAAAAAATCTGCTCTGTAGATTTGAGACTCCTGACACTTCAGGAAGTTCAGATTTCTCAAACAAAACAAGAGTTAAAAATCATCTTATAGATCTCGATCCACAGCAGGTACAGAGCAGAACAGTGATGGTAAAAGCCCTCAGCACACTTAGATTTCAGAGCTTTTTGCCTTGGGGACATCCCCCACCCCTCTGTGTGCCTCAGAGGAGGAAGGCTGAAGGTTTGATTGGGATAGGAGGGAGCTGGCCAGGAAAGATGCCCATGTG
Source organism: Pardalotus punctatus (assembly GCA_013400915.1). Classification (NCBI taxonomy): domain Eukaryota; kingdom Metazoa; phylum Chordata; class Aves; order Passeriformes; family Pardalotidae; genus Pardalotus; species Pardalotus punctatus. Next base: position 97,561 of record VZTX01008573.1, on the reverse strand, counting down.
GTGTGGGCAGGATGGTTTGGGGAGGAAGGGAATTGTTGTCATTGCAAGTAGGGTCTCCAGGGGGGACTCAGATGAGCCCTTTGGGGTGGGAATGGAAGGAATTAATTAACACAAAGGACAATTGGCTGCGAAGGCTCTTTCAGATGGTTATGTTTTATTGTGTAAATGCATGTTTATCAGCTTTTTTTAAATGCAGATCAAACACCTAGCACTGCATTTAGACTTGGGGAAGACAACACCTCATTGACTCAACAAACCACTGCCCCTTCTTTTGAGCTGATTTGTTCCCTTGTCCCAAAAGGTATTTGGGCAGTGTTTAATGTGTGTATTGCAGAACCAAGCAGTCAGCGGTGCTGCTGGCAGAGCTGAGGCATCAGAGGAGACACAGGACAAACAGCAGCTGGGCAGTGTCCGTGAGGATGTGGACCTAAAGATTGTCCTTATTGTCGTGCACTGGTTTCAGGGTGGGAATGACTGCCCCGCCTTTGAGCTGGAAACCAATCCACTGTTAATACGGAGTGCTGCCTTCCGAACTGTGGGTGAGATTTTGCCTGTGCAAACTCACTGACTTTAGTGGGACCAAGTAGCTTCAGCAGAATAAGTTTTTGCTTGAGAAAGTCTTTTACACATCCTGTTCTGCTTCCAGAACTGCAATCTATCTGCTCTGGCTTTTCCTGCTGACTCATGGCAGGTTCAGTGAAGAAAAACTGTCTCTGTTTCTTCATTACCCCTGTGACTACCTTATAGCACGGACAGGTTGGCTCCAATCGCCTCTCGGGGTGGTGCAAATTAGAAATGACTCCACTGCAGGGATTGGATGGAGAGACACTTGACACCTGTATCCATGGGGGAAAAAAAAGGTACTGCCACATCATGGAATCATAGAATTGTTTGGATTGGAAGGGACCATGAAGTTCCACTCCCTGCTATGGGCAGGGACACTTTCCACTGTCCCAGGTTGCTCCAAGCCCTGTCCAACCTGGCCTGGAACACTTCCAAGGATGGGGAAGCCACAGCTTCTCTGGGCACTAATTTTCCTGAAGGACAGAAATTAGCTCTAAGGAGTTAAAAAAGGTTTTTAAGTAAGGAAATAGATTATTTGTTCTTTGTGACTTAGTGGCTAAATAATGAAGATTATTCCAGCAGTCTGTAGGCTGAAGAGTCAGGTCCAAATATTCCTTTTAAACCCTCCAGTTTAGGAGAATCAGCAGTGCTGTGCCTTCACATCATTCCACATTTTGTATCAGTACTGCCTGGAGGATCCTCTTTTCAAGGATCGTGCTCATTACCTTTCTGAATGCTTAAAAATATTTTTTTCTCCCTTTAAACCTGTCACCACCATCATCCCAGGAAGTTTTGCAGAAGATGAGCTTAAAATACTGTTGGAAACCTTCAAATGGCCAGGCTGGTTTGTGTGGCAGGACATGGGGACTGCTCTGTCCCCTCCGAGCAGCCGCCAGCCCCCCTTCAAAACGGGGCTCTCACACGAAGGGAGCACAATCAAGAGGCCACAAGGGCAGCCCCAGAATAAATTCCCAAAGACATGTTCTTGGCTGTCTTCACAACAGGAGATATAATGACAGTGCTGACATGGAGTGGCACTGAAAGACTTCTGTAATAGGGCTGGTCAATTTTTTTCTGTGTTTAAAGGAAAATGAGGTTTTCTACTATGAATATTTTTCATGACAGGTGCCCACTTTCCTCTAAGCATGACAGTGTCTTGTTAAAACACAACACTTCCAAAGTGATGTATTTAATTTGAAAAGGAATGTTTTTCATCTTTTGTTACCTGACAAGAAGAAGGAATTTTGCCAGGAGAAGACACTGATGTAGACAGGAAAAAAAAGACATAATTTTCTTAGGAAACAAATTACTGTTTTCTGTTCCACTCGGCCTTGTACCTACACCTGTAGGCAGCTGCTTAGATCCTGGGCATCAGTGATAACAATTTTAAAATGATGCCAATTTGGGGAAAAGGAGTGTAAAAATGTGTATTATTAAGCACAGGTAGTGACCCTCCAGCAGATCAACACTCAGGCCCAACTTTGTGTCATCTAAGGAGGGTTCACTCAATNCCCAACTTAGTGTCATCTGTGAACCTAAGGAGGGTTCACTCAACCCCCTCAACCAGATCATTGATAAAGTTATTAAACAGGTCTGAAAGTCTGTATTAAGTATTTTTATTATCTCCTGAAGAGAGAAAGTTTTTAGACAAGGAAAAATCACAGCCATTAGAAGGATATCTGTCCCTAGCAGGTGATGCACAGATTTGGTGTTTATGAAAAGATTTGTTGAAACATACTGGATTCAAACTATGTGGTAAAGCTTTCAAATAACATTGAAACAGAGAAAATGTTAATCTTCATTATCTGACGAGCCTGGCCTGGCCCTGTAACATGGTTTCTTGTCTCACAGTTTTAATATATTTAGACATGGTAAAGCTGTGGGAGCTTACACAAAGAAAGCAACCTCTTTGGTGGCATTGCAAATACTCACCCACTAAACCAGTACTTTTGGCACATATTTAATAAGCCTTTGATCAACATTCCCTGGAACCACTTAGAATTTCCTAAAGGACAAAAATTTCATTATACTACTAATTTTGTAGTGCTGAGGTCCTCATATTTACCGAGAAAAACATATCGTATTCTTCTAACACACAGCTGAATTCCCATAAATGTTTTTAAAGGATGACACCCCAGATAATTCATTGGATTTTAATTTCTCTTGTGATGTTTCACAGAAAATGAGGCCTTTGTTTTTTCTGGTGAGCCGAGTACAGGCAGAACGGTACTTTGATTTAGTGGCAGTACCTCAGGAGGCACGGCAGCATCAGTTAAACGTGCAAGGTAGCCCTTGGGGATGAATACAGCACTTATTCCTAGCCAGCAAACCATGTCCTGCTTGGCAACAACTGCTGACTGACTGACAGGGAGAAGCTTTTGATGTGTCAGCCCAAGGTGGCCGTGCTGGGGTTTCCTGGGCACCGCTCCCCTCCCGGTGTGGGGCGGTGTCCGGCCGAGCCCGCACCGACCCCGTGCGACGGCAGCAGCCACTTCAAACATGGCCCCATGAATAGGGGCTCCTTTGACCCTTGACCACAAGCAGCCTCTAAATTGGCAGACAGAGAATCAGAGTAATTTGTATCATTTCAATTAGTTACTAGCTGCATAACAGGGAGGTCATGACTTTTTTGGGATGATTATTGCCCATGGCAACCAAACTTCAATGTACCATCAGTTTCCAAATACTTTCACTTAATAAATGTAAGTTCATAAACAAGGCCCGATTGTTGGGGACACAACAAAGCCAATTATCTGCGCTGCTGCCGAGGGAGCGGAAGATGACATAACTTTGTCGGCAAAATTCTTTTTATTAGCAACAAGAGAAAAAAGTCCCTGATAAATGGCTTTAATAATGTTGGCTGAATGAACAGTATTGATCTTTGACTATGTAAAATGGCGAGGAAAGGCAAGTTTATATAAGAGCACTGTTGTTGTACTATTGAGAGCAGGCCGGTTTTGTTTCACAGTTTGTTCTATGCACCAAAATTCTGAAATTCTAAAATCAATGTTGCCATTGTTGGGCCAAAACAGCGCACCCTTACCACAGACAATGCAAAGAATTTCAAAATATAGATAGCTCCCTGATACATACAGATCGGATTGTAAGAAACATTGGGTTGTTTTTCCTTTCTGAAGAAAGGGCAGCTTGTTCCAGGGTGCAGACAATGGTGTGTCTACATGCCTGTGAAACTTCATGAACCCAGTGCAATAATTCAAGCCTTTGATTTGAAAAATGTTTTGTATGTCTTCCTCCACATCTGCAAATACCTCCACTTTCCCTTGATGCCAGCCAAGAGTTGTTAGCAGGCGAATGTTTTCCACTTGAGGAAGAAAAAAAAAAAGTTAGGCACGTACATAAGTTTTGCTATTTGGCTTTTGTTTTTTGAATTAAAATAAAGGTTTCCTTCTTTCATGTCACAATCTATTAGCCACTGGGATACCTGGTATCACAGTTCTTTCCCCTTCACCCCTGCATTTGTAGCAGATTTGACGGTGTGTGGAAACCAACACAGGCACTGCGCTGTGACTGCGTCACCTGCAATCAGCCGGAGATGCTGCTGAGATTAATCATGACAGTAGGCAATATTTCCAACATTATTAGAAGAGAAACCTAATATTTTGGGACATCAGGGATCTCTGAGCTGTTGTCCATCAAACTGAGAACCTTCATTTTCTACTCCTTGGATGGGTAACCTTAAGTTTTAACCATTTCACAGATGGCAAGTTCGCACACACAAACACACAGGCACACTCCACGCTGTGCCACATGCAGGGAGGAAATCCTGAGTGCTCCGTGGAGCTGCTCTCACACACTTGTACAAACGGGGCTGTTGTGGTCAGACCAAGTCTCTGTCTCCTCTTTAGGTCGTAATGAGCCATTGTTCACTGCTTTAACTCACCCCTTTGGTCATTTGTTTATAAATCTGTGGGCATTTGCAAGACAGAAATCCAGGCACTGGTGTTTGACAAATATCTGTCCATTCCACTGCATGGCTGCAAAGGGGAATTAATTCATCCTGCTGATTGTCTCTTAAATACAATTTTAATGAATCATATTTGAAGAATGCCTGAAGTTTGAGGCTTTAGGTTGTACAGAGAACCCACTACGATGTTTAATGACTCCAGATGAGCTGTTTAGGCTGCATCATTTTGAAGGATAGAGTTAATGCAGCTTTTGTCTGAGGCTGAAGAAGTGCAATATCCGTGTTAATGGGCTGGGAATTTTCATCACAGTTTTACTTTTTTCTTGCAGCTGTTGGTTGTAGGTCAGTGACATAAATTTTATTTAAGGCTTCATCCTGCAAAACTTTATTATGGATGGTAGAGATTATTGTCAGTGATACTGGGCACAGCAGTAAGTGCAACCTTTCATGCTAAGGGCTTGCAGGGTCAAGCTGTGCTCTATTTGCAGGAGTAAGCAGTGCCTCAGGTTAAAAGATATGGGGGATCTGGCTCCTACACTTTTGGGAAAATCTCTAAGACCATGCACAGCATTAAGCACATTTAGTTCCTCATGAATGCAGTGGGAGTTGAAGGCACTCAGCACCTTCTGGGATTTGGCCCAGAATAATTGTTTTCAAATGGGACTGCAATATTTGATTTTAGTTTTGAAACAACTGCAGTCCTCAGTCAGAAGGGAAGGCTGACATTGTTATGAAGAAAAAAAAATCAGGGATTTTGTCCTCCCTCAGCAGAGAGCCTGAACAATTGCCCTTTGATTTAGGAAAAAAGCTCAGAGTACAAGTGAGCTGGATGCTGCAAATCTGAGATGGATTTGCAAGTTTATTTTCAAGCTGTGCCTGAGAAGCTGGTGGAAAAGGATCTCTTTTGAAATCACCACTGCACCCTTGACAGAACTGCTCTTCAGAATGATTTGGGATCTCCTCTTACACCTCACTATGTTGTGCTGAGCTCACACACAAAAGTGAAGGTGCTTCTGGAATAAACCAGCAGATCCTGTGAAGCTGTAACTAGCAAATTTCTTCAGTTCTCATTTGAAATACCACCCTGAGAGAGAATGAGCTTCCTTGCTCTCCTCAGACCCGCTAAGTGAAGTGCTGAGACAGCAGCTTCTGTGGCTTCCATGGAAGTTCAGTTCCTCTGGATTTCAGTGGCACCCAGCCCCACTTGTAGTCCCCGAAGCAACTCAGGCTTCCGAGTTTGGCCCTCTGTGGAGCTCAGCATCCTGCAAGGACTGCATGTACTATCCAGCCATGACAGTCCAAGAGAATTCATCTCATCTGGGATGGAGCCCTCAATGTTCTCCCAGCATTCCCAACACACTGAAAGTCATTAGCCAACTCCATAAAGCAAAATGAGTGGTGAGACAGCAAATAAAATCCATTCTCTTGTTTTCCACAATACCTTCCAAAGAAACCAACAACTCCCTCCAGTACCCTTTCTTCCCCCCTCCCCTCCATGATGCATTTCTGAATATTTCTAGAACCTTTTCACACTCCTTTGGCAGCTGATCCTATCCCACCTTATCCATCATCATTGCTGCCTTGAGAGCTGATTCATTTATCTCATTGCTTTAGAGCTGTCACCCAGAGCTTTGGATACATAGATCCAATTTCTTGGATTTGGTCTTTCATGTGGCCTCTTCCCTGCTGGCATCCACTCAATCATCCCCTGTGCCAGCTGATCTCCTAAGCTCCTCTTATGTCATACACTTCTCAACCACCTGGTGGTTGCACACAGGATCTACTTTTAGATCTTTTTTTTCCCCCCACATTCCCTGTTTACTGCCATATAATGCAGGATTCATCTTTTTGTGCCTTTGCAAGATTGGTACAGGCAGAGCACGGCAATGCAGACAAATGATGGGTTTGTGCCCATCCTTCTTTATGTTAAGAAGAATTTTTCTCCTCTGGAAAATACCTGATGGTTGTGAAATTCAGTTTTATTCTTTTCCTCCTTTTCCTTCTTTCTGTCTTCCTGTCTTGACCTTAAGTAAATTATTTACACTTTAAAACAATGTATGTACTTACATACTCTGTTCACCATCATCCCCACAGGATCTGCCCTGCCATGTACAGCTGGATGCTCTCTTGGAATGGCCCTTGTTTTTCACTACCCACAGGTTCTGTCAGATGAGACTCTGCCATTCCAAGTTCCTTTCCTTTCACCTGCTCTCCTTTCCACCAGCCCCAATTAATATTCCTTGCTGTAGGAAGCATCTTCTGCATATTCCAGCACCTTTTGCTCTCTGAACATAATTCTTATATAACTCTTGATATGATAAGTCATACTGGCCAGAGTTAACCTTATTACTAGAGATGTACTGAGCAATCTTGCAGTCATGAGATACCAGGGATATTTCAGTAATGGGAAATCTGCTTCCCATACAAGATTGATTTTAGTGATGACCTTTATCTGGAATGATACCTGTAAATTCTTATCTGCATTAATTTCTTGTTTTCTCTTGTCACATGCTGTCAGTGTATGTGTATCTTGCAGATCTGAAGTATTAAGAACCAGGTAATATGAAGTATTAAGGATCCTGTAACAGGCTGTCTATGAGGACCTGAAGTTATTGCAATACACTCAGCCTTACTGGAGTGAAGTATCCGAGCTCCTGTACTGCCCCTGGGACACAGTGCTTAAGAAAAATGCAAATCCTAATGCTGATTTTTCTGTTACTTACAGACTGAGAATAATTTCAGAGCATCTTTGTGTTTTCTTAATGTGACTTAGTAATAAATACATGGCCACAGTACTCAGTTTGCTAAAATCAGGGTTTGAAGAAACAAGAGTAAATTGTAAAATTTAAAAAATAGGTTTAATTTTCTAACATCATCTTTTCTTCCAACATGGTTTTTGTGGCACCTCAGTCACACAGGGTAGGTGGGATTCTGTTTTTCTGCTGATAGTTTGTTGTCATTGAGTTCATTAAACTGTAAAAATGATCCATGGATTGGGGTTGAATATTCCCCTCAAAGATGGATTACAGCTCACACAGTAAAGTATGCTTGTTAGAGAAATCAGTGGGGAGGTCCTGCGGCCATTGTTATGCAAGAGGACGGTCCCCTTTGACCCTAAAATATGTGTGTGTGTAGAGATGAGAGGACCCTTACTGTGTCTTACAGAATCTTTCCACCATTAATTAATTTTGGAGACCTTATGTGGCAATCAGCTCCCTAGAGCTCCTTTCTGTTTGCTGGGGACAATATTTGTATGACACTCACTTAAACAAATTAACAGTTTAAAGTTCTGCTCCCTTATAGAGGATCAACATTTGAGTGTCTTATTGTCTGTAACTAGGAGATAGATGGCATTACAGATAATTTAGTAAAGCAGATGTCTCATTTCCTTATTGCTGAAATGATTGCAAAGGAATCTCCCCATTCCATAAGATGATCATCCATGAAGAAATCTGTCCCTTCCATCCTTTAATGGGTCAGAGACTGTTCTTTAAAAGCATCTGATGGCCTTCTCTTATATCATGGAAAAAAGTGTTCACAGAGAAGACCTAATTAATAGTGTGGACATGCTGTAGTAAAAATGTTTGCTCACTGCCTACGATTGGTCAAAAAATATCTAGAAGGGAATGGAGAATCATCCTCAACATTCTATCAATGCTGGGAGCTATTCTTGTCTTTGACCTTCTGGTCAGTCCTAGTTGCTGCATTTTGAAAAAGATAGAGCAGAAATATCAAAGAGCTCCAAAAGAGCAATAAATACTGTTGGAAGGTTGAAAAGCTCATATATTGTAGGAGCCAAAGTGTGGTTTCTGTGCTCAGTTCACCAAGAAGGTTGATGTTATTTGTTGTGTGAAATGCAGCACAGTAGGAGAAATGGCTGGGTTCACTTTTGTCCCAGTACCCAAATGAGGGAACCACTGTGTGGATGTAACATTTTGAAAAATGTAATAAATTAACTTATGGAGTTCCCTGTCACTGGACAGTGAGGCAGAAACAGGGCAAAAATCAAAGTGAAGCAAAAACATCTGTGGATGCATTAGGTAAGGGAGAAATATAAAAGCCCTCTCAGTTCAGAATAAAATCAGCTGGTATTAGGAACATCCCCAACGGGTGTCTTATTGCATAACTGTCCGTTATAGGGATTTTACATCTAGCACTAGATGGACCATTGGTCTGATTTAGTAGTGAAACTCCTCTCCTTCTTCCATCATTTTCTCTTAGGGATACTTCCCATCAAAGTCTGCAATGTCATTTGAGTTAATTCATTAATTTTCATTGGCCTCTTCCCTGTCTGAAGCTGGGTGCACTGACAAATCAATTATGGTCTCTTCCTACAACCGAAGCTCCTCCTGGATCCCCTGAAATGTGTTTGTCACTGATCCCCCTCCAACCTGAGCCCTGAGCTCAGGAGCCAAAGCTGTTCATGCAGGACCCTCTCTTGTGCTCATTTCCTGCATTTCCCATCTAATTCTGTTTGGTTTTAATTGGGTTCTACTCTCCTTTATTTCTCCCGTACCCTGCAAAGAACTTAGCTCCTCTTTTTCTGTTTATCCTTTAATAAGGTCAATAGGAGAGTTTTCATTATCTTTTTCATTCTCTTATCTGCTTCACTTCTTTCTCCCAATTTCGTCAGCTATATAAAATCCATTTTTCTACTGACTATTTTTAACAGATCACAGCGTGAATATCACAACATTTTGTCCTGGGAAACCTATTTATCCCCAGTAGGAGCTTCCCTATGACATCAAAATACACAACTATGTCCTTATGTATTTAGTTGTATTTAATTTTTGAAATTGTGTGTTACATGCACCTGACTTATTGCCAGTCAGGGACAATAGGTAATGCAGCAAAACTCCAGTGAAGACAAATTGTCCTCCTCTGATCTAGTGACAAAATTCCAGTCACATTTTTTCCAAAATTTGCCAAATCCAGCTGTATAATTTCATGTTAACAAAATCATGGGAAATGAAAGTAAAAGCAGAAGCTGAAGGAAAGTCTCCACTGGGTGTGGAACTTGTGGAACTTGAATAGGGCTTGTAATGGCCAAAAAGGAATGTGAGAACATCATCACCGAAACCCAGCTCCTTGTGAAGCCTATGAATCTTTCCTCCAGCATTTCTCAAAGGGTGGTCCTGTGCAAGCAGTGACAGGTCTCTGCTATGATACATTTTTAATTCTCAGGGATTGCTTTCCCATCTCCATAGGCAGCCAAGCTCTCTTACTGCCAGTTTCTTACCATGTTTCTCACCATGTTTCTCCTGGGTCTGCTTGTGTTACCTTTCTGGAATTTTAGGAATGGCAGGAGTGGCCATGACCATCAGTGCAAGCTTCTGTCAACTCCAGGTCTTCCTTAGCCTCGTGAATTTTCTCCCAGGTAGTTGAGTGCCGTGTAATACAGATGGATTCAGGATATTGTAGTAATGGAAATCATCTTTTTAAACTGTGCAGAACCCAGTGAGAGACTCAGTTTTTTTAACATCTTTAATCCCTTCTCTCCAGCTGTGGATGCTGACCAGCCCTCTGCATCCTTTCATCAGCCAGCCTGATGCGACATCATGAGAACGTGCTGACTTCAAGTGTTGACCCCCAGAGCATAAATCTCAGCGGTGTCACAGCAGAGCCAAGAGTGAGGAGCTGCAGGACACGGCCCAGGTCATGTGGCCAGGTCACATCGCCAGGGGCTGCAGGAAAGGTCTCGCCCCTCAGTGTTATGTGCTCGCCCAGCTACAGTGGAGCCATAGAAAACACAGGTGCAGGCTCTTGGCTGCTGAGGCAAAGCTCCCGTGTCAGAGCGGGGTAATTGTGCCTTGAGAGGTTATCCCTGATTGGCTGCCCGAGAGATGGGGGCCCAAAAAGTGCCATCAGAGGGCAATTTGGGAAAGCATGGAAGATCGCAGCACTCTTGGGATGTGATCTTTCATCTTTCACCTGCCACCCAATCTCCCTGTGAGCACAAATCCTGCCTTGGGTTGAGCTGTTCTGTGTGCGGGGTAACAGCAGGACCAGAGCAGTCCCGGTATCACGCCCTGATGAAACAATGCAGTGAAAAAAGGCTTTAGCTTACACTGCTTTCAGGCAATAGAGGAATCAGAAACACTGTGAGGAGCCCAGGATATCCAAGTTTCCATGTCAGATCTACAGGCAGCTGGAGACCTACTAATAATCCTTGGTGTTAGGATGGCAATATAGGTGGCATTACCTCCTGCACTGTGTGTCTTCCTCTCTTTCTTTTCCTGTTCCTGGAGTCTGTAACTTGAGCACACTCAGTCCCTCAGCTCTAACCTAGATTTTGAGTTCCCAGAGAACCTGGCTACATGTTTTCAATGCCATTTTATCACCTTTTTACTAGCCAGTATTTGAGAAGTAAGGGAAAAAACCCAAAGCAATAGGCAGGCAAAGAATTACTTTGAGATTTTTTTTTTAATCTCTTAGAATGTTTTAGGCTTTCTTCACATTGCTTTTCTTTAATCACTGCCACCAGATCCGATTTAATACCTCTGGAAGGCTCCTTGCTTTGTGCAGTGATGCTGGGAGTTCTCCTTACCATCACACAACCAGTTAGGGCTTTCATTTTAGCAAACTGTGGAGAAGCTTGTGTGGGTTTTTGTGCCATGAAATGTGTAATTCACAGAGGGGCAGAGCTGTGGCTGGCCAGGTGCTGCAGGCTCCATCACCCCGTACTGCGATTAATAGTTTGCTGCTCTTCCAGCAAAATTGTGGCTCTGGGCTTTGTTCTATTTTCGTGCTCATCCTATATGCATCTGTTCTCACTTTATTCTACATCCTGTTGCCATCCTCCTGCTCATCTGTCTCTGCCATCTTTAGACATCTTCCACTATCAGGTTGACACCACTGTAAATTCAGTGCCATCAAAGGAATTACTTCTGAGTTATGTCAGTAAGTAAAGATTTCAGGCCTTTGTTTTTCTCTCACACCCACCTTTCTTTTCTTGCCATGTGCAATTGGACCTCCTCTCAAGTGTGGTCATCAAAATTCTTTGCCATCAAATCCCACTGCAAAGTCATTAATGGCCTTATCACTGTCTGTCTGGGCATTCTTTTCCCGAGGGTCAGGGCAGTACAGGATGGAGAGGATGATCTGAGGAGGGACATGTCTGACAGAAAGTGCTGCTTGGTCCCAGCCTGGCCCGTGGGTGACTGAGGAAAACGGTATTCCATGGAATTCCGTGGGGCAGGGTCAGCCCTCCGTCCTTTCAGTCATTCTTGCTCTAGCATGCATTGGCCCTGTGTAAAATTTGGTAAAATAATAAAAATGTTCCACCTAGATAAATGCTTGATAAATCAGCGGCTCTTAAAGCGGTATTTCCTTGTGCCTGCTACGAGTTTATGATGTAGTCACATGAAAAAAAAGAAGCAGAATATAAAATGTGAAAACTCTGTCTGAAGAAGGTCCAATCTGTCATCACAGGATACACTAAAATTTCCTTAACTCTTGCCACGATCACAAAATCCCCTCTCTAAAATTCTGACATTTTCTCTCCGACAGCAAACAAAGGAGAGCAATATGCACGAGAAGGCAGTAGGAAGCCTGAGGCTATTAGCATGTCATTGTCAAAGGCAGAAATAAAAAACACAAAAGTTAAAGGATTCTGGAATATAGCAGAAATCTCCAGACATGAGTCAGACACTAAAAATGCCCAAACTCATTTAAAAAGCTCTTTGTCACAGTCCAAAAAAACAACATTTTCAGTGTTTTTCCTTTTGCTTTACATCCCGCTATTGCAAGTACATGGCTAATTATGATCTGAATGATATCTATTATTCCTGTGTCCTTCTAGATCGAGCCGGATGTGTTCCAAATATGGCCACAAACATATTCCAGTGTCCAGTAAAATCAAAAGAATAAGATAATTCTGTTTTAAGGGTTAATGGTATTCACTCCCACTCAGTTTGACTCACTGGACAAAAGCTCCAGTGTGCCTATTCTAGGCAGCTGTGCTGAACAGTAAAGATTTGGAGTCCTTTGTAGGCTGGAGAAAAAGAAAGCCTTTGTAAACTTTTTATTTAGTATATTCTACCAAACACCCATGTGTAACAGTTAAAACATTTGGAGTTGCAACAGGCTAAGGAAAGTTTGCGCAGATAAACAGAGTTATTCTAAATTTTGTGCCTACTAAGGTCTGAATCACAAAGTCTCATTGCATTTCATTTGAAGTGTATGTGCAAGGAATCAGTTTTCTTACCAGGGCCATTGTGCCCTTTGGGCTTTGTTTAATCATGTTAAAAATGCTAATACAAAATAGAAAATCATGTGTGGTTTGAATCACGATGTTTGCAGTAATCTGGGAGTGCTCACGCTGCAGAGCAGCGTTGTTTTTATGCTGGTATAATTCTGTTTCCTTCACTGGGTTATACTGGTGAAGAGTCAGGCCCACAGGCACTAAAAAGCAAACACATCCAGCATATTCTTCCATCATCTGGATATATCCCTCTGAAACAAAATCAGCTTTTACAATACTCTCTCAGCCTTTGCGTGCCTCAGCACTTCCCCAAAATCCTGCCTAGGAAGGCACTGAGGTACTTAAATACAGAGACAGCACAGCAGATCAGCAGGAATCTGCTCCATGGGAATTATCAACCCCCATGGACTGATCCAGGTTTGCTCCCTCCAACATAACCTAAAGTATCTGCAGCCGGGATGATGGACATGTTTTACGGCCAAAAAAAGGAGAAAAATACGGTTATTTTCATCACTCAGTCATAAAAGAACAAGGGAAACAAAGAGTTGGGAGGCTGGCAAAGGGCATTTCAGCCCCCTGCAACCTTGACCTCCTTCAGGAGGTCTCTGCTCCCCACAGGAACATCCAGGGCTGGCTGAGGCTGGGTCAGATGTAAAGTACCTTCACTTCTCTTTCCAGTCACTCAATATTTCACTGCCCATTTTACCAGCTGTACTATTATTTATATTTCAAAATGTTTTCCTTTCCTGCTGCACTGGGAACTGAATGGGGGCCTTTCCTATCTTGAGGAAGGCTGTGTTCCAATGGGATCCAATGGTTATTTCCCAGTTTTTAAAGTGTCTTGAGAAATAAAGATGTCCCAGAAGTGGTTTTCCCCATAATACAAAACAGTGAGGAAATTACCTGTGCATTGGGGTGATGATCAAATCCTGAAGTTCTTACTCTGTTTTCAGTCAGTAAAATTCCTGATAACTGGAACAGGAGTTGATTTCATCAGGACTGTCAAAATTTTGTTCAGAATTCATGATTCAGGCCATACTGAAGTAGGTACTTAAGCACATCCCATGAGAATAATGTAGATCTCTTCCTTTAACTAAAATATGTTTTTAACATAATGTACATCCCTGAATGCCACAACCCATTATTATTTGGGCATTTCTCAAGTTCATCAGATTGATACAACACTTAAACCTGAGCTTTTGAAGTAAAGCTGCATTTTTAACAAGGTGTCAAAATATTTGCTAAATTTTAAAGGAAAACCCCTCATATTTTCTCTGAGTATTGAATAATCTCCATCTTATTAAAGATTTTCCTACTTTCACGGATGTAAATCTTGCCTCTTCCAGATATTTCAGTCAATATATAATGTCCTTCTTCAATGTGTTTAAGAGTACAAAAGATGAAGGCACTTACTTAAAAACCAACTTAAAAGTATATGTGTTGTTATTCTAGTTGCAATTATCTGAGGAAGAGTTGTGCTTCCTTTCCAAACTGATTTTGATGTACAGATTTGCCAAACTATTTGAAAGCTGCAGACACTTTAGCATTCATGACACTATTATTCACTGCCATAAATCTAGATCAGATATGCACTGTCTGAATTGATAGTGGGTATTCTGCCTGAGAAAAATGTGTTCCCCTTTAACTTTTAGCAGTGACATTGCTTATGTTACATCACTTTTCATGTTACTGTGCATCACATTGGTCAAAGATGTCGTTGTTTATAGTGCAGAGATTGTGTCACTGTAATTAAGGTTGTGTTAGGGTTTATATTACCTTATAAAAACTCTGTTTTCAGGAGCTTCTAGCTCCATAACCAGATCCATTTTGGATGTGAAGTTTGAGTTGGGGAGTGGAAGAAAAGAAACATTTGTGCTTTCAGTGGGTGATGCCCTCTTGTCTTCCACTTCAGGCCCTGCTTTTGTGAGTTGGAGTCACTGCATGTTCTGGGTGGGTTTGCTTTCATCTGACATTCACTGAGACAGATTCTTGCTTCTTTATATTTTTAAATTAACAGACAACAGGAACAGTGTGGGCACACTTTGTGACTCTAGGAAATACCTGTTTCTGCATTTAATACCTGCTACAGGTGCCAGCAGGCTCAGGAGCTGATCAAATCAGGTCCTCTGGGTGCTACCACTGTGCAAATAAAAATATGAAGATATTATAAAAATATAAAAAGAGGGTTTTTTTAGTAAAGATAAGGCTACAGCTTATTTAAAACAGCTCTCAGTTTGGAGTGGTGCATCACAAACCAGACATACTTAATGTCATAAATGTGTTGACAAAAAAGCTCAGTTATTTTCTTTATAGACTAAGTGTAGAGCCAATGTTTGAGTAATCCCTTTTATTGGACTAACTGTGCACTATTGACAAACCACCTTGCTGGCTATAGGAATCCATTCTTGGAGTCAACCCCTTGCTGACCTGCAGGGGAGTTTTGTGTATCCCTAAAGCCAGGCTGTCAATATTGCTGCATTAGTCCAATAAAAGGGATTACTTGAAACTTGACTCTAAATTTTGTCTCACTAGTAAAGGCAAGTAATTAAAAATATTGAGTTGTGCAAGAAGACACACTGTGTGCCATGATGTGCTAATAACCAACTCCTTCCACAATGATTTGCTGTATTGGTTCCAGTGTACACAGTGGATAAAAAGAAATGGGAAATTTAAAAAAAACCCAACAAACTACAGCCCATTTCTGATTTCCATGTGATTAACTAAGATGAATATGCAAATAGGCAAAAACTGCAAAGAGTTAAACACCCTTTCTCCTTCCAGGAATGGACCGATCAGATGACATTTCCAAGTCTTTCAAGTAGAATTCTTACTCACATACTCGTGCCACATAGTGAGCTGTTCCCTGACCATTCCCTTTGGAAACCTCAAAACTGCTCACATGGGAGAGGCTCCTCAGTAGAAATAAAGGGATCAGAGCACGTGGCCCCTAAATATTATGGGTTTGGTTAGGACTTGTTGTAAACAGCACAGAGTTAGTACAAAAACTACTCTTGTGTTTTGAGCCCTCCAGCACTGAGCCTGTCCTTTTGTTCTTGTGTCTGTAACATCCCAGACATTTGTATGAGGAGCTGAAAGACCTTTATAGTACCCTTGTTTCTTAAGGACACTTGTAAAACCGGGAAGAACCTGCTCCTCTGCTCAGCACAGAGTTTTCAGCTTGAACTTTTTACTTTATAGCACATTACAGCTGCCCTGTGTGGACTGGGCCATATGCTCAGTGCTCCACACAAGCCCCAGCCTGAACTTTCCCGGGAAGATAGATGAGTCTGGGCTTCCCAGGAGTCCCAAATGCCTCCCCAGTCCTGTCAGCTAATGTCCTGTGAGGCAGTGTGGCAGCATTTCCACAGTCCCTGTGGAAAGATGCCTGGGCAAGGCGTGGGATCAGTGCCATTCCACCCCGCTGTCCCTCCTTATGTTCTGACAGAGAGCTGTTGCCATAACAAGATCCCAATTTGGCTTGGGCAGAGGCTGGGAGGTCTCAGCCCCCCAGTCCATGGAGGGGACACGTCCTGAGGGTCTGGTGCCCACTGCCTGGGCATTGCCAATAGCCCAATCCCACCTGAGGGTGCAAACTTCCCGCTGTGCCAGGGATCCTGTCCTGGATGTGTGTTGAAAACCCCAGGTTGGAATTCCCTGAAAGCAGAGCCTGGAAACTAAAAGCTGTCAAACTTGGGGAAAGCTGGATTGGATTAGAGCTTTAGTGCTCAGGCCATTTGCTTCCAAAGTCCCAAAGAAAAGCCAGCCTTGTTTGTGCTGCTCTTTTTTGTGCTGTAGAGCAGAAAATGCTCTTTCAGATGGAGTCCCTAAATGACAATTTTTGGCACCCAGTTCATTCCTGCTGGCATTGGAGCAGGAACGGGAGAGCAGGAGAGGGGAGCATCAGAGTAAGTGCTGCACTGCAGTGGGCTGTGATTAAAGGAGGACAAAATGTTTTGATTCACCCTCTTGTTTTATTACATATGACTTAATCCGTGTTCTCCCCCCTTCCCCATTGCTCCTGGAAGCTGAGCAAAGTGCACATATTATTTTTTACCGGCTTTATTTACTTGGATGCTTCAGGTTACTAAGTTATGACAAATTCTTCTCCACAGTAGCTTTTGGCTTCCTTCTTCTTGGAGCTCTTTAGACCTTTGAACTGCTGCCATTACAGCTGCCTCCGAGCCTGTCATGTGGCTGTTGAATTGAGCTTTTGAGTGTGCCTCTGCACTGCTCTCATTCCTGACTGCTGTACTTCTAACAGTATCATTGTTTTGAATGAAATAGCACTTCTGTGCCAAAAATGGAGGTTATTTCTCCACAGTACATTCTGGGCAGGCAGGCATTCAGTCTGCCTGCTCTCCAAGCCAGCTGAGAGCTCTGCAACCACATGAACACAGTATTGAGTCTGACTAAATAAACTGGGTTTGTGTTTGGGCAAAAGTTGTCTTGAAGCACTTGACTGATTCATGGCACAGTCAGAAGCAGCTGGTCTCTTCTGAGAATATGCAGGATGGATATATTTTAACCAGTGGGATATATTATTATTATACTTATTATTTTTATTTTATTTCCATCATCACCGTCATCATCACCATAATCACAAAATACTTCTATGCCATTAATGACTCTGATGAAATAAGCATTTCACTGTGCATTCCCATCGATGGTCCTGATTATCCCACCTTAATCCTGCAGACATTGACACATATTTTTAAATTTTTTCAAAAATAAATTGGCTGAATGTGTATCTTATCGAGGTGTGTGACTGTTTTGTAGATGGGGACATACAGAGCTCACCGAGGTTGGGCTTTGTTTCCAACACACACATATATAAAGGCACTGAGCTAGAGCCTGAATTAATGCAATAGCAGCATTATCTACAGCCAAAAAACACTCATAAAAGATAATTTGGTTGCAAAAGCCAATTAACAAAATTTTTTATTGTTTAGGTAGGGCCTCTCATCAGTATAACTCGAGCAAATATCCTTGGGAAAAAGCAGCAAAAATGTATCTTGAGTGCAGTGAGTTAAACACACAGAGGCAGTGCTGCTGCAGCTCTCAGTAGGACGAATTTCAGAGGCAGAGCTGGGGGAAACAATTACTACCTGATGTTTTCTACAAATGCCACTTCAGAGATGAATCCAATGGCCTACAAGACTGTGCTTTTTTATTCTCTTTGAAGTAGGAGCATTAAATTAAAACTGAAGCAACAGAACACTTAGCACTCAAGCTGGAGAACACATGATGAGCTTAAAACTAATGTTGAGGGAAAGACAACAGAGAATAGAGGAGGCTTTGTATCATGTTCGACTTCGTTTTCAAGCAAAACTAAACATCAAAATATTAGAACGGAGGCACAAAACCTCATTGTCAGTAAAACTAATTAGTGTTCTGCTGCTTAATGCAAAAGCCTACATGATGTCTTGACCTTTTTTACACATTGTGTCTGAGGGTGTGCAATAAAACAGAGGGAAGCACAGAGTGCCTCCAGTCAGCCCCAGAGGTTTTCTTCCTCACGGAGTTCAATGGATCCCAACAATACAGGCTGTGTATGAGCCCCTTTTTAAAGCCTGGTGATTTCTTAGAGCTTGAGCCAGTGAATTAACGCTGCCCCGCTGGCAAGGGCTGTTCCCCAGGCTGATTGCCATTCCACAGCCCTGGGTTTTCAACAGCATACATGCAACAAAGATTCAAACATCTTGGAGAAGTAACTGCCTGTGAGGCATTCCCACAAACTCCTCACTCCTTGAGTTTTTCTGTATCTAGTCCCTCTTGGAAACTGATAGCCAAGTCCCTTTTATCTTGGCTGGATCTTGCAGAAATGCTGACTTCAGTAATGCTTTGCTCTAGGCTCGTACAGCATCTTCTCTGACAGCACAAGGAGCCAAAATACCTGTCGGAATTCGGGAAACACAGTTTACTGCACTCTTCTCTTTAAAACAGAAGTTTAAGTCAGTCAAAAGTCACTCTTAAAGCAGAGCAAAGACCACGAGTTTCTGGCTGGCAGCACAAAATCCTTAACTTCATTCAAAGTCACTGTTGGATGTGCAGGTCCCCAATCTCTGGATATTTCCATTAAAAGCACTTAGGCAGGTTGAAATAAGCCTAGGTTAAAATTTCCATTAGTATTTGGTGGTGACCCAAATGGACCTCTGTTGAAATAATTAAATTTCCCAACCAAGCACAAAACTCCCATTACTCTACTGCCACTTATAAGAATTATGACACTGAGTGTATCAAACACAAACAAGTAAATGTGGAACAACTAAAAGTGATTTTTAAAAGTGATTTTGAAAGAAAGGAAAGAAGGAAGGAGAAGACAATATGAAAATAATTTTTATTCAGATAGAAGGGAGACTGGAAACCTTTTACAGAAAAGAGAATGTGTTTCTTGTATTAATACAAAATTTGTTCCAAGATTTTCACTGGTACAAGAAATCAGAAATGTCCTACAGAGACCAGCTTGTCAAACTGGAGTGAGCAAATTGCCCATTTATTTGAGTAAGACACCTTAGAAAAACTCAGAAAGCCGGTAAGTCAGGCTGGGAAAGGCACAAGGATTTTCCCTGCCTGGGCCACTGAAGTATTCCACTAGAAGGGATGGCTCTGTGCCTGGGAGAAAAGTGAGGCAGGAAGGGGACTCATCCTACAGTGTCAGAAAAGGTTGAAATGGAGGGGCTGTTGTGAGTTACAAACCATGCAGAGTCCCTTCCCAAAATCCTGAAAATCTCTCTGCTGTATTTTGGAGCACAAAACGTGATTGCATGAGGATAGGACAGGGAAGAAGACCTGGGGAAAATGGAGATGCTGATAGAGGCAGAACACAAAGTGGGAGATGGGGAAGGGCTTTGGCGTGACCACCTAAAAAAATACAGGTGTCCAACTGCCTGAGTTACACGGGCAAATTCCAGTCTGACTAAAATACTTGTTCTCACCCATGTGCTCTTGCTGCCACTGAATCCTTCCTTGCAGCTTTTCCTTGCAAGTCAGGATCTGATTGTACCAAGGTGGGATTCAAGCACCAACTGAAGAGTCCAGATTTGAGAAGGGAGCTGGAGCTGTTGTTGTTCTGAGTGACAAACACAACCTCAGGCTTCTCCTTTCTCAGAATTAGCATCCCAGGCCACAGAGTCTGAAGCTGACCTCCACAGAAGACAATATTTTAAATTTTATGATCTGGTGGGTTGAAATTAAACATTTGCTAATTACAAAGGTACTGCAAGTCATGCCCAAACCTCTTTTTGTTGTCTGGAGAGTTATAACAATCCTTTTCTGGCAGTTAGTTTTAAGATCATTAAATGATCCTCATTTGCAATATATTTGCAGAAGATTACAGCCCATCTAAATTGACCCTGAAGGAAGACTTATTTCATTAATGGGCTGTCCTGTGCTAATGCATAAAGCTAGAAAAATATATCTATTAAATTCTTAATGTGTAAATGATGTTTCTGGCTTTCTTCTTAATTACAAAGCAAAATGAGCCTGAAGTGCACTCCATCTAGGAAAAAATGATCAATTTAATCCATCTTCCAAGAGAAAACTTTTTCAGTGAGTTCCAAAATCCCAGCTATTCTCATCTAAGGCTGGAGCCTTATTGCTCTGTTCAGAAACACAATAAAATGTGCCAACACAATTTATTTTTTCCCTAGATTCCAATGAACTGAGCTTTCTCACATCGGTTTAGTTTACTCGCTATCAGTTAAGTTTTTGAGGAAAAAGCAAATGCAGAACCTGGCTGAGCAGTGCTTTGGAGATGAGTAATGCCAGGAGATTATGGCTTGATGGGGTATATGCAGAATATTAATACAGCCCATAGAAGGAGATTTACAGTACAAATGGCTGTGCAATGTACTCTCTGTACAGAACCACCTCGCTGTGCTCTGCCTCTCATCACAGCACAACTCCCAGACAAAAAAAAACCTTACTAAGGTGAAGGGAAGGCTGTAAATCCATATCAATATTTTAGATGGGGAAAGAAAGGTAACAGAAGAGCGTGGTTTAAATGAATGTCAGGAAATTAATTCTAAGTTAGTGTTACACTTACATCAACCAAACCATGGGAAGTGTGGGAATGAGGGACAGCACTCCTGTCACTCCGAGCACCCTGGGCTCTCAGTGACAAATGTCCTCCTTGCTGACGTGTTTAGTCTCAGAAATGTCTGCTTTGGCCACAGCCCTCGATGGCTGAGGACCTTTTAACTCCTCTGTACGTTGGCATTTCGCTCTGGACTGATGACATTTACAGTACCCAGTTTACACAGCAGAGTAACAATATTGCAATGAGGGGCATTAAAAGTCTGCAGATGCAAATAAACAGCAGGAAGATGTTCCAATCCATGTCCTGCAAGAAGCTAATTCTGCCCTCTTTAGGCTTTTAATATGTTCCTGTAGCTGACCATGATGCATTAAAGACACATCCTAGGTAAGGGAATATCTGTGTCCATCCTGGCGAGCTCAGGAGCCAGGGAAAAATACCAAACCTCTTCCTAACGTGTAGAAGCTTCTTGGAGAAAGCCACAGCGGTGACTCCCTCTTGTTTGTGCCCAGCTGCTTTGTCAAGAGGCTCTTCCCTGATTCCAGGGCTTCAGCCACGGGGAGCGAATTCCCCATTTCCCCCCCAGTGTCAAAAGCAGGCACCAGAGCACAGCAGGTACAGTGAACAAAAGGGACGTCACCAGAGGAACCAGGCTCTGATTTAGGCTGGGGACCAATGTTTGTCCATATTTTTGATATCAAATGCCCAGTGTGATCCTTCCTTGGCTGACCTTCTCCACTAGTTGATGGCTCCAGTCATCCTACAGGGTAGATCCCATGGGAAGTGTTCCTTCCCCTTGGGCACACACTTTCCTGCCTCACCTCAGTCCTTTCCCTCTACAATAAGGTGTTTCCTTGTGTTTTTCCTTCCAAGCCCCCTGAATCTGCCAAGTATTTCTTGTAGCCACCATCAACATGGGCAGGAAGCAGCAACAATCATATCAGCAGCCATAATATCAGCTAGATTACATCATCCTCTTCTTTTATACTGCTTTTCCCCCAGTTTTGGTACTGCAGAACAACTTCTTCAACCTCTGAGTGATGGAGTTGTGCCTGTTTTGTGCACAAAAATGTTTCAGGGGAACCTGTCTGACTCTGGTTTCTGCTGGCAAGTGAATATCTGTCTTCATATCCATGTTGGGTGATGAACACTTGGTGTGCTGCAGAAATTCTGTTGTAGATGTGGTCACTGTGTCTGAATTTCATTTCCCTCGTGGGCAACTGCATCCTTAAGAATATTAGGGATCTAAGGGTCATAGATCTGCCAGGCTTTACTTCTTTCCATAAAAGCAGATATTTGAGGAATTTCTTCCTTCAGTTGAGTATTTATGTGAAACTCAGCACCTTCAATATACAATTATAAAACAAAACCAAAGTTCTATTATTTCAGAGAGCAAAATCTACTCCTGCTTTGAATTCAAGCCTCCTGAAGTCTCGGTTTTATTTCCAATTTATTCCCACTTATTATTGCTACCATTCCACTTAATGAATTTGATATTTAATACTTTATTCACACATTTTATTTTTGCACCAATTACAGAGAAGACAGATACATCGTTCTTACAGATTTCTGTAATCTTCAAGACATTTTTTCCTCTTGCATTTTTTTATTTCTTAAAAAATAACAATCATCTTGGTATTTAAAGAGAAAAGCAGCAGGAGTAACATCCTTTTAGTACTTAGGGTGTATTTAAATGAGTGTTTTCACTTTTATTTACTAGAAAAACAAAAATGGTGAGAGAACATCTTGAGTTTATGTCCTTGATAGGTCAAATGAAGTGTGTGTGAAACTGAAGAAGTCCTGCTATAACCATGCCAGCGGAAATGAAAATTATACCACTCGTACTAACAAGTACATTTACAAAGGGGCTGGAGGTATTAGGAGACTCTAAACAGATGCCTCTGAACTTAAAATACACTTAATTCCAGAGGCTTGTCTTGTAATTAATTTAGCCAGCACAGGACCTATGAAGAGAATGCAGAGCATAGCACAGCATTACTCAGCATCCTCAAACTTCAAGGAGCATAAGGACAAATCATTGAATTAAAAAAAAAAAACCCATTCACACTCATTTTTCCCATTCATTTCCATCAAGACCATAGTGGTGAACGTCAAGGAAAACATTCTCCAATTTACAGCTTAATCTCCTGCAAGAAAAATATCCATCTGCTATAAAAGGAAAGAGCACACATAAGCCACATCAAAAGGATATCACTCATACTTTAGTTTCAGTTTTTATTCCCATTAACTGGGGCTGGTGGTATGTAAGTCTGTAAACAGCCCATTGAACAAGTGGAGCTTACTCTGACTGTTTTAGTAACACACACTTGAACCACAGCTTTACCATGCCCGTGTTAACACAGCTTGGATTTCATCAGGAACCCCCAAATCTCAGCTGTTCCCTGGGAACTGGGGCTGTATTTTGCTAGTGTGAACTGACGTGGGAGCAGGGACTCTGTGGGGGAATCTGGACCTCAGGGGAGAAGGATGAGCTCCCTTGATCTCCTGGGGCAGGTTGGGCTGAGGTTCTGTTGCTTTGAGAATGTGATTGGTGCTGTTTATGGACTCCAGGCTGCAGCTCCTTCCTTTCCCCAGATATGTATAATATACATTTCTGTCACCAAACTTCACCCACAAACACCATAAACCCACAAGGAGCTTCATGGCATCAGGCTTGCTTGAGCTAAACATCATCTGGGATGAGGTGAGGATGGAGGAGAAAGGATTTTCCTCTTCAAAAACCACCAAAAAACATTTGGAGAAAGGAAGGAGCAGCAGCCTGGAGTATGTTAAGAGCACCAATCACGTTTTTGTCACTTGGTTTTATTGTGCTTTAGGATTTTCAAAGGACATTACCTGAGCACCAGGCTTCCAAGGAGTGTCAGTGTGTATTGACATCCCCGTCTCTTGAAGGTGACAAATTCTTCCTTAATAAATATCTTTGTATCCGGTAATTCAATAGTTATGATTTGAAGAATTCCTGTTTCAGAGATGATGGTCTCTGAGGGGTTTTCAATGGGACAGTCATTAGGGAAGCAGCTTTTGATGCTGAGAAAGGACTGGGTCCCCCACTGACCCTGATGCCTCTGGGAATATCCTCAGTCATGAAGGAATTTGGGCTACAAAACTTTCTTGCTGCTCCTGTTGTAATCCTGTTTAGTGCAGTCAGTTTAGCTTAATTTGGGCTAAAATCAGGGAACATTATTGTGCTCTCAAACTTTCTATCTGTCGTAATTTCTCTATCATTAAATAATAACTAATTGTAGAAAAACATGTCAGTCTTGCTGCTAGTGAGAAGAACTGGGAAGGAGAGTTGATAACCACAAGGCAGCTGAGACTCACATTTAGGAAGGAAATAAATCCACGTGCAAACAAATCCAGGTGAGAAAGTCTGAATTTCTGCTGCTGGAAACAGTGAGGAAAACTTGGAGCCTTACTCCACCCTGACCCAGCAAATATGGAAATATCATCTTTATAAAGTGGCAACAACCAATCATTAACGGTATCTGTGCTTAATTATTGGGTCTTGGTGCTGCTAATAACCTACTATGATAAATAAAACAGAATCCTGCTTCTGAAAAAATCATCACTTCAGGCTTTCTTCACGCTCAAGCAGACCCCATTACACACCTTCCTTTAGCCTTACCACACTTCCATCACTCTTTTCTTTTTTCCAGGGAAAACATGGACTTTAAACACATTTTTGTTCAGCAAAACAGAACAGCAGATAATTACAGGAGGCTTTGAGGTGTTGCTGCCATCCCAGAGTATTTAGCTGTGGTTAATTCTCTCGCACAATTTGAGTGTGACCTGTAAGAGTCGCAGCGAGGGAAAACTCCCCGGCCTCGTCTTTGCTTACACTGTAACATCAGGAGAGCCATCAATGCAAAGCTGCACTGAAAGACCGGTTTGCAGTGAAGACATAACTTTAGACAGCCATGTAATTTCCTTTTCATGTTGGTCCCTGACAAGAGACAATATGTTATAGTTCCAGGAATGGATAACAGGGGAAAGAGGGGAAAGTACAATGGCTTTATTTAAAAGTCTGTACAATCCTGCTCCGCTTTTCAAATAGCTTTTTGGACTCAGCTTGGTACTGTGCTCAATAAATTATACTATTTTTCCAGGTTTGCTATCAGTTAAGTGACTGGTCCAGGGTGTTTCAAGACATCTGGTCTGGTTTCCTGGAGGATTATGATTAATAAGTGCTGGCATACAAAAGCAGTTAAACACTTGTGCTCTGCCTTCCTTATAATCTCATATTTAAGATACATTATGCCAAATCCTCTGGTGCTTATGGACCCTCTGTAACTCCAGTGATGAGTTTCCCATCGCTGTTTGTGAAAAATGGATCTATCTGTTACAATCAGTTGTATTCAGATCAATAACAGAGCACGATACACTTCATTCAGCCCTTCTTAAATTAATAATTTCCAGATTGCCTTTTGAAATTGGTTCTTGCATTGGTTTAGGGAAATTCTGAGTTATGCACGTGTTAGCTCAGGGTAGAAGTGTGCAATTTGTTTTCAGCAAGTGGTGAGAGACAATGTATATCCAATTTTGAGCATCGGTTGGAAAACTCATCTTGCGGAGTTGATGGGGAATTTTACCCCATCTGTATTGTACCACCATTCACCTGTTAAAATTCTCGCTAGGCTCTATTTCCTGCCATCTGATTTCTTACCTTTTTATAAAATTAAAAACTTTAATTAAAATTCAGAATTTTGACCAATTTAGATTGGTGAAATATTGCTTAGATATTTATAAAAATATTACCTTGTATTTTAACTACCTCTGCCTTCACTTTTCTCTCTAAA
This sequence comes from Pardalotus punctatus, assembly GCA_013400915.1. NCBI lineage: Eukaryota > Metazoa > Chordata > Aves > Passeriformes > Pardalotidae > Pardalotus > Pardalotus punctatus. Next base: position 72,017 of record VZTX01008573.1, on the reverse strand, counting down.
ATACATAATTTCCTTTAGGTTTGCTCCTTCTCCTGACAAGCTTTGTGTTTTTTCTGAGAAACAAACATTTTGGGGAAGTCATAAATACCCTGTACACATACGTGGTGGTGTTTGGATACCACAGTGATTGATAAGTGATAACAAAAATTCCCTTGTAGAGACCTCATGTGAGGATTATTCCCTTCCCTCACTTCCCAGGTAGGATTGCTCCCTCTGATGTCAGACATTCCTGATGTTCATTAGGTAACCCAGCATCCCATCTTCTCTCCAGATTAAGACCTAACTCTGTTCAGATGTTTAAGCTGACACAATTTCTTGCATCTTTGCGGGTGTTCGAGTACAGTAAGCAGACTAAATATGATCCATGAGCCAGCACTGCCTCCCATCCTTTAGATTAATAAATAAAGTAAAACTCACAATCTGACTGTTTGCATTGCATTATTATAACAGAACAACGGTGAAATACAGAAGTGCTTCATGCTTTTAGTAGTATTATGAAGAGTATTGCCACTGTCTGGGTCTCCAGTAAATCCTGCAGAACTCCAAACCATTGGGTTTTAAAGGAATCTCCCATAATTGCTCCGACATCCAATAAAACGTTTGGGAAACCAGATAGGTGGAGGTGCATCTGTGTGTGTGTGCAGGTACATCTCTGAAATTTTATCCTTAATATGCAGGTAACAGAGGAGAAGAGGAAATGTTCTCTTCATTTCAGAGAGATGGGAACAGGAATTCTACTGTATTGGTATTCGTGTGATAAATCATCTTCTATTGCTGCCCTCCTGAAATTAGCAGATGAAATGGCATTCCACACTGAGAGGCACAATATTGGGAAATTAAATTTATTGACAAACATAGCCTTGTTTATTATTTTATTTTTCCTAACCAGATATTTTGCTGGGAAATACACATCTTGTGTTTACTTCTGTTTGTTAATGCTTTGATAAATCAGACATTTTTAGTATTCTATCAATGGCAAAAGTCTAATTGCCTTATTGTATTCTGATTTATTTCTTTCCTTACTTTCTTTGCATCCGCAGCCCAACAAACGAGTCTCCAAAGAGATATATGTTATGATACAGTGTCAGTGAAATTAATCCTGATCAATTCTAAAGTTCACATTTTTATTTGATGACTTTCCTGGGAATCACTAAAACCGAAATTGACTCGGCCTCTTTTTGTTGGTTAAATATTGTTGTTTGAGAACACCGGATACAGCAGCAGAAATCTCATTATGATTTACCAGTTCTGTGTGAGGGAAAAGCCATACAAGCAATGATTTCTGCTAATTAATAGCCAGAAAATCCTGCTCTTTGCTGACACCAGTGCAGGGTCCCCAAGAAGGGTCTAATGGTGAAAAGTGTCCCTTGCCTGGGAACACCTTTACCTGTGTGAGGTCCCTGGATGTAAGAAATGGAGCAAGATAAATACTCATGGCTTTCTAAAAGCCAGACTCTCTGTTTCCATCAGGATTTCAGTCCTGCAGCTCTTATGAACATACTTTATCTCCAGAAGAAATTGAAATTTTAGGTTATTGTGGGGAAACAGAGATGGGGTTTATTCCCATTTTTTTCCTTTGCCATTAGAAAATAGTTTTTTTTTCTCAATTTGTAAATGCTTCCATACAATAACCGCTCAGAAATATAAACCAGGCTGTGCATGTAGGTAATTTTGGTGATGATTTTTCTTGTTTATGAATTTGATTTGTCAAATGAACTCAGGCTGGTTTTTTTCAGGCCTTCGTGTTAGGTGATGCTTTTGATCCAAAGGAAACAAAAGACTTTCTGTTTTGATTCTGTGGTTCCTGCCTTCTCTGAATCAAAGGAGATGGGGACATACAGGAGTTATTGCTACCAAAAGGAAATAATGATATTGTCCACAGTGCCCAACAAATCAGACCTTAAGCCATTCTCCCCACTCTACCCCTACCTTGGTGAAGTTTAAACACCATAACCAGCTTCTGTGAGGAACCCAGATTTTTTTTTATTTATTTTTTTTATCGTTAATGTCAAACAAACATTTATTTCAGGTGCAAAGCCTCGGGATATGTTAGTGGAAACAGTGGCACTGCTGTTCTATTGCTTACTGCCCACTAAGTGGGTGGGAAAAGGGTACCGTGACCCTTTTACCCTTCCCACCAGTCTCCCTAACAGCTTTGGCCTTCGGGTCAGCTCAATTTCCCCTCCACTGAGTGGCCATTACTGAGCGAGGATGTGATAAATGCTTTTTGGAGGGACCGGCAGCGAGCGCTGGGAAGGAGGGAGCGGGTCCAGCCACACGGAGCCAGGCACAGCCAGGCTGCCGAGCTCCCTCCTGTTCCCTAGCAACACGGCGAGAGCACCAAAAAATGAATAGACCCACAAACAAAAATGAAAAGGAGATAAAAAAGAGTAAAAGTCTATGGGGCTCAAAGGTTAATATTCCTCTATCTAATAACTTAGTTTCAGAAAATTGCATTTTAACCTTTTCCAAGCATTCGGGAGAGAGATTTCTTTGAAATTAAATTAGATCACATTTGTATGAAATGGGGGGGCGAGAAATTAAATGCAGAATGTATTATTTTTTCCATCTTCCTACCCGATATTTCTGCAATTCCTTGTATGTTCTGTTGACTTCCACTGCTCCGCTCCCCAGTTGTGCGTAGCCTGCAGCCTGCTGTGGAGCTATTGATGGCTCCAGAGTGAAGTGCTCTGGTATCATTTTGTGTTTTGTGGAATCTTCTCTTGGAGAAACAGAAAACCTTGCCCAGCACGGCAGAACCAGACCTCGTATCCCCTGTGCATTCCCCATCCATCTCGCAGCTCTCAGAGAGAAGGAGCAGCAAGCAACGCCTTGAAAGTCCCAAAGCGAGGGCCTGGCAGGCAGAAATGAGACCCGGGATCGATGGGTTCTGCCTTGGGAGCCTCAGTGCTCCCTGTGCCATTCCCGTTCTTGCCGTGCATCCCCATCCCTGCCAGAGCTGGAGCTGGAGATGTCCCAGCCCCCTCCTCCTCATCCAGCCAGATCCCCAGGTGGAAAAGGTCTAAAAGCTGGAATGCAGCAGGAATTGACTGGAAATGGAGATGGTGGTAGGGTAGGTCTGTACTCCCTAGGGTGCCTCCTTTAGTAAATAGTTTTGCTTACTCTGATCTGTTTTCATTTAAACAAACAAAACTCGTTCAGATCAAATAACTTGTGAGGAGCTGAAGTCCATTTCTGTTTACTCCCGCTCTGGTCTGGGCACACGGAGCTTTCACTTCGCCTTCCTTCCCCCACAGGGAACCATTAGAAATTCACGTTTTATTACATAAGCCTTATTTAAACCTCTGGATCCAAATTCTTGCTCCAGCTACCGTGGTGTAAATCTGGAGTAACTCCCTGTGTTCTGAGGGGTTATTTTGAGGCTGCAGCAGCGCTGCTGGGGCAGGATCCAGCCCCTGAATTCCTTGGCTGCCAGGGAAATCCAGGGAAAGTGATTGTTCTATTTGTGTCATGGCTGTTATATTTAACTTCACAACAGAATGCCTTTAAACTTTACTGCCATCTTTAAACCAATGAGCTGTATGGTTAACTAATTTTCCTGTGCACTGTATAATACAGGATCGATAATGCTGTTTCCTCACCTAATATATTTGCTCTCTTCCACTCGCTCTCTTCATATATATCGTATAATTACAAATACTGAAATTTATGGGGCATGTAAACCCGTGTTTTAAATACAGGAGATCAGCACAGTTGGGATGGTTGCTGTTATTTAGCATATTCCAATCAACATCTCCCATCGGAGACCGGGAATCTGTGGGTGCACAGCAGGTGAAATGGTCCCACACTGCGTGTTCTGCTGGCTGAGCCTCCCACCAGCCCCTCAGCTGAGCAGCACAGCAAATTCTGAGAGGCTGAGAGGTGGGAGGAACCACGGGAGGCTTTCCTGGCAGCAGGGGAATGATGCTTCGGAATCCCAGAATGGTTAGGGTTGGAAGAGTCCTTGAAGATCACCTTGTTCCACCCCCTGCCCTGGCCAGGGACACCTTTCACTATCCCAGGTTGCTTCAAGCCACATCCAGCCTGGCCTTGAACACTTCCAGGGTCAGCCACAACTTTTCTTCAGCATGATCCTCATATCCCCGGAAGAGGAACATTAGACATATCCAGGTTCTCCTTTGTTAAGGGAAAAATTTAGTTTGCTATATCACAGAGGCCATAATTTTATATGACCCTGTTTTAATCCCTTATTACTGGCTGCAGAAGGGGCAATCAGATACTTGGTTCGAGCTGTTTCCCTATTTCTTTCTCTGCAATGATACAGACAGTAATGAAAAGGCTAGAGCTAATTAAAAGACAATAATTTCATGAAGGGGTGGTGATGGTGATGAGGCAATAAACTGTGAGAACAAAGCTTGAGGGGTTTTAATGACTCATCAACCCCTTGATGGGAATTTAGCCTTACAATCACTATCCATTTATAATGATCAGTGATATACCTTCCTTAAGAGCAGGAAAAACACTCTGCTGGTGGTGCCTGTCCCTGGTCCCCAACACCTCGTGCTTGCAGCGTCCCCATCACTGCCAGGCTGCCATGCCAGAGTGCTCCAGGTATCCCCAGTAATTTATGGCACTTTGCACTCTTGCTGTGTCACAGCCTCGAGAATTCAGGTGACAATGTCAGATCGGTTGTGTCCGGTGTGACTTGCTTGGATCCAAGGATGAGGAGCCAGAGCAGCGGCAATGATGTGATAATGGACGCAGACAGGGCTGTGTTCTCTAGGGCACTCTCGGGGCTCTTTTCTGAGCCCTAGCAGGACGTGGTTACAGAGCCAGGAGGTTGATTAAGTTAAACTCATCCGTGAGAAAAATGTCCCATCTTCCTCTCTGGTGTGGGATTGCACCCAGCAGGGGTTCTGGGCAGTGGGACCTGGGGTTGTCCCACATTCCCAGCGTGCTGCAGCTCCAGGTTTGCAGGAGCAAGAGGTGTGGGATCTGCTCCGGTGGACCCAGCGAGGAAGAAGCACAGAAAATTCCAGGTGAAATGAAGGCAGCAGGGAGAGAATGGAAAGGAGGTCATGGGCAGAGGTTTTAGTCTTATTTTTCTTTAGTGAGATTATTCCAAAAATCTGGACAAAAAATACACAATGAATTGGTGAAGGAAAACCCCACATTTTATGATGTCTTTCCTTTTGCAAGCTCTGTTTGGTTCTTCTCTCCCTCCTGAATTCCCTGATGCCTCAAAGACACATTTGTGCAAGGGAAGGAGTATTTCTTTGACCTTGCCATCTCGAAACTGAAAACACAACAACATGTATATTAAGAAAGAAGAAAAGGAATCTCTCCATACCCCCTGAACACACATCTTTCCCCGGAGAAATGACCAGGGGACAGATAACACATACTTCATGTGCCGTTGGAGGCCCCTGGATACTAATGATTAATAGAACAGAATAGGTTACGTTACTGTCCACAGCAAATCCACCTAAGTGTAATTAACAACTGCTCCTCCTGGCATCGGGCTGCGTCCATCTCTCTTTCCTCTGTCATTCTTCCCTGTTGTTTATGCCTTTCTCTTTTTCTTTTTTTTTTCCATTCTCTTTATTACCCCAGTGCCAACACCTAATGACCAAGTATTTCACAGTTACAAATCCTGTTGACCTTTTTTTTTGGGGTGTTTTTTTTTCCCTCAACCACTGCCTATCCTTCTTTTCTCCTTTTTCCATAATTTCATCACCTTCCTCTTTTCCTTTATTATTTTACCTAGAATGACAAGTATATTTCTCTGTAATTTTTATAGGCATGAGACAGATCTATATTGTGTATTTTGATAGGCAGTAAGAGACCTGTGTCTTGCTGGAATTGTGTTGTAGCTTGTGCTTTGTATTATGGCTCTTTAATGCCTCAGAGCCCTCCGATGCTGCCCCAGGCTCTGTCAGCCTCCTGGGCCAATTTTATTTACCATTCTTTCCCTTGCTTTTTAAATGAGCACTGAGGGCAGCCTGGAACTCTCTGTTTGGATCTCTTGGCCCCTGTGAGAGGATGAGGTCTGGAGGAGCCAGAATCTGGGGCAGAGTAATAAAATAAAGATATGTCCTAGTGGTAATTTAGGGAGATTTTGGATGGCTGCCTTCCCAAAAGTTTTCTAAAAGGATCCTTCCTTATCCATCATGTCAGATACATGGAGAAAAAGGTAGGACCATTCTGGAAAGTCATAATGGAGTTATTTGTATTCTGCTCTGAATGTGAGATTCCTACATACCAAGATCATTTCACTATGGGAAACAGAAATGCTTCCAGTGCTAACGTTTGCATCAGAGTGAGATAATTATGTTCACTCGTACTTTCTAATACCGATTAAGAGAAAGGATCCAAACTGCCCAGAGATTCAGGTGGTTGTGAAACTCGGATGCATCTCTGTGCCCAGTGCAGCAGCTTGAATGGCCAATTATTGCAAATGGCAAATGAGCTTGCTCCACGTGTCTGAATGTGGAAGGCAGGCTTGTTTAAACTCTGTGTAAGAACTCGACTTTCCTTAGTGCATCCTAAGGTTTTTACTCATAGTCAAGCCTCTTTAGGTTGTGCTTATTAAATTGGTGCCATCCCCATGAAAATAAAACCATACCTGCCTTGCCTGCACGTACAAAGAGGCCATGAGAGGAAATTAGTGTTCATCCTTGATTATTGCATTAAAGTACATTCTCCTATGTTACAAGGGGGAAAAACACGTGTGCAAAAAATGCTTCCAAGTGAGTTATTTTGCCTTCATTGTCATTCATAATTTGCCTTTGCTATAATTCACATCCCTTCACAAAATAGCAACATATTAGTTGGAGCTTTTAATTAAACCCCCAACACCTGCAGGTGAGAAAACACAGATGGATTCGCTCCTCCATGGAAACACTCAATTCCATGTGAACTGGCCACAGAGCCAGAGAGAAAATAGGTGCTAAAATAACACAGTGACTCCATTCATTCCTGCACAAACAAACATACCTGGAGTGTGACCACAGCTTAACCCTTTGCTCTCCCTTTGTCAGCTGTATCTGCTGCCTCCATCACAGCCAGCTCCGGGTCTCAAAATGGCATCCAAAAAGCACCTTTGTGAGTTAGATGGGAGCTTTGGATACCTTATCATGCCAAAAAGGAGATTTTATGGCTCCTACATTTATTTCTCTCCACTAGATCTCTGATTGGCTTTTCCTTTTGTCCCCCTGCTCTTCCAGAACCAGGGGTGAAATCCAAATTAAGAATTTGCTGATCGCATTCTGAGCTCTGCAACACGACACAGAGCAGGGTGCGGTAGAACTGCTCTCTGCCATGTGCACAGGTCCTGTACCTGCATAAACCCATCTAATTGTATTTCTATATGTTACAGATTTATCTATAAATTCTATATAGACAAATCCTGCTCACCAGCATCCCTGCTGGATAGACTTTCTTGCACACAGGTTCTTATTCCCAGTGAGACCCAGTTGGGAGTATTGGGCTGATACAGTGCTATCCCATTATATTAACTTTTTTCCAAGACTATTATAATTTGCAATTAAGAACTAAAATTAATGGCTGTATTACTGAGAGGTTTGGGGGATCAGATGAGAACAAAGTTTTTTTTAGGCAATTGAAGCTGGTAAGATATTAATTGTCCATATTGGACAGCATTACATTCTGCCTTGTTAAAACGGACATAATTTCTTTTTCTGTTTGCACTATTTTGGTGGTTCTAGCAACAGATGATGAATGTAAGGAAAAGTGCCTTTTTATGTGTTCCATAAGGAAACAGTGTGAACTGAGCATCGTTTGAGTTGCAAAATCAAGCACCTGAAGAATAACTAGTAGCAGGAATTCCCTGGGAGTTTTTCCATGTAGTCTAACAGGATTTAGATCAAGACCAGTATTATTCACATGTTAGAGGTGAGCTTTAAACCTGATGGATAACCAAAGGCCAATTAAAAGTAGATTTGTAGTACATTCAGAAAACAACTTCTTCTCTATACTCTTATAAGTTATGTTTGAATTATGACTGACACATTTTATAGCCATTTTTTATGTAAAAATGATGAAAATATTATCCTTCCTGTGTACTGCAAAAGAAGCTCATGGCGTGATGTCCAATCCAAGGAGTAGGAGGAAGAGGAGATGGGGAGGAAGGAGGTTGGGCCTGAAGGATCAAAGAACTGGAGACTCCAAGTGAGGCCCAGAACCACTTGTGTTTCATGTGCCTGGGCAAAGGGCCAGGGCCAGATCAGAGCTGAAAAGCTGAGGCTTGCGCTCAGTATTTTAGTACTGTGAAAGGCTGGGCACAAGTGAGGAACTTTGGGGAACCGAGCAGCAGAATCTGCCAGAGTCCAGGCTTAAAGGAAGTGTTTCTTTCCACCTGAGCTTCAGAGCCCCAACTCATCCTGCAGTGGTAGAAACCTGCAAGTATTCTTTGGAAGAAGAGGAATTTCGCTCTTGAAAAGTTGAATGTTATGTAACAACAGCGCAATCAGAGCTCTTTGCTCAAGGAGTTGAACTCAATCCCTCTCCAAACCCTTGCATTCTGTCCTCAGCCTCTGCCTGGAGAGCAGTTTGCCATTCTGGACCTCAACCTGAAGAGTTTCTCATGTTCATCAACAAGACATGAACACGAGGGTGCCACACTCCAGAGGACTCCTCACCTGGCTGACCCAGAGAGCGACATCCTGGGCGTGCTCAAGCATGAGAGCATCTTGAGACAACCTTCGTGTTCCAAACCAGCTCAAAGTTCTGTTTGCTGACCCGTTCATATTTCACCCTGACCATCCTCCCTTGCTGTCCCCTCTGAACACTCCGATCTTTCTCTTACACCCTCATTTCCCCACGGCGTGCCAGTGGCTGTACATTAAATTACTGGCATTGACACTCCTATCTGTATCCTGTTATGAACTTGCTTTTCCCTGATTCAATCATAACCTTCTCATTAGGTGCTGAGAGATGATGTTTGGTGTCTGAAAACGTTAATGAGACAGGTTGAGCACCTTCAAGCAAGCGCATGAAGGAGGGGGAAATGAGGTGTGAATCCAGGCTGAAATTCGGGCTGCTGGAGGAACTGACGCATTCACTACCCAGTTACAAACAAAATAGGGGGGGAAATTGTTTTCCAAGCATTTGTCATTTTTTATTCGCTTTTCTAGCTAATTACAAAAAGCTTCCACGGGACGGACTTCCAGGAGAGGATGAGGGTGTTTGAGCTGCGCTGGGCAGAAGCGGTGCTAGGAGTGAACTCTGGCCTGCTCACTCTATTTAGCAAGCTCTGAGATGTGTAAGTACATTATCTGCAAGGCTGCTAAAGAGCGCTTAGGGAGGATTTGTGGGTCTGTGGGAAGGACAAAGAAAAATGTTTTCTAATAAATTATTCACAGCCTCACAATCCCTTTTGGGCAGATTGTTGCTCTGTTTGCCCCAGCGCTTCCCGGCTTCTCTCTCGGCGTTCACATGCAGAGTTTCTCACCTCCAGAGAGCAGCAGAGATCTCAGGCAGGCTGCTGCAGCTAATGGTGGCAATTAATAACTTGTCATAATCCCGAGGATGAAAGGGAGGGCTCGCCATCAGCAGTCAGGTCATGGCGCTTCTCTAAAGCAAATGAGGTGCAGGTGTTGTCCAGATTTAAGAGCTTTGCTCCGCTGTCAGTGCACTGCGGTGCCAAGCCACAGCCACAGCATCACCCTACAGGTACATAACTTACTGCAGGAGTTTTCATGCTCCAGGTGCACACACATTTTCCAGCCTTCCCCCCCTCCACCGCTGTTCATTAGCAGAGGAGAGGAATCCTCGGAACGTTTCAATAAATCATAACCCGGCACAGTTAATTCCAAACCTGTAATTGCAGTGTGCCCGGGTATTTGCACACACCAGGCAGAGCAGGGAAGCTTTATTTTGCATTTGTAAACAGAAATGTGTTCGGAAGAGGACGTGTTATCTTTGTCTTTTAATTGAACCTTGTACATCAATGTCTTGGCTACCTAACAGCAGCTCAGGTCCATGTTCTCTGTTCGAGCTTGAGAGAATGAAACCTCATTATGCCTTTGGTTAAACAACAAACTAGAGAATCACTTCTTTCCTAGACAGCTCCGTTGGCTTCTCCTTTTTCCGTTGCTGTGGGTCAGTTCTGCTTGAAATGAACCAAGTTTACAAATCTCTGCTGGTTTGTACACTCCTATTATGCAGACTAGGTTATGCATTTGTAACTGTCACACGAGTCAGGGTGATCCAGCATTCTCATCTGACCCTATTCATTTAAATGGGTGCGTCTTGTTGACATTGATTCATGTTATAACTTATATCGATGCATTATAATCCCTTTGTGTCACCCCACTGGTTATTTCTACTCAAATGTTGTGAATAAATGCTGGCAATAATGGTCAGTAGGATTTGGAGCGGTTTTAAGGCATGTGGAGCCCACCTGAAGTCCCGGATCAGTGCCTTGAGCTGGCTTTTTTCTCTGGAAGACAATTAACATGCAAAGTATCCCATTCCTGTGCATTTGCATGGCAAAGTGTCTCCTGGCTTATTAATAATTTGGGGCTGTGCATTCCAAATGTATATTGCACTCAACTAAAGGGATAAGTAAACACGATTATGCATGCATGTAGGTCTTTATCAAGGTGTGGTTGATAATGTTTTAAAGCAGAACTATTTCTCATGAAAATAGCTCCTCTTAATAGCCTCTGTCTCTCTATTGTGCTTCTTAGTGAAACATAAATCACTAATATGTTTTCAGCTGCAAACTACTCTCTTTTTCCATTGTATTCACAGATTTAGTGGCATTTCAAATAGATAAACACAAGCAACATCTATCAACACTACAAAAAGGGGGCCTTAATCAAAGCTCCAGGTCCCAGGTCTCAGCATCTCCATTTACCTTGAGATAAATCCATTGGTGTGACCACCACTGCACAGGGTGACAAATCACCCCAGTCAGCTGAGCAGTGCAAGGGCTTATTGGCCTTTCTTTAAGTGGTCTTACCCTTCAATGAAAAGGATGGTGCTTGTCAAGCAGGGCCAGATTAAAGTTAGACAAAAAGAAATGATCTGTTATTAGAAAACTCCGATTGAGAATCACAAAACAGGAAAGAAATATGAATAAGGATTTACAGTGAGGATTCTCCCCCCACCTTTTCTCATCCTCCCCCAAGCAGAAATTAACTTTAATTACTTTCCCAGCTTAGCACATGATGAATGTCAAGACAACGCGGCATTAACATTAAATAAATACGTGGCTCTGGGAATGTGTCTGGTGGAGCAGAGGACAAGGGCGGCCTGGGTTGAGCTGCTGCAGCTCAGGTGTGGCTGGAGAGCATCACTGGAGTGCTTCCCCCAGGGCTGGAGGGGCTGGATCTGCAGCATGGATGGCTCTGGAGGGACCCATGGCATCGCCTGTTGGAGCAGCCCTGCCTGGGCACGGATCTCCAGAGCTGGGAGGACTGGGCTTCAAAGGGAGGAGAGGGAGACCAAGAGCAGAGCCATGGCCTGCTTGGTCAAGGCTGGTGCCAAGGGCAGCTTGGGAAGGCTCCTGATGCTTCCAGGAGAACATTCTGGCCTTGGTCACAATGACACAACTGCAGAAGCATCAAAATCTCCCGTAGAATTTCAGCTCACATAGTTCCTAAAAAGAAACTTGAAAACAAAGCATTTTCAGATAAGCTAAAGCCTTCTGAATGTCATTAAATTATCTCAGTAAAGAATGGGCAAATTCATTCCTCTAAGAGTATGCAAAGTCTCTGCCTTGCGGTCTGGTGAGACCCACAAATGTAAAATTGTGTTTAAGAGGCTCTCAAAAAAATCTTATTTTGTAAAAGGAAATGATGGAACAGGCAGCAACTGAAAAATTTCAGAGCAAACCTGCTTGGAAAACCGAGCAAATATTTGTCCATCCAATCAGTTTGTTTGCTAAAGAAGTTCACAGTGAGGGTCTAGTGAGGTAGTAAGAAGAAAAAGAAGGAAATTATCCATGTTTAGTTTTTTTCATAGGGCTGGTGTGTATGGCTGGGTCGATGGTTGCGGGTTTTTGTTTAGCTTTTTTTTTCCTATGTCATTGAGATTCATGCATTTAAAATGCACTTGGTTTCTCGTGACTTGATAGACCACTATAGAAAGATTAATTTTCGGTAATCATTTGATTTGATAAATGTCTACACAGCCAAGCACAAGTTTATTTTCTACTTATCCTGATCCTGAAATTAGTTGCTAAGGGTACTCCAGGGAAACACTTCCATAATTATAAATAGGGCCTGACAACAGACATTTACAATTGCAATAATGCAAAATGGTTATATTTCACACCAGAACAGAAAATGCACTGGTAGGGACACACAAAGGAAGTGTGTGCTCCTTCCCTGTGCTTAAATAGACACGGCCTTGCCCAGCAAAAATATCAATAGTGTCTGTTCTTTATGAATTATTTTATATTTGAAGGAAGTAAGATACAGAGAAATGAAGGGACTTGCATAAGATGACAGCAGAAGCCAACAGCAGAGGTGGGGAAAAGTCAAAGCTTCCCAACTCCTTACATGGAGAGAAAACTGTGCTCTGCCAATTTGTGAAGTAATCCTAAATTAATGTTTGGATTGGTGTCTCCAAAGCTGTATCCAAGCCCCAATCCTGGGCTCAGGATTGCTTGATGGTGACATTACTTGTCTTCACGTTTATCAGCAGCTTTGTACCTCAGGAGAAGGAGAAGGTGCTGGGGCGGCAGCACTGGGTGACCCTGAGCTGTCAGCAGGGCTGTGACACAGCCCTGGTGCAGCAGCACAGGAAAATGCACAGAAAAATACCATTTCTAAGCCTTTAAGGCTGTAAAGTGCTTTGAAGAGGCACAGAACATCCTGTAGGTGGAGAATTATTGGCCACAGTCCTTAGGTGAGGCCAAGCAGCAGGAAAAGATGGATTGAAGCCAATTTGTCCTTGCTTTGTGGCAGCGTGTTGGGGTTGTGGGACCCCTTCAGGTGCAGCAGGGAGGAGCCCAGGAGCTCTGCTCTGGAGCATTGCTCACTGCAGAGAGTGTTTGCTGTTTTATCAGGCACCTACACCAAAAACTACAGCAGAGACAATTAAAAAGTATCATCTGCCTTTTAATTCAGTCACAGTTACTGTGCTAGTCCAGATTAATAAAATATCCCTTTAAAGATACCAGTTGTATAGATATAAAATATCAAGTAATGCTCAGAAGTTAAGGGAACATAATAATTATCTGATAAAATGTCTAATATACATAGGCATAGCCTTAAACTGCCATGGTGATTGCACAGTAATTTAATATAAATTGATTAAGTACATTTTTACTGATGCTTAAAGACTAGTCATAGCATGGGAAATGATGTTTTGTTATCAGCTGTTACTGAATGCACAGGATTTGCTGGAATAAATCCAGGTGTTGGCTTTAAGGCACAATATTTAAACAGTTTCCAGCTGCTGCTCCTGCACTTCAGGTTGAATAAATTTACCAAACACCACCCCAGGACTTTGCAAAACCGGGGGATTCTGACACCCACAAAGACAGCACACACCAAGGTACAAGAGAACAGCAGAGTTGTCCCAGCCTTTAGAAGAAAACCAGTTGCTCTCACCACATAAAAAGAAGAGACTCCTCACATTCCTCATCCATGTAGGAAGAAATCTTTTGCCTGGTGGGGTGATTAAAGACAGCATCTTGTTTGAGGCAGAGATACTGAAATAAAGATCACTTCAATTTACACCTCCCAGATGCTAAGAAATTTCTTCTTGATCTGCAAATAAGGAACCCCTGGACAAGCATAACCTGCCAGATCATTAGGTTATTTTCTATTATGAAAGTGGCATGAATATTATTAAAATGTAACTATAAATATTTATGCTGATAGAAACCCCACTGTTGTTGCTATTATTTTTGTTGTAATGCCTTGTAAGAGATGCTGGATAATGGCAGGATTCAAGAGGTCACTGGAGGTAGAGGGGAGTTTTTTTGGAGTTATCATTGCTGAATACAAACTGCCAGTGAAGGTACAAAGACTTTTTCACATCTGAAAAGTCACTATTTCTCTTTTAAGAAGAGAACATATTCTCTTTTAAATCTTTAAAGATCATCTGTTCTGCAGTGCCTGCAAATCATTACTGTTTCATACTGGTTTGCCAAGCAGAGAGCTCAGCTATCCATTTTTCTGCTGAGCTCTTCCCATCTTGGCTCAAACCCTCACCTTCCCTGCCTTGTTCACCCCAACCTCTGTGCGATATTCTGGTAGCAAAAGTGGAATTCTGAAGTACTAATGTAAAACAAAGTGATAATAATGGCAAATCTTGTGTTCTGAAGCCCAGAGTTTGAGTCAAGAGCCCTTTCTCAACTGAGTCTGAAGAGGGGGAGATGGTGGCAGACAAAAACTCCTGCACAAAATACAGACCACGGAGAAATGCCACTTCATGAAACCAGCCTGAGGTTTCTGAACTATTGAAGGAGCTATGGCTTCAGAGACAGACTCAGAAATCAGCAATGCTGAGTGGATGAAGTAACTCAGGGGCTTTTATGTTTATGGGCAAAACAAATATTCATTCTTTATATAAATCCTAAAGAAAGACATTTTCTCTGAAATGTTGACTCTTCTGTTTTGCCTAAGTCCTTTGAAATGCAATTAAGAATTTTTGGCAGTTATAGTAACAAAACCAGGTTAATTTAGTTCAAACAATAAATGCTAGCATGGCTTCTGAGTCTAATCCACAGTTTTATACAATATAGGATATATTGCAACTGCTTTGTTTGGGCTCTCTGTAAGACCAGAGTGAGCAAAAGCCCACTGCTATATTCCCAAGGGCTTGGAAAGTCTCTCTGACAAAATACTGGGCAGAAAATCTTCCAGATAATGAGGTGATTTGACGTAAAAGAGAGAAAACTCTGTGTGTGCGTATGAGGGAGACAAACGAAGAGTGGGATTTTTTGGTGAATCTGGGAAGGGTGTAAAAGTGAGTGTAGAGCAGTGACATTCTCTGCAGGGTAAACAATCCCTGCCATGAGCAGAGAGTGTTTCACTTCTCCTTCTGGATTGGTGCTTTTCCAAAAGGAGAACAATTCAGGCTGGTCTGCCTCTAAAGGTCTTCTGTCAGATAAACAAACCTGAGAGACCAGAGTCATAAATACCCACTTGGTATTAGATGTGAGATGCCTCAGGTAGAATTTTTGGGCCTTTTACTCTCTAGGATTTTTTGATTCTTGCTCTGTGAAATGCAGGTTAAACTCTCACCTCAGTAATTAATGACTCATTAATTCGTGTTTGGAAAGTGCTGTGGTCTTAAAGGTATTTCCCAACCCAAAGGAATCCACGAAAACACGTGGTTGGCTAGCAAAATGTTTTATTACAAATAGCAGTGTCATGTAATTTAATTTAATTTCATAGTTAACCCACATTTTTATTTAACCTGTTACATTCTCCTGTTAGATCTGAATTTCAGTTTCTTCCCAATAGGAATGGACAGCTCCTTATTTTCCTCACTCCTTTGCTGGCTGTTTGAATGGTGTGGAATTTTACTAGCAGATTATTCCAGCTCCTGTTGAAAATGACAGGCTGCCAACAAACTCTTGAGTCCAGAATTTCTTACTCTTGAAATTTCTTTATACGGTGGTGGTGTCCCATCCAAGCCCAGCTAACAACCACCCTCGGCTCGGTGCAGCTGAGTCACTGCTTTTAGTGCTCTTTGCAACGCAAGCAGCAGAAACTTCAGGGCAATCAATGCTGTTTTAAACCCGGCTCTCAGCAGTGCTGGAGATTTTTGGGTCATTAAAAGGCAGCGGACACGAGGAAAAGCCTCTCTCACTTCATTAGCAGTAAAGATGCTGTTTGGTTTCGTCTGCTAAATCACACAATTTATATAAACTGCGCAGGAGGTGGGGGAAACTGAGTCAGCAAAAACCCAGCGAGGAGCCAAAGTCAAGGAATGGCCAAATTTCGGTGAGCTCAGTGCAAGCTTGTTTTATCGAATTTTACTTTTATATGCCATATTAACATCTCATTTGCATACAGATTGCGCTCCATCTTTACTCCAAAAGCGCGCCGTCAGCAGTTCTGCTGCGCAGCCGAGGAGTGGCACAGCCGCATTTAAATACATGCAAATTGTAAAGCAAGATGCAGGAGCTTTTGGTCATTCTGCTCCCTCGGTTATGGGATACATTCGTCTTTCCCTTCCCAGTGCAGTGATGGCGGGGGGCTGATTTTATTTATTTTTTTTAGGATTGTTGGAATGCTTCAGCTACTCCAGGCACAGACTCCTTAGGAAAACCAGTGCTCTTTCCCATCAGGTTTCCCTGCTCCTGCACTCCTACTTTTGGAAGCAACAGAACAGGAACAGGGCGGTGGTTTGGCCACAACGTTCTATTCACTAGAGGAGGTGACCACTTCATCCCTTACTGTTGTTACCAGTGATAGAATTGCATTAGAGTCAAGCAGAGCCCAGAGTGCCGAGCAGAATGAAAAGTAAATACATCCAGCACAAGCACATACATGCACTGGAGCAGCTGGGTATGATCCATCACCATAACACCGATTTTTCTCCATGAACACACATCATTCCCAGATGCCCTCGTAGTTTTTCTTCAACAACCAGCTCTTCATTTATGAGTTCTAATAACTCTATTTGGAGGCTAAACAAATAAATACACCTAGCAGGCATTAGAGAACACGACAGAAATTACAGTGTGGTATTAGCAGTTGGTATCTGCCATGCTGGAATAACAGAGATGAGAGTGATAATTCATAAATACATACAGTGAATATGGCTGGGCAGCTGATGGTGGTGTAACTGCTCTTATGTGATCATGCGTTCGGTGAAAACACTGGAATTTTTTGGATGTTGTAATTAGTGTTGGCAGGTAGCAATGCAAGTCATTGCCTCTTGTACTGTCACCGGGTGGATAAATAACACGGATATGTTCAGGAAGTTTCAGAGCTGCATCCCCAAAATCGGAGCCTGTGGAGGCTCCGTTGGGCCCCGCACTTGGGATAAAGTTATGTTAAATACAGCCAAGGCTTGGCTGCAAGCCAGAGCTTCGCTATTGTCCTGCTGCTGTGGTTCAAACACAGGACAACAATCCAACTGCTAATGGCAGTAATTAGGAGCCTCGGGGCTGATTTATACCTTTTGTCACTGTACAAGCGGTGGAAGTGCTGAGGTTTGCAAGGATAACAATTATTGGTTCGGGTGATGATTCTTTCATCAAAGACAGACATCTGATTTTTAACTGTCAGAATTCGGAACTGGGCTCAGGGAAAACACTCCGGTGAGTGGAACCAACGTGTCCAAACATTTGTTCTTAATTCATCTTGAAAATAAATCCATAACCAAAAAAATGACAAAGTGGCAAGGCTGTGTGGGAGATTAAAACTCCAAGCTGATTATTATTTACATTATCTAAAAGTGTATGTGGTATTATTTATATACTGTATTATTTAGCTTTCAGAAACAGAAGTACAACTCTTAATAGCACTAATAGCTTTTTATCTGAGTATCTCAAATATTGGTGGATGAAATCTCTTTGTACTCTCAGCAGAGTTAAGGGGAAGCAGTTGATAATATTCTTAACACATATCCCTACCCAGATTATCCCTAAATTCTGTAGTTATTGGAACTAGAGCACACATTCCTGTCAGCGAGCCGGTTGTTTATTCTGAATTAGGGTTGTGCCCACAACGTGCATTACTGAGAGCACTGGCACTGCCTGCTTTGGCACAGCTGGGATTTGAATTCTGATTTTCCTTTTTCCTAAGATCCTCAATCCTGTGATGGCCAGGAGCTTTCCCTCATGTGCTCCTGAGAAACACCTCCCTCTGGAGCAGCTTATAACTGTGGGAGAGAAGGAAAACAGATCCAGAGTTAAAACATCTCCTAAAAACACCTGCCCTTGCCAAAAGATGAAAATTCCTCACCCTTCAGTTTCTTGTTCTGTACTGTTTGTGTGCAAGCTTCATTCCGAGGCGAGGCAGGATGACCTCCAGGAAAAGAGCAGGGTGTGCTTTAGAAAAGGGAGGAAATGTGATAGTCTGGAAGCTTGGAGTACAAGATCCAATCTCTCTCCATGGATGGCAAGAGCATGTCAGACATAATGGAATATTAAGAGAAGGAACCTATTGCAGGCTCAGGGGACTCGAGTGAGGTAGCATTAAAAACTTTACTGCTATTAAATCTCGGGGAGCTGGAGATAATTTTGCTTTAGAGGAGCGTGGCTGCTGGTGTGGTTAAAAATGCTATCGAAAAATCCACTCAGGAGGAATCCCTCAATAAAACAGAAACAATTGGGCCTACATTGGAAGTTCCTGCTAAGGAAAACATCATTTGGCAGAGAAGATTGGAGAGGCTGCAGAGTGACAGCAGAAGTGGAGTTTTAGGACTGCAAACGGGAGCTGAGGGAAATGGTGGAAAGACTATCGAGACTTTATTAACTGCTACATTGGGGATCAGAAAAAGTGCTCCCCACAGAGAGGGAAAAAGCCTTTCCCAGAGCACTGAAACATTTGGCATCAGCTGCTGTGCTCGGGAGAGGGATGAAACCATTCTTTTCTATCTGAAAACCTGCAAATTGCAGTTGCAGAGCAGGTAACCAACAACAAAAAGACATTTCCTGTCAGCAAATGTTTTCATACAGGAGGGTTTATGCTCCCAGACCACTGTGACGTGTACAAGTATCAGAGAAACTGAAAATTGGGCCATATATAAATTCCTAAAAGCTGCCTTCTGGTTTGATTACTGGGTAGCTAATGACACCACACTCCCTGACTCCCCCTGGATTCTGGCATTCAGCCACCAGCCTTAGTTAATCCTTCATCCAGTACATCTTCCTCACTAAGGACAAGGAAGAAAAATCAGTATATTTAGAAGAAAACGACAATATTTGGATTTTTTTTTTTTTTTGCTAAGTGAAGATATGACTGAAGACACAAAAAACTCTTCCTATCCCTCAAAATTTGGCATTGACTGGCTACTTTTTTTAAAGGACAGGAATGCGTAGCAGTGGAATTACTCTTTTTATTTGTTTGGTTTTTATTTGAGCTAAATGCCTGCTGTGGCATTAATGAGGCTACAAAATACCCCAAATGGGGTAAATAAAGGCTGAGCAGGGCATCCCTGAGAGGAGCCAGAGGGGAGAGAAACACTCAGAGGTGGAAGGCAGTGAGGGAATTGGGAAAGAAAACCTGGGTTTTCTAAAAGCTTTTTTAATGTCTTGAATTAGCTCTCTCCTCCTTGAAAGCAGAAATTGCAGCTGGCGCAGTGGGATCTGAGGGATTTCTGTGGTTTGCTCTTCCCTGAGGTGTCACCATTCCTGGAGATCCCAATCCCTTCCCTGGCTCCGTCTGGAGGAGTCTGGGGCTGTCCCCAAACCCCTGTGGTGTCACACACATCCCTGGGGTCCCCAGCATCCTCCGTGTCCCCCTTTCCTTGAGGCTGAGCTGTCCCAAGATCTGCGTGTCCCTCATGGGTGTTTCCTTCCACGATTCACCCCGTGGAGATTCCCAGTTCCAGTGCACTGGGGAAGCTGCTGACAAGGCAGAAAATGGTAGAAATTTAGCATTTTTCTCTTCATTCTTCATCTAATGTACTGTCCTCAAAGTTTCACTGTGAGCACAGGAAAAATATCCTTGTCCTGTGCCAAGAACTAAGAATTCTGCTCTTTCAAAGATACTTTCTTTGAATTTTAGTGGGGAAAATGGTCTTCTACTGCTTAACACTGAAGACAAAGGTAACGAAAGAGCAGAATTTTTATCAAAATCCTGCTTCAAAGCAACCCTGCCCCTTTTGGGCTACAGCTGTGAGATCCATAACATGAAGTACAAGCAGGGGACCCCATAACAGCTGTCACGGCATCTGAAGACTTTCCTTCCTCAAAAGAAACCTACTTCAGTATGGAAACATAAAAAAACCCAGAAAGGCAATTTTAACAGAAAGAAAAGTCCTTTAATGAATTGCAAATAGACTGTAAACGAGCCCAGAAAAAACTGATGGGGTGAACAAAGTACATAAAAATCCCCTGTGCATACACTGTTTATAAATCAAGCTCTCACCCACCACACTAGGAAGAGACATCCAAAGGAACATATCAAATTACACAAAAGGTCAGGGAATGTAAAATACTGAACAGACTGTTATGGGATCATCTTTAATCTTTTCCACCACCTAAAAACTTGCGGGGAGGGGTAAATTATAGTAAATGCATTGAAGAAGCTAATGAGAATTTTTGGATTATAAAGCCAAAGCCAGGAGATATTTTGTTCATTCAAAAGCTCTGGCACTTGCTGGAAATTCTGTCCAGTCACTGAAGACATTTGGGAAAGTAAATTTTCTGCTTAGCTTTTCTTAATGTGCTATTGACTTAAAAAAACCCAACAAGGTTTGAAAGTGTTTATGACATTTTTAAAGAGTTAGAACCGCTAATTTGGTTGTTGCACAACTCCTTTGGGGTGGCGTTAGCACTGTCTCATGGTCACAAATCCCACGTTATTCCCACATCCTGCCTGCTCCAGGTGACGGCTGAGGCAGGGAATTCTCAAAGCAATGTGAAATTCAATGAAGATATCCCATTCTGGCTGAATATTTTATTTCTCTCTCTTTAGCAGAAGAAAGCATGGCTTGATCTCCAGGACCCCAAGTACTCACTGAGTTCTTGCCACAGGGAGTAGATGAGTTGTGGAAGAGGCTTCCCCTTTCTCTCTGCTTTTTTCTTGCTCTTTGTTCCCCCACTTATCATCACTAAGAAGAAATTCTTAATTTGAGTTTATGGACCCCTGGTACAATTCTAGAGAATGAGGAGTCCGAGGATTTTTTGTGCTGGTTTTCAGTCGATGGAACTGGAGTCTCTGGGAGGTTACACTTGGTTTTGGTTTAATCAGAAATTTCCTTGGGGTTTGTTCCCTCAGGCTCCTGGGTAACAAACCCACACCACCTCTGCTTTTGAAACCTCCAATTAACCTTGTTTTTTAATATTTTACATGTATTTTTTTCTATAAGACTCACCCACCTTTTTTTTTGTGAACTAGGTAGGGGCCAGATTTTTTTAGTTATCAGTGTCTAACATTTCTTGGCCATTCTGTCACTTTATGATGACTTGAATGAATAATACTCTAAAAACCATAGAATTAAAAGTATCCAGTTGCAATCTAACACATCAGCCAAGGGTTGTGACAAGGTTGGAGGTTTTGCATGCTAGGAAACAGAAGTAATTTGAAAAGACTGAAACCTGGATAATTCAAGGAAACTCAAGGTTCAGCATCCTCATTGTATGATGGTGAATCCAGAAAAACCATGATCTTAATCTGAAATTTATTACTTAGGTCCATCCTTCCACTGGATTTCTCCTCCTTAGAAATCTCTTTAATTTCTCTGCTATTTATCTTATTTTTCTTACTTATTTTCTCATTAAAAAAATTAACAAAACTCGCTCAAAATGAAACTCTGGCTTGGTTCCGCTAATTATAGGATGAGCACAGACTGAGCCCTGAATTCCCCTCCAAAGCCTTCCTTCCCTCCAGGTCCCTTCCAGCGTCCCAGAGTCCATGCAGGCTGTGACAAGTTATCCCAGGCAGTCCTACAGCAGCAGAGTTCAAAAAGCACCTTCAGGACAAGACTGCCTTGCCAAGCACTCCTTGAATATGCCCAAGATATTTTAATTGGGGTTTTCCCCGGGAAATCTCTTGTTCACACAGTTTTTATTTAGCCCTGCTCTGTTTGTGGGTGTGTTTTTACCCATCTGCGTGCACAGCCGTGTATTTGCTCTGTGCATATCGCAGATTTTGCACTTAGTGCTGGGAGTTTTTCATATTTTTTCTCTGGGAACATGCTGTGATAGCTCCAGTATTTCAAAGAGCATGCAATCCAAAATCTGTCAGGAGGAAATATTTCTTTAAGGAAGAAAATGTGTTTTTTGTTAACTTTCTCAATCTCTCATCCATTCAGCTCGGTGTTGAATATATGTCCAAGCTGTTGAGGGGCTTGGGCTGGGACTTCTGTTGATTCCACCTTTTTTAACAAGAGTTAACAGGAGGGATGTCAAAGTTTGAATCTCAATGTGAGTTTCCTTTCCAAAAATAAAGTTTTAAAAGTTACAAATCAGACAGCTGATTTATAACCACCCTTAATGAGTCCTTATTGGCCTTGCAAGGAAACAACATTTATTGTCTTGTCATATTAGTCTGCAGTGATTTTGCATGCCACAGGAAGACACTCAGGGAGAAGAATCCATGCAATTTCTATAGCATCAAAGCCTCGTGGGGGTTTCCAGGTGACTGAATTCAGATTTATTGTTGGTGAACTTGGTTCCCAGTGATCTATTTAATTCTAAATTAGCATCTCTATTGCAATGCTTAGCTCTTGCCCCGTGCTTCCCAAACATACACTAATTTGGGCTCACACCATCCCTCAAACAGGAAACGGGATAATGAGGTGTGGGATCTTTTCTTTTCCCTTTTAACTGTACCGTTATTAATGCCTGGACTGTTCTGGGGTCATATAACAAAAGAAGACAAAGAACATCAGTTTGTTGAGAGAAAAATGCAGCTGAGAGCAGCCCTGTCCCAGGCTTCTCTGGGACAGAAAAACCCAACACAAACCCATCCGCAGCCACCAACAAACCACAATCAGCTCTGATTCTGCTCAACAGCTCTGTTGTTCATTTTCCTTGAACCAAATTTTGATCCATTTTATCAAACTCCTGCTGGTCGTTGTCTTCCGCTGCTTAAAAGTACTTTTTAAAATGAACTTAAACCTGTGCTTTGCTGAAGCACAAGGAACAGATCCACATTTTATCTGAGACAGGGGTTTGCAGCCCACCTGTAGCTGACTCCAGAATTATTCTGTGCATCTTGTATCATGTGTCTGATGCATGACGAGGAGATGTTTGTAGTATTTTCAGATAAAAAACTTGATCATTAATAACAGATGTTGAACTGTGAGAAGTGTTAAAGATGGATAACGGCTTCCAGTCAAAAATTTTTTGGAACACTTTGATTTTAAAATATTACTTACCTTAGAAAAAAAAAAAAATAGATCTTTTTGGTGTGTCCTAATCCCTTTGGTAAGTTCAAAGTATAATTTTTCCACATTCTCTTTATCTTCATTCCCGTTTCAAAATTTGAATACCATTAAGGTCATCCTTCAATCCAGGAGAGGCCTGGATCTCCATTTTCCTCTCTCTGACTTCTTAGAAGAGCAGTAAGTACTATAAAATATTCTGTGCCATTCTAACTAATCACCCCTCTGGCATTCTGAGCAAATGCAGGTTAATGGTGAATCTTTTAATATTTCTATTAATTACGTATATTATCCTAATAACTCTATTGTCAATTTTTCATTGCTAGGTAATGACTAGAGCTGGGTTAGCTGTTCATAACTACCCATGGATTTAAAGGAAAGGGGAGATTTTTGTTTGTTTGTGAATTGCCTGCTGGCTAAGCCTAATTTCTACAAACATTTGCTATATGAAATTAATGCAAGTGTGATTGAGCAGAGGCACATTCATTACTTCTCCTCTGGACAGGAGCATTTACACAGGGCATGGAAAAAGTGCTGTTGCATGTCTGTGGCTACAGGAATTAATATTTGAAGTAGTTTTCAACCTGACCATTTTATTAAACATGGCAGGTGTATGTATGGAAATGAGAACACAGTTTAGAGTATTGGGTTTTTTAGGGAGCTGCTGTGCATCTGCTTAAATCCACAACCTGAAGTTCAGAGGAGGATCTCTGGGAAGGCTTCAGTTTGAGCACTACAGAGAGGAGGCGGGAGAGGGAATAATTCAATCAGCCACAGTAATTCTTATTCTAATAAAGTTTCGTGTTTGCAGTGGCAGGAAAGGGCTCCTGCCACAATTGTCCATGTGTTCCGGTGCCTCCCACCATAATGAGGTGGAAACAGAACTGCAGCCAATTCAATAGGACTTGCAGTTTGATGAGCCCGCAGAAAGATCTGAACATAAGGATTGTTTCACAGAACCTGGGCAGCAATGAAGCTGAAAATATCGATTCATAAATTTCCCAGGAAGAGGAGGCAAACTCTGCAATCATTCCCAAGAAGTTGATGAACATTTCCAGCACCAAACACAATGCACTAATGGGCGTGTTTGTGTGGAAAGGTAAAGAGACACAGAAAGGTTCTAATGTGGCAGCGTATGAATAAGCAAAGGAAAATGTCCTTAAGGAAACACTAAGGGGAAAATTTTAAAGGAGGGATCCTGGGACAAATCATGTCGCTTGGTTTGACTTTGAAAAAGCCACTGCAGCTGCCGGCACAGGCCAGGGGAGTGAGAAGTTACCCCAGGAATGTGCTGAAAGACTGATGCAAGGAGAGCTGCAGGACCTCCCAGGTGTGAAAGGAAGGCTGTTAAAATGCCTTTTTCCCCTCTGAATTAATTTCTGAGCCAGAAATGCAACAGGTAGATGAGGCAAAACAAAACTGGGAGGCTGGCTGGTGTGTGAGGCCGCGGTGCTGGAAGCTGAGTGTGATTTTTAAGGTCTCTTCCAACCCTGCCTGCTCTGTGGGTCCATGATTCTCCAAGGTGCTGCAGCACTAAGGCCTTAGATGTCCTGATTGTGGGTTAGAAGTCGACAAAAACATCTCAGACAGCTCGAGCTGGGCTGTCCCTGGATCTGGGTCCAGGAGTTTGTCCCCAATGCGGGAGCAGACACACCACCAGCTCAGGGGCACGGGGATGGTCCTGGAAAGGTGTCGTGATCCCTGTCCCATGTGCTTTAGGCTCACTGGACATGGCAGGCATTTCTCTCATGCACAAGACTTTTCCAGGCTGTCCCGTGGGCTGCTGGAAATCCCAAACAAATGCCAGGAGAAGCGGCGGGGCCCTGGGTGCAGTGCAAAGGCAATAGAAAAGGGAAGAATCACAGTTCTTTCATATTTAAAATCGATTCAAATAGAGAAGTGGCGGTGATTTATAAACTTGAGGAAGGTTAGCCTTAATCTCCAGCTAGACATTTTCATTGCCTGAGTAAACTTTGAGCTCATCCGAGCTACAGAGGCAGGAATTTGGTATTAATAGAGACACTTGAGGCAGTTTTCTTAACTGAACCACCCACGGTGTCAAGGGGCTTTGCCAACGAAGCCTCACGAAATGGTTTGGCTGCTTAGGACAGCTCCAGTCCTAAGGGACCCTCTGTGCTGACAATTCAGCTGCTTCCCAAAATAAAGGGAGAGTGCAGAAGGAAATATAATAAACCAGAGAAGTATAACAGCAAATGTGAATCACCAGAATTGTACCCCAGAGCTGAAGGAAATCACTGCAGACTTGTAGGTGCTGTGTAAAGCTCCCAGTGCCCAGAGATAAAACAAATAAACAAGTGTTTTCACTTTACAGTGTTTTACATCTTTACAGTCATGCCCACAGTTTTGTTTTCTTTGTTTAAAAATTTTTGTAAGCTATTCTGCATCTAGGTTTTGAGTGAATTTTCCCACAAAACTATGTGCAGTGGATTTTTTCTTAACTGCAACTTCCTTAGAGATCCAAGTAATGTAAATTACTTTAAAAAAGCCAATTAAATGTATGATTGAGTGTCATCCTTTCTGACTGCAACCTTCATAAGGAACTGGAAATGTAAGGTATTTTTTTTACCTAATATTGAATACAGTTAATTAAAAAGGTAAAGATTACATTTTGCTTCAGTTAATTTGAAATAGAGAACCTCCATTTAAACAATAAATTTCTGATTTTAGTTCTAGCAATTAATAGACCAAACTGTGTACTTAAGGTTTTATTATATTGATTCTAAAATAATTAGACTAGCAAACACATTGCAAATATATTATCTAAAACAAATAAGATTTTCACCACGCTTTTTGTTATACAGCACAGCAATAAAACATATCACAGTATAATCTAAGGCAATCTCATAAAGTTAATAGTCATGGAGCATATATTACATTCTTGCACTAAATGACAAAAGGCAGCATGTGGACAGTGTTATACTGTTAAATATTTTGGGGCAGGATTTGTAAAAGTTCAGACATCTCTTTGATGTTCTGCAGATAATTTTAGTCCCACGTGTGTTTACAGGAGCGTTTCTGAGCAGCCCTCGCAGTCTCTGCCCCGGTAATCTCATTTTAACAGCATCTCCCAGCCCTCTCCCACCACACTTTCACATTCCTCCTTGCAAAGCAAATTGTAAAAAGTGTTTCAGGCCGAGACAGCAGTTTGAAAAGCCTTCAGGCTGTTTGAGAGGCCCTTTAAAAAGCATGACATTCAATCAGAGTTCAGGGAGGAAAGTTTTAATGAATAAACTTGGTAAATTAGAAAGCACCGCAGCAGAGCGATTAAGTCTCATTTGTGCATTAGTGTTAAAATTAATTAAAATGTTGAAGCCGTAGGAGGCAGGTTCGCTCCTCGAGACCTGGCTTTGCCCTCGGAGTCAGGCTGGACCCAGCAGCGATTCATCTCCCCGAGATGAGAGGAGGGCTGGAAGAAAAGCACACCAGGACAAACGTGTTTACCAAGCATCATCTGATACAACAATTTAATTTTATACTCATAGCTGTCACCACCTTCACCAACAGCCTTTCTCTGCATCAATTCATTCCATGAGAATTAGCTGAATATCAGGGAATAAGGATTTATCTTAGGGCATTGATGGCCATACATATTAGCAACGAATTTTCTGTGAAATCATAACATTAAAATCTTGTTTTCTTTTCAAAATCATTTTAGATCCATTTCTTTCTAGAATCAGGAGCCTGTAATTCTTCCCAGCCAGACCTATTATGAGGTGGCTGTTTAACAAATCTGTGCTGGTTTGGAATTATAAATGACAGCCTATTTTATAAAGGGAAAAGTCCTCTTTGACAGCAGAACAATATCACACAAGTAACAAATGGCAAATTGTGCCATGCAGCTGAACAGTTGTTTTCCCATGTTCACCAAGGGCCAGTTATTAATTTTACATTGGTCAGAATTAAGGATTTTGGAGAAATTCATCTGAAACTGAAAGTATGAAAAATTCCTGCTCAATGAAAATTACCATTATTCGCTGTAGATCTATATTCATAACTTTAGAACGTGGCAGTCTTTCCTATTTTTTTCCTCTATAGATTTCTTGTCAACAAGAGTGTCAGAGGTCAATGTCAGAATGCCCCTCTGGCACCCATTAACTAGAACCAGAAAACTTGTTCACTATTGATCTACGATGTCTAAATATCTATTATGTTGGATATAAAAGGTGGTTTCACGTCTTTCTAAAACAGATAATTCATACAGGCCACGGGGTCAGGCCTGGTGATATATTATTGTTTCACTGTATCAGTGAAGTGCAGGAGGGGACCGGCCAGGCAAGGTGTCACTGAGCTCTTGGGGACACGGCCGTGTGTCCACGCTCCCCACGCCACCTGTGAAGCTGCTGTGGCTTCGCTCAGGGCTTTGGAGTGTCTGAGCAAGTCATGTTTTGTTGGGGAAGATGAAACAGGAAGGCCCCGTAAATATGATTGCTTAAATTCTGAGTATATGAAACCTGTAAGTGAAATAGAATTGAAAGCAAGTTTCGATCTCTAAAATGCCAAGCCCCAGTTACTGAACAACTGGAAAACAATGCTATGGCCAGCTGTCTGTAACCCCCTTTTTTGATTAAACAATGCCCTTCTCCTTACCAAGAGTCCAGGGGTCAAAGCTGACCCTACTGGCCTGGCAGGAGGGGTCCAAATGGTAATGTAATGATTCTTATAGGCTGTATGTAAATACTATAGGATTTGTATCTTGTACTAGATTGGCTACTGTAAAATAGAATATTCAGCAGGGAAGCTGTTTTACTGTACTGTAAGGGACACATCACTCTCTGCTCTTCTCTTCAGTCCCTCCTCTCTTCAGCCTCTCCTCTCTTCAGCCTTTCTTCAGCCTCTCTTCAGCCTCTCCTCGCTCTCTGCCTCCCCCCACCCTGTTTCCCCAATAAACCTGCATGCTCTAAGACTGGACTCTGGAGAGCTCTGTCCAAATCGCCGGCACATCGCAGAGATTTCTACGGCACCCCGAATCCACTACAACGTTTAAAGTTTTTGTTCACGTCATGGCAGTCAGAGCTCGCATGAATCCCAGATCTGGGTGGAAGTCAAATCTCTCACCCTGTCCCCGCTGGGCTGTGGGGCAGCTCGGTGTCTGCAGAGCATTTCACACCACGCTGGTCACCCTGCCAGGGCTCTGGGGCTGGAGCAATTTGAGTTTTAAAGAATTGTGCACAGAAGGGCACGGCCCTGGTGGGTTTGAGGTGTCACAGCTCCGGTGACTTCGGCAGAGCGATGGCGCTTGATGCCCGCGGGGGCTCTGCCCCAGAACACGTGTCAGACTGCGGCCATAGTTCCAAGTTCATGTGTTTTCTG
The DNA here is from genome assembly GCA_013400915.1 of Pardalotus punctatus. NCBI lineage: Eukaryota > Metazoa > Chordata > Aves > Passeriformes > Pardalotidae > Pardalotus > Pardalotus punctatus. The sequence continues at coordinate 43,730 of VZTX01008573.1, read as the reverse complement.
GACAGACACTTGTGTAATATCACATGAATGATTTTGTTTGCTCATCTCAACCCATCAAATTTATTGAGGCTCTTTTAATCTCCTCATTGTTTAATTACTGAGGTGCCCCTGCTCTGCTTAGGGCTCAAACGCAGCTGCATTTCTTTGTTCTGCTCTTCCTACAGCAGAGCACGGAGCACTGGGAGGGTGGAGGACACAATCCAGGGCTCGGCTCCCCCCAGTCCTGTGAATTCAACCTTTGAGACTCCCTGGCATTTTCCAAAAGGCACCTATTACTTCGACAGGATGAGCCCCATAACAAGCAAACCCTCTTTGGAAGGCAGCTGATACTCTACTCTTTAATGGAGTTTATGGCCTTCTAGCAAGCCCCCAAAATGGTTCATATTCTTCCAGGCTACATTTTTGAAGAAAGTAAATTGAGATGAATCATGCTAAGATGAGATAGTTAAAATGTCAGGCTCCATAAGTTTCAATGCATCCTTATAGCTCTGAACACTAAAATGCAACTGAACATTGGAATAAGGGAAACAAAAGAGAAGCAGATAACTAGTTCTTATAGAGGGGAAAAAAGTCATTTCTGCTTGCGCTGCTACACCATGGAAATCCACATAGTACAGTTTTAGAGCTGTACCTTAAAAAAAACAATTGCAGTTTCTTTTTATCACTGGCCTTGGTTACACATCACTGCCTACTCTATGGCACACTAGAATTGCAGAGTTTCTGAGGCAAACAATACAGCAGCAGCTTTATTTCTGTTTACAAATGTTACCTGGGGGAAATGTGCCTGTACGTGTTGGATAAATTACAAATCATCAGCACTAAATATGACCCACAACAGTGACATAGAGGGGGAAAGGGACTGTGGTCTGTACATATTTGGTGTTAGAGAGGAGAAAAGTGCCTGGTCAGTGCTGCTGGGTTAATCAGTTTATGAAATCAGACTGCTGGACTCCTTAAACTAGAGCTGCGTGGTGCTTCCTCATTCATTTTCTGGACAACAGACACTTCTTCATTTATACCTTATCAGAACATTTACCATTGGTTAATTAACTACTATCATTCTTTGAAGTGACCCCCTGTAGGTGTTGACCAGCACCAGAAATGTGACACACCAGCAGGTTTGTGTCCAAGGGCTTTCTGGGCCCATAGGGAAAGGGCACAGGACACAGAGAAACCTTGTGGGCCATGAAACACCTCCTTGGCCGAGCCCAGAGGGGATGTGCAGCTGAGCTGAGTGAAGGAAACTTCTGATGAGAACCAGGAACAAGGTTCTTGTTTCTAAATCAGGAGCAAGCCACGGCCAGGACAATCAGGAGCAATCCCTCTGCTCCACGTTCCTTTGCCAGGGCCTGGCCAGGACAGCTTTCCCTGCCCAGCTGGTGACATCAGGATGGGTTTCACCCTGTGCCTAAAGCCACCAGTCCTCAGTGCCTGACCACAACGTGACCTTGAGCTGCTCACGAGGCGTCACAGCCTGGTGCAGGGGTTGGGTTTGTCGTAAGCAGATCCCAGAGCTGGGAATGCCAAGGCTTTAGGGCCAGCAGCAGGGATAACACCAGACACCAAATAGGGTCAGGAGAGACAACTGGGGTGTAACTGGAGCCTCTCACGCCGCTCTGGCTGCAACACAGATGGGCCAGAATGAAGGCTATCACTCCTAGTTTATAGCCATTAGCAATCATGATCTCCCTAATATGAAACAGAAATAATAGTATTATTAATAATAATATCAAACTGACACATTATTAGCCTCTACAGATGGCTCTATTCTTCCTAATAATTTTTATTTTTATTTAATGTTTGGAGATGCTGTAAAAAGGGACCAGTGCTTCCAAATGTGACCTCTGTGGGGTTTAAAACCTACTGAATCAGATGAGATATTAAAGCATTCAATGTAATGTATGACTTAAAGCCATGTTTTTAAAAGTTTAATAGGAAATGTCTGATGCTTTAGATTACTACTTCTTGAAGTATAGTAGGCTGAAGAATTTGCTTCAGAGGATCTCTTTATACCCAAGAAGAGCCACGGTGAGAATACACAGTATGCTCTTCCCTCACCACGCCTCTAAATAGATGTAAAGGAATTAACATGTATTAATAATACATCATGTTTCTACTTTGTTTTATACTGTTGTACATATGTTCTCACACCACAATCAACACCACCGTATTTGAATATCTCCAAGCAGTTCATTAAGGGAGGTGATTAACATCTGTCATGTGTTTTTTCCCACCTCCTGTCCCTGAGGAGAGGAGGATGTTCAGTGGCAGACCTGATTTTGGTTGGGATTTATCATTTGTATGGGAGGCTTTTTTATTTTGCTGAGGTTTTGTTTTATTACATAAAACTACCTATTGGGATCAATGTTTGCAAAGGCAACTCCAAAAAAAAAAAAGTCTGCTGAGCAGCTGAAGTGAAAAGGGGTGAGATTTACCTGGAGTGGATGAGGTTGGAGAGATTTAACTGGAGTGGATGAGGTTGGAGAGATTTAACTGGAGTGGATGAGGTTGGAGAGATTTAGCTGGAGTGGATGAAGTTGGAGAGATTTAACTGGAGTGGATGAGGTTGGAGACTGGGGTTGGTGTGTGGTGGGAATCCTGCCACGTCCTCACCTGGCCACTGGGAGGTGGGAGAAAAGCCTTTGGCTGGGGGATGATCTCTAAGGTCCCTTCCAGCCCAAACCATTCCAGGATTCCATCACATGAGGAAGTAAAAGAGTGACTGCTGTAACAACACTGCCCTGAGATTTTGTGGGTTGTCAGATGATTGCCGTCAGCCTCGTGAGGCTGTGCTAGGCCTTTGCTAAGTTTTCTGGGAGCTTTAAAATATGTCGAGATCTGATGTAGGCTGATATTTTCATGGGTATTTTTGCCCTCAGTCAGATTATTGTGTGGGCAAGCAGAGAAACCAGATTAGTTACAGCGTATTTCCTCACAGGAATTCTGGGGCTGGAATGACTGTGGTCTCCATTAGTGTCATCTTGCAGCATCAACTCCAGTGAGTTAAATTTTGCTAAGTTTTGCTTTCAACTTTACTTGTCCATGGCAGCTGTCCAGGAAAAGCACAGTGACTGTCTGAATATCTACATCATCCCTGCAAGTCTTAGTGTTAACTACGAGACTACTGGTAGCTCTTAGCCATAAATTCACATCTGTCATAATATTTACTGATGCACCTGGCTCCCATTGATTGTGTTCAGCCCGCTTTTCCAAAGAGAACTGGGCGGCTTCTCCTTGACACTGTGGCTTTGTCCCAGCTGCTTTCCAGGGACAAGATGCTTGTTATTTGTGTTTTCAGCTTCCATCCCAGGAGGGAATCCCGTAGCCAGTTCTGTTTCACACTGAGGGGCATGGGGAGGTCTGATCCTTTCCTTCGTGTTGCCACTGCACAAACCCTTGGATTATGAAGGTTTTATATCTCAGAAACATCTGTATATGGGAGAGACCCATATCCATCTGTGCATGGATCTGCCAGTGGAGAATGGGAATTAAAGGAGAGGGAGAAGGTCTGTGTGTGCACGCAAGCCATGAACACACTCACACACAGAGTCTCACAAAGGTCCCAGTGGGGAACCCACACTAAAGGTTAATGCAGCCCCAGGCTGTAATTAGCCTTTTGCACAGAGTCTCCTTGTTGTGGAATCTCTCTTTATGAGGGTTTTCAGGGGCCATGAGCCACCGGTCCCCTCCCCCAGTGCCCCCAGTAAAGCCCACTGGCAGGAAGCTGGCGAGGATGCTGGGCTTTGGGAGCAATGTTCAGGAGCAGTTCTTCCACTCCGGTGGCTCAGGATCCCCTTGAGCTCTCAGGGACTCTCAAAGATGGAGGGAAGGAAAAACCCTTGCCCCACTTTGTCCTTTTCTTTCCTCTGAGTAAAGGCTGGGGAGAAAACATGCCCCCACAATTTGGGAATTCATTGTCAGATCAGCCGGTGACAACAAATTTGCCTGTTTGTCAGATGTATCTGATACCAGAGAGAAGATTGGCACTGCCCTCTTGTAGTTCACACAAGAATTGTTCCTCTTCACTCAACTGCAAAAAATTAAAGGAATTAGAGAGCACAGTAAATATTACAAACTCGATTCCGTGTTGTTTTACCAAGTTCGTCTTCCAAAAATATGCTGTTTGTCATTCGGGGGTGGCTGCTTCTTGCAAGGCCCAGTGAGGGTTTATTGTAGCCATGAGCTCTTTGGTGGCTACTGGAGTCAACTCCTGGGGTCAGTAACTTGGGCACGAAATTACTTTGAGATATTTTGTTATGATCTGGGTTTGCAGATCTTGCATGTGTTGAAATCAATACCACTATTGAATTTTACCAAATGAATGCCATTTATTTTTAAAATTCAAACAAAATATCTCCTCTACCGAGCATGACCCGTTCAGGAATCTGTGTAACACCAGTGCACCACTAATGAATCCCTTCAACAGCTCGAAGAGGCCAATATTCAGTGGAAAATCAAGTAATACAGCAGAGCAAAAACTAGTAGGGAATCAAACTCCATTTGATTTGGTTTGGTGATCTCGTGCAGATGCTCTAAGCTCAAAGTGTGATGTTGGTGCATGGAGGAGACAGGGGAACACCCAGCCCCACGGCAGAGTGGAGCGTTCTGTCCTGTTAGTGCTGAGTGGAATGACACCGGGCTGATAAACTGTGATAACGTTTTCAAAAGGCAAATCCCACAATATATTGAAGCCTCCTGGGACCAGGGGTAGGTGTTGTCAGCTCCACTGCAGGCACAAATGCGAACTCCCACCACTGGGATATGTAACAATTTGTAATGCAACAATTAACAGAAATATTGACATAAGTATGTGCTCAGCAGGGAGCTGGTATCTCATAGACTCTCTGGAGTGACTGTATCACAATGTATACAGTACCACATCAATTCTTAATGCAGCCTGGGCTCCTGTATCAATTACCTATATGTGTACCCAGCTACTCGCACGGCGTGGCATAAAAAATAAACCTTCCCTTTCAGATCAGCTCCTTTTACTTGCTTGTGGGGAAAGTATGTTATAAAAATGCATATTTTTTAACATGAAATACCCGTCAAATTGTATTACCGTCATTGCCAATTTCACAACTGGCAAACCGTGTTAAACATAAATCTGCAAAATTATAATTAGGAAAACATTTTGCGAGCCATCCTCCTGGGGATTTGGAGGTTAGTGGCATTATAAATGCTGTGGGGTTTATAGCGTGTGATTCCCACTCCCCCAAAGCACACACGCACTCACACACGTCCACACGCGCTCTCCTCTTGTCCTCCAGCTCAACTAAAGTAAATAAGATATCCTCCAGCTAATGGAAACTCCACCAGCACTCTGTTAGTGCCTTTTCATGCCAATTAAACACATTTTATACAGTCATAGGAGATGCTCCAGTGCCCGCGTAGTAGACTCCAGTAGAGCTCAACCAAACAACAGCCCAGCAAATGTGATGTGAGATACTTTGTGCAAGTTTCCCTTCTGGCTTTGTTTTTAGCCACTTGAAAATTATTCCAATGGAAAAGGATCATTGTGAGAGAGACGTATTTATAAATAGAGAAGTGGAATTGGCCAACTTACTTACAGCTGATTGCTTTGGTAATAAAGATCTCACTCGGCTTAATTTAAATTAATCCTTCCTGATTTAATGAAAACCCAGCTCACAGCATGCAGAGATGTTGACAGATACACTTAATGCATAAATATACATTTATTTATTAATGATAAGACATTTTAGTTTGATTTCATGCTCAGCCCTTCTCCTAATTCTCCACAAAGACAGTGTTTGCATTTGAGTTTTTCCATGAGGAATTTTTGCATTTCCTTTAGATTCATTTTGAAGGGGTTTCATAGGGGAAATCTTCTCTCCCCTCACCGTCTGCACACCAGCAAATTACATGATGGGATTTTATTCAAACACCTCGTTCTTATCAGGCGATAAATTTGAATTTACAACGGGGCCAAAACGCAACAGGATCAAACGGAGCCTTGAAAGGCTGAGCTGGGTTATCGATTAACCCCCGGCTTTGCAGCGAGAGCACAAAAAGGCCCCGCTCCCTTTGAGTTTTCAGCCCTGCCTCGCTGGCAGGGCCCGTCCCGCTCCGGCTCCGAGCCACAGCGACTCCGTGTCTGGAGGCCCCACTGAGTTGTGAAATGAGCCCGGCTCCAGCACCTGCTCAGCCCCATTAGAGCCCCGAGGCTCACCCAAGCTGCGTCTCCCCTTCCTAAAGAGGTGACATATATC
>VZTX01008573.1:0-32500 GCA_013400915.1 Pardalotus punctatus | reverse complement strand
ATTTCGGTCTTAAAGTGAGTGTGGATATTGTTGCTAATAATCATCCCCTTGTAAATTATAAATGTCAAGGACACCCAAACCCACGTTTACACTGTAGCTTCTTTTTCAGAAAGAATTTCTCCCATTTGCGGGTGTTGTCAGGCTTGTGTGGCTGCTTTTGGCAAATGGCACAGCATTAGCCTTTAGGGTGTTTGATCCCTGCCTTCAGCTCCTGCAAAATAAATTAATAAAATGGACATTTTTTTCTTAGGGGATGGCCCCACTTGAAGTCCATATGCTTTAAGGCGCCGCTGGAATATTGCTTATTAAAAATAAGAGCAAATGGGGCTGACCTGGGCCAGCCATGAAATCAGAGAATATTCCAAGTGTCACTGGGAGCAGGATCACGGAGCTGGCAGTGGTTCTTGCTGCTGTTATTGAACCTAGAGCACCGCAGGGTGCTGGGGTGCAGCAGAGGAAGCAGACAGGGGGGAGCTGACACTGCTGAGCCTCGCCTGGGCTCTCCGAAGGGCTTCCCACCATCCTTCACCCCCAGCACATCCCCACTGCCCGGCAGAAATTAGGATTGAATCCAGGGAATTCCAGCTGAGAAAATCGAGATCTGAACCGTTCCTGACCTGAACGTCCCGCCCAGAGAGCAGATGAAATGTATCTCATTCACTAGAGTCAATCCAAATCAGGGCTGCAGTTACATTTTGAAACCCTAAAGATTTAAAGCAAGTACTTTATAACTGTTCCCTCTCCAGAGGTAAGTAATTAGCTGTGTTTATGGAAAGGATAACAAGTATAAAAGGCTCTTTGAATGAGTAGCATTCTCTAATTTGAAAAGAAGTAAAATGAAAATTATAGAAGAATAGACAGAGTGGAAGAATCCACAGTCCTGCTTCTGATGTTGCTTAAACTTCTGATGGTTGGGTTTTCTCCAGTGAAGCTGCTGCTCAGTCAGAGTGCAGCTCTTAAAGCCTCAAAGCAGACCAAAGATTTAAGTGCTAATTCAGCAAATTATTTCAATCCAAGCTCATGCTTAAATTCGTCCTTCTTCCAGAACGCACTGGTAAAATTTCTCATTTAGCGCAAGAGAAGGACATCCTTAATCTCATTAAATTTAAAGAAAATTTTATTGCTAGTGCCGTAAATGATGTTGGACTTGAGGGTGACACATGGGCTGGGTGAGGCCTGAGAAAATCTCCATGGAAGAGGATATGTCTGCAGCCAAAAGTGCGCCTCTTTTTGGGAAAAAATTGGAACTTTCTCCTGTCAAATCTGTCTTTCCTGACTTGTATGGAAATAGTTGTTTGGACCTTCATCTTAGCAGGAGCTTATTGAATGCCACATGTTCTACACATGCTCCCTTCTCCCCCAGATTATCCCAATTTATGGCTTTTGATTTAAATGTAATCTATAGAAGATAAGGAGAGTGAAATAATAATCACCTCCAGTTGGTTTCTCTGTTAAATAACTCTGAAGAAAAATTTGCACATAGGACAACTGTTAAATGCATTGATCAGAATTTTATTTAGTAAGACAAAGTCCCAGATTTTGGGTCCCCACCTGAAACACAAAGGCCCAAAGAGGAGGAGCAGGAGAAATAATGTCAGGTTTGATTTTCTTAGAAAGTCAGCCCAAGGAAACAAGGTGTGTGTTGTATTTCCAGCTCAGAAAACTTCCAAGCAGGATTAGCAGCTGCAGCACTTCCTGCCTTTAGGATTTTGTTCATGTGTTTTTCAAAACTTTAGCCTCTGGATTCAAGCCTGGAAATTGGAATTTTGGGGAAGGTTTTGTCCTACTCGAACTTCCAGTTTTAAATCCATTATTTTTTAGAGTTTCATATGTGAAAGCTTGGTGGGCCTGGGATAATAGGGATGTGAAGATGGATTGTGGAGAGACCCAGAGCTCTCATTAGGGTAGAGAGAGGGAGGCCAGGCTTTGATGGGAATGACGGATTGGGCCATCTCCCGCCTTCCTCTCCGAAGGCAGCGCACTGCATTTTGTGTTTTAATTTTAGAGATAATTACTGTCATTTCATCCAGTGCTTTTTAGGAAGGTAACAGAGATGAGGACATTTGTTATGGGCCTATCATCTCAATGCTTGGATTTGTTCCTGGTTAGTGTGGAGTGCTGGGAAAAGAGCTGTCCAGGGTGGGTTTACAGACCTTCCCTGGGTATGGCAGCTGCTCCATCCAAAACCACCTCAGCACATTCTGCTGTAGAGGTTTCTTCCCAGTGAGAGGAGCAACAAAGCTGAGATGTGAATATCCATGGGGTCCTTGATACCTGCATGTAACTGTCTTGGCAAAGTAGCCTGAGGCTGCACCTATGGTAACGTTTATTTTTGGATCAGGAGCGCTTTGGAAGTTTCCTTCACCTGTGACACCCTGGTTTGCAGAGTTCTGGGGTTTGCAGCCGGGCTCCTTCTGGAGAAAACACCCTGGGAAAGTGGGATCCAGGAATGTGCCAGAGGGAGCCCAGGAGAGCCCTTCCTGAACCATGGTGCCACTGCCACACTCCAGCTGGATTCCCCGGAATCCCTGCTGCTGCTCCTAAATCCGTGTTCAGACGCCTGATTTGCAAAGAATCCCGAGTGCTGTACCTTTGAAAATCAGGCTGTTGTTCTCAGCCCAGTTTTCCTGATTGGCACAAAGCTGCTTCCACTCTTGCTGTTGCTCCTCATTCTTAAACATTTGTTTCACTCCTGTATCCAAGCAGCCATGAAAAAATCCAGCATAGCAGATGAGACTTTGAGCAGCACCTAAATATCAAACTCGGTGACTTGTCCAGCGTGGGAGGGTGCACTTAGAAAAAAAGGAGCTCTGAGGGACGTCCCCAAAATTGCTGTTGGCATCAGAATAATGATGACAGTGCAAAGGCTGTGTTGGCCACTGAGTCTGGCCACATCCCCCTCTAGTAACAAATTTATATGACATGAGCTGTGACTGATGAGCTGCTGAGTGATAACAACATATTTGCATAGGTGGGAACACTGTATTTCTAACCTGTTCTACTATGACTAAATGGTTTTTACTGTTAAACTTTTATATGGTTTGCAAAAGTTTTCTCTGCCTACTTTCCAGATTTAGTTAGGCTTGCTTAATAAATTAGAAGAAATAATTTATTCATTTATTAAGAAACATAAAGCAATCCTTTATACAGAGCAAGGGCACTTGGCTCTTTACATGTTCTCCCTCAGTACCATGTGCTTAAAATTAGCACATGGCAGAGATGAAGATTGTTTTTAAGAACAACCCCATTTCTATGCTCCCAACCCAAATGCAACAGGAAAAATACCATTATTTCAGGACCAAAGATAAAAAGGGGATTCAATTTTAAAACGCTTGTGGCAATGAAAAAATATAACTTCAAATGTGAGTCAATTCATTGAGGCCTTAACATTCATTTGTTGCAAATGGAGGGGGCAGTGGAATCCAAGGCTGGAGCCAATTGGCATCTTCCAGGCTGGGAAAGGTCAAGTGGTGGCTCGTGGTGTGTGTGCTGCTCCCAGGCTTTGTTAAAATGCTGGGATTAAACAGAAGTTACATCTGAGGTCAAGTGACCGCAATAACAGGGGACATGGCAAGCCCTCAAATCATTCCCGGGGATGAAAATGACACGGAGCTGACATAATATCTGAGGTGAGATGGAACTGAAATCCTCAGCACCTGAACACTTCACCTACTGATGGGTAACCTGACCCTAACCAATCTTGTAATCATACCCCTGTCAGAGGGGAAGCTGCATTTCCCGGAGCACAAGGTACAGTCACTCGCTTTTATTTATTTATTTATTTTTGGCTCCGGCTCCGCTTCTGGAATGATGTTGTTAAAAGTTTCAATACTCTGCTTTAAGCCTTTCAAAGCAGTGTCTTCCCTGGAAAATCAGCTGCCACCTCGGGGGACAGAGAGCTCTTTGCCTGCTCGGTCTCTTCATTCCGGGTGCTTTGGTTTATGGAGCAGCGGCTGAACGTGCTCCTCGGGGTGTTTGAAGAGAGCAGGCTGGGCACTTCCAAACCAAAGAGCAGAGAGCGAGGACGTGGGGTGACTGGGGTTTGTTCAGGCATGGTGAGTGATTTTTGGCACAGGAAGTCACCTTTTGTAGTGGAAGCATCTTTGAAGAAGAAAGGAAAAATGATGCTGTTCATTGTACTGTTCCAAATAATGTCATATAGGGTGACTTTTATGATGCAACCCCCACTATTCTTAAAACTATTATTTATATCTCTAAATCTCACCTCTTTAAATTTATCTTTCAAAAATTCATGTTGGAAGATCCTGATTTCAGAGACTCCTTTGTGCTTTTGCATCCCCATTTTTCTAGAGAGGGCAAACAAAGCTCAAATTAAAATCCCATTTACATAACCGGAGCCGGATCAAAATCCTCCTACAATATTTCCTGAGCCAATCTATTTGCACTTCCCCAAACAATCATTGCCCTGAGCTGTGGGATGAATCAGCATGTATTTAAATCAAAGGCAGCCAGGAAAGACTGCATCAGTTCTGTGCCACAGAGCTGTCAAAGCTCCGAAGAGATTAAAGGCGTGACCCCTTCATCCCTAACATTGCTCCACAAGAGACATTTCTGTCACTATTTCTGCCACTTGGCTTTCTAAGATGCCACGAAGCCTTAGGGCGACCTCTGCTACATTTCAGTGTTGTTTATTGATTTCTGACCCAGTGCTTAATAGTTTTCCCAGTCCCCCTGAATGGCTTTTGTAAGCAATAGGGTTTGTGCATCTCACCGATCAATACCTTTTATATTTACAATAAAATTGAAACTGCTTCTGCTGGGGGTGCAGCCCAGCATTTGTCATCCTTCAGCGAGGGAAAACTATGTCATTATCTGAATTAAAACATTTATTTCTGATTAAGAGAGTGTCCTATCTCATTAATTTTTCCCTTTCCAATAGAAAGGGAATAGAATCCTATTGATTTTTGCACTTTTACACATCTCCACTGCTGGGAAGATAATTGAGAAGTTAGCCAGAATAAATGAAGTTTCAAGTCTAGCAGGCCAGCCAATACCTTCCAAATTCAAGGTGTTTTTATGAAGCTGGATTTTAATTTGTTGGCAAGCTGAAGCAGTGGGACTTATTCGGCTGAGTAAATTGGATTAAGAGTAGAATCTCCTTGAAGCGTGTCTTGGTGAATGCTGAGGGGCTTGTTCCCCCCAGACAGCCACAGACTTGCTGGAGATTTATGCTAAGACAGCTTCCAAATTGCCCTCCTTCAAAACTCCAGCTCGCTGCCGGAAGTGGGGATTAGTGGACCAAAAGCTGATTAACTCACTTCTCCTCCATTGTATCCCTGTCTTAAACACAGCCCATCTCCAATCAGCAGCTGAACTAGACCTTCAGATTTTCTGCCAATTGATTGCTCTTTATTAGAATAATGGGATTAAATCAGGCTTCATTAAAAAGAGTCCCCATTGCACGAATCCCTGCTTCGGAGGACTTTTCCAGCATCAGGGTTTGCAGGGATACCCCAGGCACAGACCACCCTTCCTTCTCTGTTTTCCTTCTCTCTTTTTCTCTCTCTGAATGAACAGTCCGTATTCCATCTTCATTTCCTGGTTATAAAATCCACATCATCATTGTATATTCCACTAGAAACCAGAATGGGTGTTTGTACTTGGAGAGCGATGAAAGTTTGTGTTTCAATTACACAATATATTCTATATTTTAAGAAGTTAGAAGAATTTCATAATTGTTGTTTTATAGCAGGGAAATGTGTCTTCCTAAATACATTCTCAGAAAACATGAATTCTTCCATTTTTGAAAGTAAGAATCAAATCTCTAAAAAAGTAAGACTGAACTAGGAAAAAAAAAAATCTCAATTTACACATTTAGCCCACTAATCTCAATTGGGAGACTTCCAGTAATAATCTGTGTTCTCACTTCTATTCAAGGATTCTTTTCAACTTGGTTTGAAGCATTAATTTGATTATTTTTCAGTAATCCAAGATTATGGGCTTCAAGTTAAAAACCCAAACACTGGAACTTCTGAGTTTGTGATATCTGGCTCTGGTGGGGCTTTTCTGGGAAGAGGGGGAACGTTGTGAGTGTTTGAACCTTACTAGTTCCTAAGGAAGCAAATATAAAATACACAGGAAAAAGCCCTCTGAAAAAGCATTGTAAATGCCATAGCTATAACAAATCAACAACATCAGATTAAAAATGCTGTGTAAGGGAAGAACTTAATTTCTTGCTGCATTTTAATGCACAGTCCCAAGCACCAAAGTATGCAAAAGGTTGAATACATTCATCACAAACATTTCTGTTTTCTCTTTTTACACCAATGAGAAATTGCGAGATTACCAATGACCTTCCTACCAATGAAGCACCATAATTATGGTCATTTGTTATACAACAGAGATGAATGGATAGAATTTACATAGAATAAAAATATTATTTAACAGCTGTTATGGATGTGTGAAGTGCAATCCTAATTTATTTAAATGCTATAAATATATTGGTAATGTATTCTTTTCGAATTAACCTCATGAACCTTATACTGGCAAAACTTCAATTAATATTGCACTAAAATCCATTTTCTCCTGTTGTGGGGAATATTGGATTGGGGGAAATCTACGGCTACAACAGCAGCTCACTACATACAAGTTCTTGTCTGATTTTTTCAGTCCTTGGCTCAAGCTTGTGGTATTGGAATGATTTAAAAAATGCTTTAAATTATAATTAGACCAAACAGACTTTTAAAAACCAGCTTTCTTCTGCTGTTATTTAAGCATACAATAATGGCTTCTGAATGAGTTGCCAAGCATTATTTTAAAATGTGGGGTTTGGTACTGTATTCTGCTGTATTCCAGGACTTTTGCTCATTTACCTGGCTTGGGAGTGAAATAAAACAGGAAAGAAAATAGATCCACACAGGGCATGCTTAACTCGGCTCTTTCTGGCTGCAGGTTTTAATGTGGATTTAAAGAGAACAACAGGATTTGTGTAGTTGTTTGATTAATTTGAAGGCACGGGGGGATGTTTGCATGTGTTCGTGTCTCACATTTTTGGGTTTCTCTCTTTTGTATTCCGTCCATCTGCCCCGAGCTGTCATTATTCCATGTTCATCGACAGAAGAGTTATAGTTTGCAAAAACCTATCAGGTAGGCTGGACAGCAGATAATTGAGGTGATGATCAGTGCTAGCAAAAGACAATTGATAGTGATAGTGTCAGAGGCTGCACCTAACAAGATCTGCACCCTCCGTCTCCTTTAGCCTTCCTTCGGAAAGGACAGAATATGGAATAACATGGACATGTCTGATGTGCATCAATAGATAGGATGGCAGTGCATAATACTTCTTGGAACTGCAATCTGATGGTTGTATCTTTTGACATTGCAGCAGGTTATTAAATAGAAATGTGAACTATTAAGAGATGATCTTGACTTTCAATACATTTTTATCAAAGTCAAAAAATAGTTGACGCCATTGAGTGGATCCACTTTGTGAAGGAGCAGAAAAATCCGGCATTCCAGGGAAGCTGAGGAATGTATTTGTCTCGTTTTTGAAGAGGAAGGCAGAGCTCAAACCACTGCTATTTCATGGAAATAGAATAATTAACAAATGTGAATATGCACAATTATACCAGAGTATAAATAAATAGGTAACATTCCGACTTTGTGTGTAAAATTACTGGTGAATTAACCAACCTCACACTGTAACAGCCCCAGGTATCAGAGTTTGCTGATCCAGGTTCCCACTGGGAATGCATCCTTTCCTCACACGTGGCTGATCCAGGTGCATAGGTCAGAACACACAGACCCCTCCCTGTCCTGATCCACAGGGAGAGCAGCTTGGCCCTGGCTCTGAGGGTATCAGGATCCGAAAAATTGTTCCCTGCAATTCTAAAACTGAATGGATGATGTCAAACCGTGGGAACGTATTTAAATTCCCTTCTGCCAGAATCATCATATCCTCTTTACCATTTTGAATTACTGTTTTTTTTCTCTGGACGTTTAAAAATGTAATTTCACTTCCTGATTTTAAAAACCTACATCTTTATTTCAACCCAAATGTTCTGTTCCTGCTCTCAGCTCCGTGACAGCCTCCTGCAGAACTTTTTTAACGTTTTCACGGAACGGCTGAGCTCTTGCACACAAGACCCATTTTGCCAACTCCAAGTGTCCCAATTTTGCACAGCTGCACATTTTCCATTGTACAGGAAGGGTCAGCGTGGGCAGCCTGGGGTAGGATTTATCCTCTTCTGCCCAGCTGTAATGTATGCAAGGAAGTCATGGCTTTGCATGGCTATTAAACACCCTATAGTCTATATAAAAACATGCAAAGTCGAGGCTTAATAGCAATAAAATATTATGGGTACTGCCCTCACTCATGGCTGAGCGAGCATGGCCCTTGGCTGGGTAATTGGCAAACCACACACTGTGGCTCTCTCATGAATAATCATGTTTTTTCATTAGGGAAACAATAGGGTTCCTTAACCCTCTAACTCTTGCTTCCCAAAATTCCTCTCCATGGTTGTGGGGGCTCTTCCTGAGCCCCCTGCCCTCCCCTTCCCAGCACTGTGCTCGCACAGCCATTACATTCCTGCTCTGTGGCACCGAGGCTCTGCTGGCTTTTATTTTTCCCCGAGGCTGGTTGCCTTTGGGAGGGACCAGGACACATTAATGGAAAAGATCTGCTCCCTAATTCATGGCATTTCAGAGACCTTTGAATATATTGGGCTCCAGTTGAATTAATGTCATTTCAGTCAGGACAGGAAGTTTACTGTAGTTTGTCAACTATCATTCATTTAGGAAGTCCAGTAATTTAATGTGCAGCAGAGGGCTGGGAAATGGAAGATGGATCTGGATGAATGATGTGGGATTTTTTAAAAAACGTGCGTGGGGTCACATGGGAAAACATCGTTCAGTTGATGAGAGCGCGGTGCAAATCCTTCCATGAAGTGGGGCTGATTTCTGCCACAAACCCGGCCTTAGTCAGCACAACCAGGAGCACCTGGACCCCCCTCCTTCTCCCCCAACTTCTGAGAGGTGAGGTCTGTCCCTTTAATGTGGGGAATTGATTGATTTATGGCCGCGTGATGGATCGAACGATCGTCAACGGAATTACACTGAATTATGGTGACACCGCTTCTGCTCCACAAGCCACTCCCCATATGTCCTATAACTCAAAAGCAGAATGACAATAATACTATCTATGAAATTTATATTCATGATTATAAATTAATTCTTTTTGGCCAGACCAGCAGCAGCAGCAGCCTGGCTTTGCAATTTCCAAACAGCATTTATGGCATTGGCTTGGGAATACTATCTATCAAGCTTGGTGACAAATGTGGTGGATGATGGTCTTTGCCGCCGCTGGCTCCAACATCCACTTGTGTTACAGGGGGAAAGAAAATGCAATAAAATAACAGGAATCCTTGAGCTGCAATTTCTGACCAGAGTTCCCAGCACAACACCAAGCTGCACAAGCCTTGTGTGAAATGAATGTTGCCTGAGAGACAAATATGGAAACCAGGCTGTATTCCCATGGGGAAAGAGCCAGAGGTAGCACAAAAAAGCTGTTGGGAATTGGAGAGGCTGCACCCAGTGTAGGAACACCCGAGATTTCGGGGAAATTCAACCTCTACCCTGGGCTTGTTGAACCCCTTTCTGTGGGCAGAAGGGCGGAAGAAGAACCAGGGTTTTTCCACACAGTGCTGGCTAATTTTGTTTTAAATTTTATGAACAAAAAAGAAAAAAAAAAAACAACCTAAAAATCCAACCAAAAAACCACCCCACCAACCCCAAAAAAAACCAACCCAAAGAAAAGAAAAACCAAACAGGAGCAAAGAGAATGAAGTGACATCTTACAGGAAAATGTTGCAGCGTGCTGTCAGCAGATCTTGGTGATGGCAGAGCAATGATTGCAGCAGAGCAGGGCCTGGCTCCCACCAGGGACATGTCAGCTGCAGAGTCACTTTATGGACACTTTGAATAGCCCTGAAATGCTGGCAGTGCCCTTTGGAAGTGCTTTTCACATTCTGGTAGCCCCTGGCCAGCACGTGGCCGCACAATGGAACCCACTGATGGCCGGGTGCAGCGCGGTCCCAGGCTCTCCGTGTCTGCTTTCCAGGAAAGTCTCCTCTGCCGTAGGAAGGCTGTGGAGTGGCAAGGATTGACAATCAGGATGCAGCTTTATCCTAGATCATTACATCTGTACAGAAAAGATCTGCTGGCCTACAGCGATTAGCTAACAATGGGCGATGGAAATTAGGAGTAATGATTATGTTTGTATGCAGACACGGGTTCCATCGAACAACCTATGAACAGAAAAATGGTGCAAGATGATGAGTAAGTTACTGCTTTTGAAGTATTCTCTTGGTAATAATTGAATTTTTTGCTTTAGGAGGGACATCCTTGGCAGAAATGCCAAGTTAGCATTGCTTCCCTTCATTCACCTCTTATTTAGCCAAAGGAAAACCTCCCAAACTTCCTCACATCGATGTCTCTCTCAGGGTTTCTTAGGTTGTGTTTGTTTCAGGTGAGGCCCAGCAGCCCTGTGGTGCTGGGCAGTTTGCTCTTTCACCCCCACATGTTATGTTGTTACTAACAATACTATCTTAGGTCATACTCTTAGTTACTCTCTCTTGGTTTGGTATGAATTGCCTCTACTCCATCGCAGGAGGGGTCTTCAGCAGGGCTGGCCCCAAGCGCCGCCCGCTGCTTTTCCCCACCCATCTGGAGTGATTTCCAGCACCCAAAGCATTGCTGGGACTGTCATCTGTGATCAGCTCTGAGATCTTTGCTGTGGGGAGCCTTTCACCACCGCCTCTTGCCACCTGCTGCCCTGGGCAAGAGGGGCTGTTTGCAAGGCTGTGACTTCCCCAGTGTCCCTCTGGCACCTCTGGACTCTGGAGCCCACCCCAGCTGCTCCTGTCTGGTTTCCATGGCCTCAGCCGTCACTGGTGTCCCTTTTTACACAGCTTTGCTGATGGCAGTGACTGTTCCAGGCAGGAATCCCTCTGGTAGAACAGGTTGTTGTGGCAAAGGGGCACGTTACCATCATGACCCCATTCATGTGGGGTCTCTGGAGAGTGAGAATCTCTTCAGCTAGGCTCTGAGTTATCCTGAGTGTTAAAAATTCCTGCTGTTGTCCTGGTTATAAACACAAGGTTGTGGGAGCAGCTCCAGGTGAGAGCAGTCCCACTGAGCTCTGCCTTTGCATTCCCATCCTATTTTCCTCTTCTGCCTTCTTGCTCCAGTCAGGTCAGTTGGCTTCCAGCTCTCCATACCGCCCTCTTCTACCCATTTATTTCTTACAGCATCTTAACTTCCCCTTCTGAAATACAGAAAGAGCCCACAGTCCAACCCTGTGTATAAAGACACTTCGGAAAAGTTGGGATCCAGTAAAAACTCCAGTTCATTTCTTCTCTGCTGCCTCTCCTACTGTCAGTAATAACCTGCCCATGTTCCCTGTGCCTTCCCCACTCTCTATTTATCACTTTCATACCCTGCTGCCATCCTGTCCAGCCTAACTTTCTCCTCTCCCATCATCTAAATGCTTTTCCACCACCCTTCTATGTAAATTCTGGCTTACACTTTGTTAGAGTAACAGAAATGCAGCTTTATTGCACTGTAAGTCTCCAACATAGTGAAACCCATTAATGGGAAAGGTTTTTCCATCCGTTCCAAGTGAACGGAGATGCAGCTCTATGGAATATAGCTATGGCGCTGGAAAATCTATATAGACAGCGGAGGAGACAGAGGAAGGGTGTTCATTTACATAGTTTGTGGTCTAGGCTGGAAATTCAGGGTGAAAGATGGGCACATCCTAAGGCACCACGGGAGCAGATTTCCTTCGGTGCAATCCCTGGTGGGAGCAAAGCGAGCAGAGCAGGCTGAGAAAGGGTTAATTCAGCTTTGAAAGACATAAATCCAGAGTGGCACCGAGTGACAGAAGATCCCACTGAGCAGGGGCACAAGCACACCTCAGGCTGTGGTTTGGGAAGAATTGAGATGAACCCCACCCCGATGGCTCCTGTTCCGAGGGCAGCCCGAGCATTCTCGCCAAAGGTCTGTGGCCACACAGGAGACCAATCCTTCCTCTGGTTATGAGTAGATCCCTTCCAAAAAAAATGTGTTCCTTGGCTGTGGAGCTGCATTTTGACTGTCTGATGAATCAGACATAAACCATCAGGGGCTTTGAGGAGCTCATTATTCCGAGCACTTCCCTTGCTGTTCTCCATGGCCAGAGCCTGGAAGAGTTTCTGCTGACTCGTCTTTTCCAGCCTTGGAGACAAAATCCTGACCTTGCACAGCAAATTTAATTGTGCCAGGGCTCAGTGGAGACCTCAGCAGCAGGAGTTCCACAGAGTAATCCTTCACTTCCACACCTGCAGCACTCGTAGGAGTTATTGAGGGGAAAAGTAGATTTAGATCCTTTATCTAAATGAAATATCCTAACGGTGGTAGTTCCAAAATCAGGCACAAATATTAATCTAATGGAAGGTAGGAGCTGGAGCATCTTCATTCTCAAATTGAAGAGTGGGATTTAGCAGTGTAGTAAGGCATCAAGATCATGGCTCTGCCAAGAGGCTGCTTGGATATTCCACTGTGAAAAGAGGAATATTTTCAAAATCGCTAGTTGTGAAATGTGGACTTTTTTATCAAAAGGGACAACTTTATTCTGTGTATTTGCATTGTGTTTCCCTCCATCCATGTCTGATCAAGCACTGAGGAACAGGGGCATCATTAAAATAGAAAAGATTAATACTGAAATTTAATAGCTTGTTATTTGTGAATCTCGATTTTAGTGTTCCTGATTCATCTTAACCAGTCCCTGCAAACTAAAAAGGGGAAAACTAAAACTACTGCCCCATCCTTGTAATTGTGGCAATTTCACAATATCTAAGGATCATCAGTGGGAAATTAAATATAACACACCTTGGGTATTACATTGTCTGAGAGCATCAGTGAACTTGAGAGTTTTCCTCATCTCTGTTTCCTGTTCCTTGTTTTCTGATTTCAGCCTCCTGCTCACCCTTGCAGTGTGAAAGAAAAATAGGTGTTACATGGCATTACTACATGATACTTCTGTGGATCTTGGTTTGGAATATTTTCCATAAATTTTCCAGGAAAATGAAATGGCAAGGACTCCCAAAAACTTGCAGTTAGGCACACAAATGGCAGCAAATGCAGAGGTGCTGGAAAAACAGATTTAAGCAGATCCACAGAGGGATCTGACAACCACAGGCCTTGGGGAGATGTTTTACTGTCTGTGTGCGCAAAAAATGGGACAAAAATGTGAAAATACGGGAAATATTGTATTTTCAGAGACTGACAGTTTTGAGGAAAGCACAGGGCAGACAATCCTGTGGATCACCGTGACCTGTTTAGAAACAGGATAAGGGATATGCAAAAAAAAACAAAAAAAAAAAACCAACACTTTGAAAAGGTATTTATATATATATAATTAGAATGGGATCAGAATAATTGTAGCTGTGAAACTCCAGAGGTGGGATGGCATTCCAGCCAAAATGAATCTACTTACTGAGCTGTAAAACAGGTGGTAAAAATACTGATGAAATTTTAAAAATATTAATGGAACCGTGGAAAACAGGAGCATCCTCCAACACAGCTTGCCTGGGCTGTCTGCAGTTCTAATGGAATTTATTTTTCAAATTTAGTTGAAAAAATTAATTCCCCCGCTGAAATTCCAACTTGCCAACTCTCAAGCCCAGGTGGATTTTTATAGCCAAGATCTAAACCCCTGAAAAATAGCGGTGTAGAGTATAATGGAAATGCTGACACAACCTACATTACAGCTGCACGAATTGTGCCACTATAGTTTATGGAGAGCCCATTTTGGGTTTGTCAGGTTTTTAAACACAGGCTGTTGTAAATTTGAAAGAAGACTGTCTTGTCTTTAGGCTTTAAGGCTGTACATATTAGCAGAGATGGGGCTGAACCAAAATTTCCCTTTTCCGTTGCCTTCCTGGACTTTGGGAGAACTGGAAATCTCACCCCAGCATCACAGTGCCATCATTACCTTTATTTTTGTTTGGGTTGGTTTTGTTTTTTTTTGGTTTTTTTACTGGGAGAATTAGTTCTGCTGTGAAAGAGAGTCCCTGGGGATGAACACAAAGTAGGAGGATCTTCCCCTGGAGAGAAAAAGATTGTGAGGAGAAACACAAGTTCAGTTCATCCAGTCAGTGACAGGGTCAGGATTGGGCTGCCAGTCCATTGGAATGGAAGTTTTAGCCCAAAAATTAAATTTTCGCTGTTGCCTGAAGTCTAACACCCCTGGCAGGTAAATATGTGTCTGTTCAAGCTGCACTGAACAAAGGTGTTTGCAGGCTGAAGCCACAGCTTGGCCTCAGAAAATGAAGGATTCTGTCTTTAATTAGTGCCTGTGGAGGAAGTTGAATTCAGGCTGAAAACCTGTTCTCAGTAGCTCTCGGGAAAATTTATCCTGAACGTGGAAAAACAAAGGAATAGTGGAAATGCTGATTAAAAACTAAATGTCAGCACTTGTGCCCAGTGTAATTTGACTGATAACAGCAGCAGGATGTCTCTTAGTGCAACCCCAAAGGTGGCACCTTCCTAAAGCTGATGAAAGCTGCCTTCCATATTCATGAATTAACCCAGGAAAAAGCAAAGAGGAAAAATCTATTTAAATCTGCATTAATCTTTTATTGGCTTTCCCACTTCTCATAAACAGTTTGTAACCATACATATATCATCATCCCAAACATCAAGTGTAACTTCTCACTCAATAATCCAATTGATATCCAGCTGATATATTCAGCAGCAACAGTTCGTAAATGGGCCATTTTATAACCTAGGCAAAGGTTAATCATCCTTAGCTTCTTAAGTGTGATCTTAACTGTACTGCTCGTGCTCACCAGTGGATTTCCAGCAGTGCTTTGGGTTATACTTAATTAGGAGGCAGATTCTCCACTGGTGTTGGAAGGAAAGCCATGATGTTCAAATATTATCTGTAGGTGCCTTATTTTTGGGTGCTCAGCTGTGACATGGAGGACCCCGACTGCCAGGAGCCGCGTCTCAGCTTTTTCTGATTATCAAACTCTTTAAAGAGATGTCACATGGAGAACCCAGGAACTGGGGACGTTAGAACCACTTGTCTTTTTTGTTATAGTTGGCTTTGTTCGGGCCTGCTTGTAGCCTGTCAGGAGTCAATCAGCAGGGAGCCAAACAAGCCCTGGCTCTGCAGACAGCGAAGCAGAACATCTGACCTGGTGGCACTGCAGTGACACTGTCAGCAGGATCAGCATCCTGGCCTGGTGGCCACTCCAAAGGCTTCCATCATCCCTAAGCATCCTGGAAATAAAGTGGTGACGCAGCTCAATTTAATCTCCCCGATCCCTCCTGAGAACCTCTCCTCTTCAAGCTATTCCCACATAGACAAAAAGATTTTGTCTCACTGAACCTATTTATTGACCACAGCTGTCACCCCTGCTCTGACCAGTGACCTTATCTGAATATTCAAATCCATTGCAGATCACAAGTTCAAATGATTTTCCTACCCTTTGAAAGCCCTGTTTTCATAGTGAGCTGATTGCACATGACAATATTATAAGGGGTGTAATTGAGATTCTACAAACAATTTGCACCTCAGATTTGCAAAAATAATATATACAGAAGTGGGAATGCTGCTGGCATTCCTTTCCCCCAGCTTCCTTGAGCAGATCCTCTTTGTGGAAACAGGGATGTCCCCTCCAGGTACTGAAAGCCACAGAAGGATTTGAGAGGGATGTGCCAGATCTGCTGCTGCAATGGAGAACCCACTGATTGCAATTCATCCATTGGAATGCGTGGGAATCAAGGCCACGGGCCCAACACTGAAATTCATCTTTCTTCCTTTCCTGAGCATCACTGACTTCCCTGAGCAGGGAAACTCCCAGGGCAAAGATTTTATTGCAGTGGCTCTAATGGGGCTGAAGAGGTGCAAACACAACACATTCCATCTGGATTTTTATAGCATTTCTCGTTTCTGTTCTGACTGTACTTCCCTGATAATTTTTATTCTTTCTTCTCTGATATTTTGTCATGAAGAGCAGAAGGCAAACTTTACAATAGTGCACTGAAACCTTAATCTGTGCTACCTGAATGACCTCAAATTGTCAGAATTAACTGATCCTAGTAAGAAGCCCCTGGTCTAAAGTGGTTCTTATCCAGCTGTCTGCCTGTCCATCCACCATCCCATTGACTTCATCATCCTGCTTAAAGATATTGTGTATTTGCTGTTTTAAAGAATAATGACACCATGGAGTCGGAAGAACCAGAATATCCAGCTGGGTTCAGTTGGACTGAGGTGTACACAATTAATGAAAATTAAACTCACAGAAAATTTGGCTCGCTCAGACTCCTGTAATAGAGCAGAAATCAGTCCGTCTGTTCAGACTCTGCAGAGGTTCATGAACTTCACAGACCATGTCAGTACAGCCTCAGCTGAGAACAGGGGGAACACGGCAGGGAAGCAGATTTTGAAATTTTATGCTGTATCAGTGAAAAAAAAAGGTGAAACATTACAAATTCAAAGCCATGAACTGCAAAGCAAATAGAGGCTGTGGGTGAGAAACTCCACCCGATGTTTGTGGTGATCTCTTCAGCAGGAGGAGTCCATGGACATCCACCTTCACTGGCATCAAGGATGTCCTCAGGAGGAAAGCCCAGACCCAGAAATCCCAGATCTCCCCTTCTCACAAACCTGACACAAAACCATGTGAAAACCACTTATGGGCCCTGGTTTGCAGGGGTGAGAAGCGCTGCATCTTCTGCTGGTGCTGGCTGAAAACATCAAACTGACAGAGCTTTCCTAGCACCCGGCCCTGTAACTTCCCTCGCCCTCGTTTTCTGCCCCTCTGAGAGTCACCCTGAGCATTGCTCCTGGTGCTATTTATTCCTACATTATTATGAAGTGTCCGGTGTGGAATATAAGGCTTAAGTGCAGCCAAGTTCATAAAGCCTTTGGAGCTCATTACATGGATGGCAGTATGGGAGTGCAGAGCATTGCTGTAAATTTGAATTTTCTGCCGTATGTTTTCTAAATGCCAATATAAATAGCCCAGGAAATAATAAAATGAATAAAACACACGACTTCATTCGAGTTCCATTTGGAAAGACAGGGTGTGAAATGAAGAGCTCTGTTCTCCAGGTGGTGATCTCCGTGCATAGTAGAGTGTTTGTCCTGAATTTCATCGCTTTGGAAAAAAGTCACGGAAACTCGTGATTTAGTTGGTGCTTAATGTGTGTTTTAAATAACTTCTGTGATATAATCGGCTGCCGAGGGAATCCAGGAGGGAACTTGAAGAGCTGTAAAACTTCAGCTGTGGCTCTCCCTGCCTGCCCTTTGCTTTGCTGGGTCCACAAAGCCCAGCATTTTCGGGTCCCACGTTCCGTGCGTGGCTGCGGCTCCGGACGGGCGTTCCCGATGGATCCATCGGAACCATGGTGGGAGCCGGGGCAGCACCAGGGCCCAGGGCCATAAATCCCCTCTCCTTGCTGGGAATAGCAATGCATGAGCCATATTCCAGCATATTAATGTCTCCAGTTATCCATGAATGAGAAATCATGGATGGCAACATTCTCTTTATTGTTATTCCAACTGAGGCCTTTTTCCCTTTTTTAATTTTTTTATTATTAGAGCTTCTGTTTTGTTTTTCTGTAAAACATTTTATCTGCTCAGAGCTTTGGCACATGAGCATTCTTTCCTTTAAATAAACCCTAGTTTTCTTGACATGGATTGTGTACTTATAAAATTATAGCATTAAATAACTCAGGCTCTTAATGAACACAGGAGAAAGTCACAGGGCCACCAATTATACCAGAATCCCTAAAATCCTGAGAAACTGTAGCCAATGTAGCCACATTGGAAAGTGATATGAAGAATGTTGGCAACATTTGAAATTAAGTGTTTTTAATATGCTTAACCATGCATTTAATTTAAGCTTAATGAGACAGCTCTTGTATGCTGACTAAATACCATGAGCTTATTAAAAACATATTTACAGAGATTAACAATGATGTAATAGATACATATTTACACCATCATTGGTAAACTGCTAATACCGTGCTTTTAATTAATTGGCATCTACTCAGTATACAGTGGGGCTCTGGAGAGATTTATTATATTTGGTTTGTGTTGATGAAGCACCAACTGGTTTAATGAGGGTTAATTGATCTAACTAACTATTAAAATATACATTTCCTATTCCGGGGTGATCAGGGCTTAAATCAACATATATTCAAGCAACTGGAATTTAATCTGTGCTTACCAGGATAATTCACCTGCTCACAAGTGAGAGGGGTCTTACATGAGCTGTTGACAGGGGGAGCAATTAAATTGTCCCAGAAACAGCAGAATAAGAAATGAAATTGAAGAAAAAACCAATCACAGAAATACCAAGCAGTAGGCAGGGCTTGAGAAGCAGAAGTCTGAAGGGTTTTTGGAGGTGTCTCAGACGTGGGCAGGTGCTCAGGAGTTGGTTGCTCCTCCTGGGCACCTCTTGGTGCTGAGCTGAATTCTCGCTGCCCCCCCTGGTGCTGCCATAAACACTGGTTTTCCATGGACCCCCCCACAGGGGAGGTAAATTTAACCTGTTTTGATTGTTCTGAGCCACGTGCAACGTGCTCACCACGGCCTCCCGATTTTCCATGCTGCTGGAATGTGTGTGTGCGCCTAATGGAAAATCTACGAGCATTTTCGGAGCGGTTAAAACACGCTTTCCACTGGTTTTAATTTAATTTTACTTTTTTATGAAGAATCTTAGGGAAAGGGCACAGTGAGAAAGCAATGAAAGCCAAATTGCTGTACATGAAGTTTCATTTCTGGAGAGCCAGGGAGATTAATTCACTTGGCTGTGACTTGTTCATTACTACCCCAAGCTAACCAAAAAAATGAAATATCACAGGGAGCAGCTCCTCTCTTCCGCAGGTTGTAACAGTGCCCTGATCACAGGCTATGGAAGAGGAAAATATTCTGGTTAATACTCTGACAATGCCACACCTGCACTGAGCAAATTATTCTGATGCTACACTTTGATTTACAGATTCTGATGTGATTGTTTTTCTGGCCATGATTTTATTTTATTTTATTTTAATTTATTTATTTATATTTTATTTAATTTTGGGGCTTATTTTTCAGTGTTCCCCAGCCTGGTGTGAGGACATTGCACTCACTGATCAGGAGGCTCTCAGCCAAGATTTGCTGAATCACTGGTTCTCCCTGATCCACTCTGCCAGGGAAGGATGTGCAGGAATTTATGTGTGTGTGGTGGGGAAACTCAGAGAAAACAGGAGAAGGATCCTCTAAGAAAGACAAAAACAATACTGATGAGCAGGAAGCTGAATTCTTCTCTGTTGCATTGTCCATGAGGGTGAGAGGCCTATAAAAGATCAAAGGTGATGCCCTGACACAGGGACATCAATAAAAATATTCTGCTCAGCCTTTATTTGACACTTGGTTTATCCGTAGCAGTTTACAGCAGAACTTCAGAGCATTTATATTGCTTAAATTTTTTAATGATTCTGAATTCTTTGTTGAATTTTTTTTTTTTTGAGGGAAAAATGTTAACTCTTACTAAGTGACATGGCATTTTATCCTGAACCAAAAGCCTTTTCTTTGAAAACGACTTAATTAACATTTCCAGGTTCATAACATTTTCATTTATTCCTCTTTTTTGTTTTTAAATGGTTTCTTAAGTTTTCCAGTGATAGTGATAGAGGTTTCCTAATGTATTAAAAAAACACCGAGTGTGCCCAGTGGGATCTGCAATCTGATTAGCTTTCAGTTTGAAGCTGAAGGAGGAGATTAAGCAGAGAAGGACTGCTGTGCTATTAAAAAGAAAACCTGATTTTTTCTAGCCATTAGCCAGTAAAATGAGTACAGCTGTCAGCAGAATGGCTAAATATATTACACAGCAAAGATTAGCAGGTAAATATTTGAAAATTATGCAAGTTTTTGAGTGTGGGAGAAGCTGAATTCTGCTTTTAGGGGTGACTTTTACATCTGGAGGTACGATACGGCAACCACAGGTTTTGGGATTGTCTTTGAGGAGCCTCTTTGTGCTGGGCTTCATCCAGCTCTTGGCACAGCAGGCTCTGATCCTTGACCAAAGCTCCAGGTTGCTGCCACAATAAAGAACAAAAATAAAATTCTGATCCGCCGAAATCACACAAAGCAGCTCCAAATTTATATCTGGAATTTAGCGAGTGTGGCTTCACCCTGGTGCTTCACCTCTGAGCACGTTTTTCCCTAAAGACTTCCCAAAGCCTCTCCCAAGAGAAGAAGTGCTGCTGCTCCCAGCTCTGTCCATTCAGCCTCTAAACATTTTAAGTAGTGAAAGCTACAGTGTCTTCCATTAAAAATGAAGATCCTGTTTCCAGCCTTAGATTTTCCAGTCTTTTGGATACATCTCATGAGGCAAAGGGTCTGAAAAGCAACTTCTAGAATGTTTTCCATGAAGGCAGAATGCAGTTTTGGGTCTGAATTAGACACAAGAAGCTCCATCTGTGACCAGCACATCCATTTCTCACATTCCTGGGATCTGGACCTTTGTACAGACACCATCAGAAGCTGTTGTATCCCTGCTGGAATCCATTCCCGTCTAGAACAGAGCAGCTCTTTAACACAGCCTGCTTTATGAGGGTTCATTCAGGCAAAATGTCATGGAAAAACAATTTTCCCCCTGCAAAACAACTGCTTGTCTCAGACAGCATCAAATCAGAAATGAAATCAGAGAGCAAAGGGGTGAATCCAACCAGAAGTAAGGCGGTGTAGGGAAGTCCTGAAAGGGGAAGGGTTAGTGATGGATGGAGATGTGGTAGGGGATGAGAGTTTCCAAATGCACTTTTAAACCCCAAAATAATACAGTTAAAACATAAAAAGGATAATACAGACATTCAGACTGCAGAAGAAAATAAATATATGCAAGTTTAAAGTATATACATAAATATTTTTCTTGTGTGCCTTGAGCCATTTATGAATTCACACACACATCTCCTGAGATGTCAACAACCACATAAGCTGTTGAATTTCTCTTTCCCACACCTTTTGTAGCATTAATTTGTCGCATTACACTATATTTAGGCCCCAGCTCTGCACATCAAACTCCATTTTTTACCCCTTTTCTGTCCATGTCTGTGTATCTGAGGATTGTTTAAGAGCCAGGTCTCAGAGCTGGTGGCTGTGGGATGTGCAGAGGTGGAAAGCCGAGGGACAGGAAGCAGATGTTGAAGTTCACCACTGTTAACAAAGCTCCTAAAGCCTCAGGATAAGCGTGTGCTCAAACCCTGTTGAGCAGCCCTGGGTGCAGGCTCAGAGCTGAAGTTAAGCTGATGTTTTGGGGAGCAGGGATGGACGGCTGCTGAATTAAACCTGTGTGCAACGTGAGCTGTCTTCTCATCTTTGCCTAGAAAGATTTCTAGTAGGATGTGTATTGGTTTATTTTCCTGTAAAGCGTTTTCCTTTCATACAAAAACATTCGCAAGCTGGAAATCCTAAGCAAATATCGTTAGTCTCATTTTCTAATCAAGTGCTTGTGAGTAAGGGGAGACTGGCTCTGCCCATCCTGTGCTAATTCCTTCCCCCTGCTCTTTTCTCCTCACCGAGGAGTCCAAGGGTTAAACCATCCCAACATGCCTCACTCTCAATTTATAAACCAGAAAATCTTCCATAAATCAAAAGTTACAAACAGACTTTGTAATGTCATAACTCTTGTGACGGCTCTGCCTTTGATTGATTCCTATACATACATTCTGTCTGATTACCATAATGTGTTCTTGTGGGACAATTCAAGCAGGGGAGAGGGACGGCGCAAGGAAAGGAGTAAATAACAAATGGTCTTGACTCCTCCTCATCGAGAGTGATTTCAGTCCAATGTTCCATCATATCAACTGGGAAAGAGAGTCTTAGGGTTTAGGCAATCAATTACAGATATGTGTAGAGGCAGACACAATCATTTCCCTGATTGTCACCAGTCTGGAGCAGTGACACAGGGAAGTGATCCATCAGTCTATTTCCAGTGACAATCAGAGAAAGATGGCAGACACTTGGACACTCACAGGCCCCTGGATTGGCTGGCTTGCAAGATTGAAAAATAGCTGTATTTCAAACATAGCTAAACCTTTAAATACCTCTGGTGGAAGATTTCAGACATTCCTAGAAAACATTTAGAGCTATTACGGGAGTCGCTCCCATTACGCTGGGTGGTGAGGAGAATAAACCTGCCTTGAAGTGCATTAGAATAGATAGAGCAAAGTAACCATGGTTCAGCCAGGAATATCAGGATCCTTTCTATTTGCCAGCTTTGCTTTTCCTCTGCTTTAATGCTGTGTTTTTAATAGGAAATATATTTTTTTTAAACTAAGGACAGAAAATTAGCTCATATTTAATCAGAAATTTAGCATTTGATTTAGAGGGCATTAGTTCTGTTGCTTAATGCTGCTTTTTCCTCGGTGTACAGAGTTTAATTTACAACAAAAATCACCAGCAAGGTGCAAAGTGTGTTCAGTTCAGCACCCTGAGAAATTTCCTCTTCAGATAATCTTGATAGACATTGCCAGAGCCCTACAGAAAAGCAACCCCCACACTCACTGGGTCTTTAGTGAGCTGATTTCAGACTTAATATGTTTATTGGTTTTCTGCTCATAGGAAAATTCTTTCAAAGAAAGAGAAACCTTGCACTGATGGTTTGGAACAGAAGCCCCAGCGCAGCGTCCCACGAGCTGTGGAGGGCTGGCTGCGAGCTGGGGACGATGGAGAAGCAGCAGCTGTCGACAGGCAAGCGTTGGATGAATGATTTTCTGGTGTTGGGAACTTCCCAGGCACATGTCTCAGCACTCCTCCCCTCGCAGCCCTTCCCTGGATCACTGAGAACCAAAATTCACCCCTGCAGGCGGAGCAGCCTCCTCGCCTTCATCCTGCTCTGTTGTGCCCTCACCTCCTTCCCAAATCCCCAGCAGGGCTGCGTTTTAAGGCCGGACTTGGAAGGAAGGGATGCTGGGTTTAGGCTGGGGAAAGGTGAATTCCTGCTGAAGGCACAGGGCAGTTAATTCAGGGGAAATCCTGCCCCTGGCAGACCCAGGGAGGTGCTGAAATGGGAGTTCTGCCAGAGCTGGGAGCCAGGCACTGCAGGTGAGGGAGAAGCTTCCCCCGGG
This sequence comes from Pardalotus punctatus, assembly GCA_013400915.1. NCBI lineage: Eukaryota > Metazoa > Chordata > Aves > Passeriformes > Pardalotidae > Pardalotus > Pardalotus punctatus. The sequence goes on along the minus strand of VZTX01008573.1, from coordinate 9,376 downwards.
GCAGCTGGAGTTGGGATTTTGGGCTGTGCCCCTACAAAGGACACATTTTTGGCAGCTCGGGGAAGGAGGGAAGCTCAGGGATGTTTGCTCCTCCCACCCCTAATCTTCTGGGGGAGGTGGAGGTGCTCCCACAGGGCTTTCATCAGAGGAGCCTCTTCATCTGCTGGATGGGCCATGGTGCATCCAGTATTGCCCTTGAGGCTCCCACCCTAAAATGCTTCTGCTGCTCCCACAATTTACACCCAGCTCTCCAGCAGGAAAGGGAGCCGGTCCTGCTCCACGTCAGGACATCCTCAGCCCTCTCCTCCACGAGAGCTGAGCTCTGTATTTAGGATATTTATCCTTCTCCTGAGAGCTCTGTATTATCCTCAAGCGTTCCAAATGCACGGAAATATCAGGTTTTGGTGGCTTTTCAGGTGGAAAAACATGAAAACAAAAATCTGGGAGCTCACATTAAAATATACCCAGGCCTCCTCTCTAGGACACCGCTGACAAACTTCTTGGATAACATTAGTCTGACGGCAAAATGTATAAAATAGAATTTATTATTAATTCATAAAGAGCTTTGATATCTTATCTATTGCTCTTCTCTTGTAATGATTTTTAATGTCATCATGGTTTTTAATTTTGCATGAAACCCATCGTCGTCTGTTTTCATTTGTTTGGTAAACCTTGTCTGTTTTATTAAGAAAATCCCGAGGCTTCTGCGGCTATTTCTGCAACAATAAGAAAAAAGAAATATTAATAGCGATTTGTTTCTAGCTCAATGCAACATTAATTTCAGCACTAAATTACGAGGATTTTATTTTTTATAATTTCTCAGCCTGGGGAAATATATTTCCCATCCCCAAAATCCAGTAATCCAAATGATGAGTGAAAAATCCTCAGTGCCCTAAGATCTTGTACAAACCTTAACTTACCTTTTATCTACTGTGTGTGCTCCTGCAAGCCAATAGGAACCATAACTCCATTTAGATAATAATAATCAAATTATCCAAACCTGGGAGAACATGTTTTATAGATTTTGGTCTAAATTTAATACAAAAATGCAGTAGTCCTTGTTTGGAAGAGTTTATTAAGGGTTAGCAAAGAAAAAGCTTTTTCAATAGTCTATAACTCTCTAATGGCCTTTTTCAAATAAAATGGGAAAGAATTTGCAAAGAAACCTATATCAGTGAGCTGCAATTGTAACATTACAGTACAGGTCTATAAATCTTGACATGTTCAGAAGATTGCCTAAACCAGCAATACAATCTGTCCAAACCTCATTGTCTCCACGACCAGCCAGACTCATTTTAAGAAATGTATGTGGTCTTCAACCTAATTTTATCACCTTCATTTGTAAACTAGTCAATCAATCAAAGCATCCTGTGAGTCTAAATAGAAAAAGGAGTGCATTTTCATGCATTTCCAGACAGCACAGTCAAAAATTAATCTCCACTTGATCAGACATTCCTTGCCCTCATCTCAATAGACCATCATTAGGGTCAGCAATGTATATTAAAAATAGAGTTGCAGGGAACTGTGTGTCGGGGATTCTTTGCAAGGTACCGGCAGCCAGATCTGGGAGCTCAGGGCTCCCTGGGAGAAAAGGCTGGGCTCACCCAGGAAAAAGCAGCCTCACAATAAAGTTAGAAATGGGGAAAAGAGAATTACCAAGAATTCTCATGCTCCACTGGGTATTTTTGCACCCTGAGCACACGGGGAGAGCAGCTTGATGGGTGAAGTGGGATCTCAGATTCCCCATCTCATGATCTCTCTCCCGTTTAATACCTGCAGACGTTATTGCTATGTATTTTCCCACTCACCTGTGTGTTTGTGTGAGATGAGACTGGAGCAGGGCTGGTTTGTGCTGGAGGGATGGGCACCGGGTTTGCCCCGTGCCCCAAAGCTGTAATTCCTGATTTCCATTATGGAATTCGTCGCCTTTGTTAGGGGCAGCTTTGGGCGGTGTGTCCAGTGGCATGGAGGGATGGGCACCGGGTTTGCCCCGTGCCCCAAAGCTGTAATTCCTGGTTTCCATTATGGAATTCGTGCCCTTTGTTCCTGGTCAGCTTTGGGCGGTGTGTCCAGTGGCATGGAGGGATGGGCACCGGGTTTGCCCCGTGCCCCAAAGCTGTAATTCCTGGTTTCCATTATGGAATTCGTGCCCTTTGTTCCTGGTCAGCTTTGGGCGGTGCTGTCCTGTGGCTGGCACAAGGCAGGTTGGGACTGACCCATCCTCTCCCTTCCAGCCACTTTTCCCACCTCAGGCAGCCCTGAGGAACCAGGGAATGCTGTAATGGGGCTTGTAGGGGTTTCCAGTTGGTGCTGGAGCTCCATAAAACAGCAGCCCCACCCAACAGCCCGTGGGGAGCTGTCTGAGCAGCCCCAGGAAATATTTTTATCTGCTTGAGCTGGGGCAGGCAGGGTGGAACAGGGGAGGGAAATATTCCCCGTGAATGCCAGAGCTGTGCCAGGGAAGGTGGCAAACTCGGGCTGGGCAGTGTTGGAGGGCACAGCACATCTTTGGGAATGTGAAATATTCCAGAATGAGAGCTGTGCTACCCGGGGTCCTCTTTCCACCTTCCAATCCTGCTTTTCTCTGGCTGTCTTCCCTGCCACCTCCCTGGACAAACCAGCATTTAGGGATACTGAGCAGCACAGGGCACAAGGAGCTGCAAGCCAGGGCAAGCAGAAGGGTGAGGCAGGGCTGGTTGCCTGTCCTGTGTTCTTCTCAGTGAAGATAATAAGATTTTTTGTTCTTAGGTTGAAGTTTCTGAGTGGGAGATGAACTTCAGCAGTAGCTACCACTTCCTCAGCTGAGGAAGAGCAGTTTTCTTGCTCTGGTGAAATGATTCAGTCCCATGGCAGTTGCTTTTTCCCTCCAATGATTGACTTTTAGCACAAAACCCCTCTCCAAACACATCTCAGGGAATGGCAATGGTAGAGAAGGTGTCGATACAGAGCAACAGCAGCACTGACCAGAAGAATGAATTCTTTATCTGAGTAAAGATTCCCCCTTTTCCCTGACTGATGAACCTTCTGAGATGTTCAAAGCTCCACCCGGAGCAAGTCAGGACCTACCTTCAGTGTGGTGAGAGGAATCTGTGCTCCCACCACACCCCTCCCTCCCGTGTGTGTCCCACGGAGTGAAAGTTGGGCACAGAGCGAGTCCAGAAGAAAGGAGTCAGCCTTTTGATGAGCTCAGGATGCAGGGATGGTGCTTTATTCTTGAACTTTGCTGGAAAATGCAAGAGGATTTCAGGGAACCCATGATATCCTCTACTCATACTTTGGAGGAGAAAAGAATTTATATTCAAGTGGCTCTGCTGCCACGAGCAGCAAAACCCTATGAAGTGGCCGGGGAACCCTTTCTCCAGAGGTTTTTCCTCCTGTAATTAAAGCCAGACCACAATGGATGTTAATCTTTGGGAGACAGGGCCCTGAGACCCTGAACTGAAGATCCCCAAAACCTTGGGAATTCAGGAAAAACTACCCAACATTTTCCATGCTTATTAGTCCATAACTCCTTATTAGTCCATAAGTCCTTATTAGTCCATAACTCCATATCGAGTTCTCCTGATAACTTGGAGGAGTTATCAGGCTTGGTAAGAACAAAACATTGAATTTCCAGGGAATATTCAGAGACTTTAGTGCTGATTCCTCCTCTTTTCAAGTGTTTTTTCCACAAGGGGTCATTGCAGAGCAGAGCAAGGATGACTTAAAAAAGAGGTGATTCTTTCCTTTTCTAAAGTGGAGTAGACATTTAGATGCAATTATTTTAACTGGAATTGTTAACAGTATTAATTTGTAGCTGAAAAACACCATAACGCCATAATAATAATAATAATAATAATAATGATTTGGTTGGTGTTCATGGCAACTCCTTGTAGACTGAGCAATGTTTCAGTTTAACTGAATTTAACAAAATAAAGAGCCAGCCCAGTGGGGGGAAATATGGAGATTTGCCTCTGTGTATAAACGAAGCTTTTAAAAATAAATGTTGATTTCTGTGCGGTAATTGGGATAAAAAGAGAAGACTGAAGAGGAGATGTTTGTGAACCGAAATTAAATCCAGCCCTAGAACATCTACAGAGAAGATCAGAAGCAATTCTCAACCATCAAACCACTGTTGACTCCCAGACAACTGCCTGATCTTCTGTTTCCTTTCCTCTTGTTTGGCAGATAAAGCCTTTTCAATAATTCAGGCAAATGGCTTGATAAATACAAATAATTGAGCAGATTAAGCTTAAAAATAAAAACATATTTTGTCATAGGTAACTTAAAAAGTAATCATATAATTAATGGGTGAAAAACAGAGAGAAAGATTGCCAGAGATTAAGATTAAGCCCTGCAGAAGAGAATGTTCTAACTAGAAATTGGTTTAATTAATAGCACATTTTACATAATGATTACAGTGTAATTGCGCTGACTAGCAGAGTGTCATTAAATATATCCATGCTCCTTTACAACACCCTAAGGCTAAAAATAATGAGTTACATTGAAAATCACTATGCAACAGGTTCATAAATAACATTTAAGCCTATACAAGGCGAATACTTATAAATAATAAATATTTGCCTTTTGTAATTGAAGAAAAAATGACAGCCTTCTTTTTCCACTACCCTGTAGATTGTCATGTTATAATGCTGAAAAGATTTTTTCCCCTTGCGTTCTCTAGAAAGTCCTGAATAATTTATTCAAATGCTAATATTCCACATAGTCTGACTTTGAGGAACAAATATTCCTACATAAAGAATAAATGCCAAGCTGCTTATTACCAGCTTGGTTCTACTTTGCATGGTGCAGTCTCCAAAAAACTCTCACACTCTATTACACATGTCAAATGAAGTTAGTGGCCAGATTTCCTTCCGGAAGAGTTACATTTTTTTTTTAAAATTTAAAAATTACCCCTTTCTCCCAAAATGTTCATCACACTCAGAGCTGTTATGCAGCAACAGCTGCTCCTCAGCTCCAAAAAGGACGACATCATAAAGCCGATAACTTTTTAATCTGGATGTTTTCTCCGGTGGATCGCGAGGATCCAACAAAACCAGCTTGGATTTCACATCCGCGCTGGGCTGACATTTGAAAGTCCCCCAAAAGGGGAGAGCTCAGTTACCGAGGTAGCAATGGCAAAATAAACATCTCTAACGGTGAAATAAAGCAGGAAGGAACCTCCATCCGGGACATGGGAATGTCCTGGAGCTCCAGCCTTGCTCTGGGTTTTTTCTCGGGGTCACCCCGAGGCAGGGTTTGGGGGTGCCCTCTTCTCCAGGGGGAGAATTGGGGCGATAACTCAGCTTTCAGGGGAAAAATAAAACCTCTTGGAGCCCAGAGGTTTGCCATGCTCTGTGTGTGATCTTCCGGACCCACAGAACTGGATTTTGGTCTCAAACAAACCAATAATGGGGAGAAAAAAAGAATAAATGGCGCCTGTGTGGAATCGGAGTGGGCTGAACACCAGAGCCACAAGGCTTGGGGCACCCAAACGGCTTCAATGCACAAACAGCTCTTCACACCTTTTAATGGTAATGTTTCTTGGTATTCTCATCCTTCTTGTTATAAAAGAGGTTTTGGAATATTAAAAATAGAAACAAGTGGGAGCACCTGCAGTGAAAAACCAGCGGTTTGGTAGCAGGAAGAAAAAACTGTGTTTGTTGGCAAGGAAACGTTCTCTAGGTGAGGGCAGAAGTCTGATGATGCATGGGAAGGATTTTTTATTCTTGGTGACACAAAATCCTGTTATCCATAACAATCTCTGTTGTTTTTCGCTACCACCAAAAGGAACATCTGTAAAATTTCCTTGTACAAGTCAGACTTTTGTCCCCATTTTATTGAAGTGGGGATGACACACCTTCCTATCCACAGGAAAAATGACTCCTTGTCCTTCTGATCCTAAGCACTGTGCAGAAGATGGAACTCTAGGTATATTTGGAGAGTTTGGTGAAGAAAAAAATGTTCATTTTAATGGAATTTCCATGGTGGCAGGGCAGATCATTAGGAACATATCCTGATTTTCTGTAGGAAACTACATTTACATCACTGTTGACTTTCTTTTCTTTATTTCTCATCATTTTTACAGCTTACCACGTTGCATGGGGAACTCCAGAGCCCACAGAAAGTGCAAAAAGGCAGGAATGGATTTCCTGTGGGAATCTGGGCTGAGGAGGCTGGAGAGAAACAGCTCCTTCCATATCACACCAGAAATACCTTGGTCACTTCAATCAGCCCTGCTGGGAGCTCTGGGAGCTGACACATGTCCCTAATGCAGGTATGATCTTTAAAATTATGAGGGGAAATTAATTAAGGTATTAAAAGAGAGAATTAAGGCATAAACTATTTAATTCTAATAAAAAAGTGTTTATTTGGATCTCGCTCCAGAGCCAGTTGCTATCAGAAGTCCTACAAAGGTACGTATTTTTATTTTTATTATTATTATTATTATTACTATAGGAAAAAAACAGGGATGCTTTTTGCCACAGAAAAAGGAATAAAACTCCTAGAGATTAAAAAAGTTTCAATTTGCTTAGCTGTAGTTAAGACAAAATACATCCCCCAAAAGTACAAAAGGGCAGAATTCCATGCAAGTGGAAAGGTTAAGAAAGATGAAGAAAGAATCTCTTCCCCTGTTTATTCACTGCTGCTGGGCAATAATATAATTTTCAGTCTCACGTCTCTATTTCAGACCACATATGGCAGTAATATTGGATGTTCACCATCACAGCTTAACCATGACTAAACAGGTTGATGAATGTCATGCATCTTATCATCATACATGCATATTTTTAAATATAATTCACTTTTGATCTGCACCCTTGTGCAGTGGTGAATGAAAACAGTTAAGATTTCTTCCACTGTCTGCCTTTAAATGTATTAAACAGCCCTGCTGTCAATAGATTATATTCTTGTACAGTGATAATAGCCCAAAAAACTAAGAGGCCTTGTCAGGAATTGCAGTTGTCACAGTTTGATGCAAATGATTTTACTTGGTGTTCATCTGCTGCACAATCATCTCATAATCTGGATATACATCACAGCATGACATGTAAATTTCCTGCTACTCTGCTTTCATTTCCAGAGGCAGCAATCAAATGAAAACCATTCAACCTCACCAAAATGTATAAATAATTTTCATTCAAACATATTAACAGTCAAAATATGAGAATTTATCACAGAGCACTACGCCTTTTAAGAAGCAATAAAGACTTTACTTTTTAAGCATATTTCTACTTAGAAAAGTAATATGAACAGTAACTTGTGGTTTTAAAAGGGGATTTAAAAGTCCACGCACAGCACCAAATCTTCAAACTTAAGTGGGTTGGTGCTGCTTTGCTCCATGTGTTTCTTGGGAAAAATTAGCCTAGGAGAGGGTTGGGAAAGGGGGAATGAGGGGTGCTCTTCAAATGACCCCTTTCCCCTCAAATATGCCCCATAAAATAAATACAAGTATTAAATACAAAGAACAGAACATATAATGCTGTGTCACAGAATCTGATGATACAGCAAGGAAGACTTTATTTTATTTACTCATTTTTATTTATACTCTAGATGAGATTTTAATTTAGTTGAATTCAAGGATTTTTTTTTATCTATCCATTTTTTAAAGGGCTGTTACAAGCACAAAGACCCCTCAAAAACCAATTTTGAAATGCACCCAATGAAATCCAAAAATACCAAACAAGGATCAGGCCGAACTCCTGTTCCACCAGTGCCGGCTGTCAAATATCTCCTTTCTGATCTCTTTTTGGTCTGCTGGGAGCTGTCCCTGCCCTTGGCAGGGGTTGGAATGAGATGATCCTCGAGGTCCCTTCCCACCCAAACCAGTCTGGCATTCTGGGCTGGAAAATAACAACTGGAAAAGGAAAATATTTGCAGGTCTGGGAGCATTTTCCAGCTGCAGTGCCGGTGGGAAGTGCTGCCTGTGATTACTGGGAGCACTGGGGCACAGAGGGTGAAAAACGGGTAAAACCAACATATATCAACAATTTATTGTTTCATTGAGACTTTTTGGGTGTGGCAGCCTCAGCCGTGCCCTCCCTGTCCCTTGTCACCCAAATTTGCTCCCAGCACCTGCCAGGACTCGGAACAATCCCCTGCCAGGCCAAGGAATGCAGAACAAAGGACAGTTTGCTGCTCCTCTTAATGGAGGTGCTGAAAAAAATTGCTGCCTCCCTATAAATTGGGCGCTTTTTTTGAGAAACAGGTAAAAACTGCTAAGATGACAGTTTTTCCCATTTTTCCAGTGAGTGTGTCTGAGGAAGTAGAAGTGCAATAACCTGGGGTACAGCAGGCTCAGCCATTTGAAATAAAACTTTGCAGTACTAATGTTTTTGTAACTGCTTTCATATTGTAATGATATTTTTCCAAGCACTGGTTTTATTTGATCTTAAATACCTTTTTGGGAAAGTCCAGTGAGCTGACTCTAATAAAATCACGCTATTGAAAAAAGGTTTAAGTGGAATGTTCAGAATAAATTACAAAACTGCATGCAAGAATACCAGCTAGTGCTGCAATAAAAATCTGGAAATGAGGATTCTTGCAATATATTTTAAAGAAGTAGTATACTTTTTTTTTGTTCATTTTTTTCACAGAATGTTTCATAATAGAAAGCCTTCACAACGTGAGAGTGAATGAATAACGAATGAATAAACTGCCAAAGAAATTGCATTTTAAAAAAAAAAAACTTCACTTTTTTTTTCCTATAGCATATATTTCATATCATTTTCAATAACTTTTGGAAGATAATAGGAAAAGTAATTCTCTTCCATTTTGCTGTACCCAAATGCTTGAATTACATCATACTTAGACTGTCAGATTTCACTCCCTCTCTCTCACACACGTTCAGACCCTTTGTATCAGGAGCTGATATCAGGAAAAGGAGAGAGTTGTTTTTAATCCATGTTCTGGCAAGCCCTGAGCCCACAGGAAAGGGCTTCCAGAATTTACCCACGGCTTTTTCATTTCCAACGATCAAATTCCTCTGGCTGAACACAGCTCTGGTGTAGAATGGAAAGGACTCGCTCTTACACGAGCTTCATTTTCTGTCTGACTTCTCGCAGGGAAAAGCAGAGAATCCCAGCAGAGAATCCCGGACACCCAGGTTTGGAATGGCACGGCCCCAGCCACAAGCACAGCCAGGGCTGCCGGGGAGGGGGTCCCGGTGCAGTGAGCGTTGGACCCAGCTAGAGGAGAAAAATGGGACAAAATCCGGGCAAACCCGGCTGAGCACCTCCGGAACCCGCAGACGTCTCTCAGGTGCTCGGCATCGGGCTGGGTTTGGGTGGGGGCTTGGCAGGGGGGTCCGCAGGTCTCGTTTGAGCTGCTCGGGGGCAGGAGCGGGGATTGCATTGTCCTGCAGCTTGGGGGGACATCCCGCACACACAGCTCATCC
>VZTX01008570.1:160725-206445 GCA_013400915.1 Pardalotus punctatus | reverse complement strand
GGGGGCAGTTCAGTGGCTGTGGTGTCCTCATTCTGGCTGGGCTTTGAAGAATAATGCTTGGAAAGTTAGTCGTCAGGAGCGCCTGGCGGCACGCCGTGCAATAAGAGTTTGCACTTTGGTTAGGCTGCGGAAGAGTGCAGCTTCTGTGACGAGTCCTGGCGACGAGGGCACGCTCCGAAATAGCTGTCTGTGGCAGTTGCGTACTTTATAGCTGAGGGAAAGTGCACTGCGACCTGGCCTTCTGAGCTTGCATAGGCCAGTCTTTCTTGGGAATTGTCAGTGTCTGCAGCGCTTTGCCAGGTTGCCAGTTTTATTGCAAAGCACATAGGTTTCAGTGAGGTTGAACAGACAATTCTCACAAGATTGTCTGAAAGGAACAATCAATCCCCTGTGATTCAGAGCTCAAGGGAAGCTCTTTCCCAGTGCTCTTTGGGATATCCCAGTTCTCTTCATGTACCAATGAACAAAAATATTTCTTACTAGAGCAAATCCCGAATTTTTACATCAAAAATAAGATTGGTGGACAATATGCATTGGCCCAAATGGTGGGTTGACCTTGACTGGATGCCACTTTTATCAGTCCGCTTTTCAGCTTTTCTCTCCCCTGAAAAGGGATAAAAAATAAGGTGGAAAACAACCAGTAGGTTGAGATAAGGTAGTTTACTGAAGCAAATGTGAAAGGCTGCATGCAAGCAAAGGAAAAAGACAAAGATTTTATTCTCTACTTACCAGCAGCAACCAATATCTGGCCATTTCCTGGGAAGCAGGGCTTCAGCGCCTGTAAGAGTTGCATCTTCTATTTTCCTTTATACCGGGACAACACCACATTACACAAATCCCCTAATATGCTAGAAGTGTTAATTATTAGTATTAAACAGCTCACTGTAGAGGTGAACAAGGACCGTGAGAGCCTGCATAATAAAACCATCCACATCAATCATGGGCAGAGAAAGGGAGGTGTATTCCCTCATTATCTCCACAAGATAGCTCCCACAGCATGACAAAGCCATCAGTGTAAGGGCAAAGCACTTAGTCATTGTTTGTACTAACATGTTCCCAAATATGACAAAATAAAGAGATAAGCAGCTGACAAACTTAGTTTCCTGCAGAGGAGTTTGCTACTTAATAACCACTATAATGATAGCATGCATGATATAAGACTGTCATTGTCTCTCCCCACATTGTGAGCCAAGAAAAATAGTGGTGGCTTGACCTTGGCAGGATGCCAGATGCCCACCAAGCCATTTTACCACATCCCCTCCTTGGACAGGGGAGAGAGAATAAGGTGGAAGACAACTTGTGGGTTGAGATAAAGCATTTTACCAAAGCAAAAGGAAAAGGTTGCATGCACACAAGCTGAGGAAAAAGACACATTTTAGTCCATCCATCACAGTAGCAAGTGATGTCAGGCCACTTCCTGGGAAGTGGGGCTTCAGCACAGGTAGCCATTGCTCTGCAAGACAAATGTTGTAAATAATGGATGCTTCCTCCTTGTTCCTCTTTTTCTTAGCTTTTACATCTATTATGTTTTATGATATTTATACATCACATGGCATGGAATACCCTTTTGGTCAGTTTGGGTCAGCTGGCCTGTTTGTGTCCCCTCCCAAGATCTAACTAACTCCCAGCCTACTGATGGGCAGAATGTTGGGGAGACAGCGCTGGTGCTGTGCCAGTGCTGTCCAGCAGTAGTCAAACCCTGGGGTGTTATCAATACCTCTGTAGCTACCAATGCAAAGCATGGCACTGTGAGGGCTGCTGTAAAGAAAATTAACTCCATCTCAGCTAGACCAAATGCAGCCCATCAGTGACATTGTTGTCCTGTTCCAAATTAGAGGAAGTGCTGAGGAAATGAAAAATTTCATTAGAATTTGCCAGGAAAGCCAGAGTGAGTCACAACCTTTTTCTGAAGTTACTATATTGACTAGCATCCTGTCCTTGGAGGCTGAAGTATTTGAGGATAGCCTCTGGCAGTCCAGACATTCTCTGGATATTAGCCAAGCAACCTCATGTGTGCAGGAGCATGGAGGCTACATTTGAAAGTCCTAGCTCTTAGAAAAAAAGGAGGGAATTATGGCTTAGTATCCTGAAGATGGACCGTATCTCTATTCTTAAGGTTAAGGGTGACGTATTCAGAACATCTTGAATTGCAGCATTCTTTCCTATTATTGTAAATGTAGGCATCAGATTGAAGCATCTGTGAAATTATGTGAAAAATATTTTATTATATCCCATGTAGAAGTGGCCAAGCAAGCAAGCAAAGAATACATTGATGGAGAAAATATAATTTCTTTCTGTTAAGTATTCAGGGAGGTCATGGAGTCTCCCACTATGGAGACATTCAAAATGCGCCTGGATGTGTTGCTTGTCACCTGCTGTAGGTGACCCTGCCTTGGCAGGAGGATTGGACTAAATGATCTCCAGAAATTCCTGCCAACCCTAACTATTCTGTCATTATGTTATTCTATTTAACAATTTTTTGGGAGATGAATGTAAGCAGCAGGCCAATTTTGTCTTTTTAATATGTGAAAGAAAAAACAATGAAGATGCAGCAAAATGTATCTCTATATATATCTCCAGGATTAACAAAGTTTAACATGAATCAAGTATTTCTCATCAGGCAAAGGATGACAGCCCTAGTATTTCAGGTACATTAGTGTAGAGGCTGAGGTCTTCTAGCTGTTGTCAGACTGCAGAGGGGCAAGCTGGTATGATTTAAAGCAAGAATTAGTAAATGTAACATTTAGAAGCTGGCTGAAAACTAGTCTGAAATCACTCGGCTACAATCAAGTTTCTGATAGGCCTCTTTTCAGGCACAAGAAAGCCATACCATCAGCTCCCAACAGCTGTTATACTTTGCTAAAGTTGCACCCTTACAGAAAAATCTGCAAGGAAGTAGAAACTTTTAAAAATTACATTATCAATAAGCACTGAGTAACCTTCATAGTAGCTTCTGTGCTGGGGAACATCCATAACTCTTCATGCATAAAAATATGAAGAGCAGTCTTTTCAGATGTTAGTGAGTTGTTCTTAAGGGTGGTTGAAGGAAATACATCACTGATTTTTTCTGAATAAACCAGAAAAAATTAAAGTTGCATTTTAAAAGACCTAAATTGCCTTCTGTTTGTGGTGGGGTGTGCTGTACCCTTCATCACTAAAAAGAACTGGGTTAGGTAGCACCCAATACCCCTGAGTTGCTGATTCACATGCCTTAAAAAGATGAAAAGTTTGCAGCAACTGAAATAACTACTCAGGAGTGTCTCTGAAAAAAACTGAAAGCTTTCTGGAGAGAACTGCTGCCATGCTGCTGCTGAGGGCATGACACTTCAGCACATGGGGATCCTGCCATTATCATGGAAACTGTGCACATGAGAGGTCTGGTTACCTTACCAAGAGGGCTATTGGAAGTAGCAGTTACTTAGCTGACAAACTGGATTATTATATTTATAGGGCCAAAGCTTTTTGAGAGCTACAAAAGTCCTGTCGCTAGTGAGGTGAAATATAAGGTTAGGAATTCAATTGATGTCCTATTTCTTTGTAAGAAGTGGGTCAAGTGCCAGAACTTTTAAGGCAAGGAGTACTTTGAGTCATTGCTATCCCTGGGCAGTCTCCAAGCAGTGATATTTAATAAGATCTTGAGCTAGTAATCCAGCAAAGAGTAGGTTTGCAAACTTTCAGGAGTTTTCTGCTTTTTCTGCCTAGCAATATCATCTCCCTGAGCCTTTATTTGCTGGTTCTATCAGTGTGATCTCAGTTCAGGCCCGTGTTGGGAGAGCAGGAAAACTATAGAATCCAAATCTGGCAGAAAAGGTAATCTGCCTAGGCAGATCCATACATAATAAATGCAGAACTGAGCTGGCAATGGGATGAAATTCATGGAACTGCACACATACACTTACTTGTGCATGTGTGAGGTAGATTAGTAATTGCTGGGTGTAAAAGGCTTGAATAACCGGAACCATTGCAAAGTGATCTCACCTGATGCTGCCTAAATTGTATTCTGCATGCTGATGTTGTGAACAGGTGTAGAAATATTCCTGTAGGTGTTATACAAGCATCCCAGCACCTAGTCCGTGATTCCTGCAGCATGCTGCAGGCTGAACTGAAATTATACCCATCTGGATCTGAATCCTTGAACACCTCGGGTAAAGTATCTTTAGTACAAAATGTTCATGAGAAACCAGGCCTCATCTGGGAAGTCTGGTTTAAGGTTTGATCAATTCCAAACACCTGCTGCAGCAAAATGATTTCTGCTTGAATACAAGACTATAGATTCTCAGTTAACCAACTCAGCACAATTTCTTTTAGCAATTGAGAGGAAAGGGGGAGGGTATTCAACTGTGTGCTTCAAAGTACTGTAGCATCAGGAGTATGTTTAGGTGTCTGGAACCTGCTGTTAAGTATTGTGCTTAACATAGCTATGCTGGACAAGGATTTTTAATAGTTTTCTATTGATAATATTATTCAAATTTTAGTGTGGAAAAGCCAAATAGCAACATCTATCTGTTGTTAGTTGGAGTTCTTTTCTTTCTGGCAAAAGTTTTAATAGTGTTTCTGTGATTCTGTGTAAGTGAAGTGAGATGAAGGGGCTGCATACAAGTCCTGTTCACTTTGTGACGCCTTAGCAGCAATGAAACACTCACCCAAAAGTATATTTTCTAGTAAGTTGTATCTGCACTTGAAATTCTGGAAATGGCCATCCTTAACATCTTTGATAGAAGAGATTTCAGGTATTTTCCAAGGACAAGGAATTGCATTGTATAGTAGAACCAGTATAGCTACAGTGCATGTGACAGCCCATCCATTTTATGGAGAAACAGTGTATACTTTGGGTATTTATGCTGGCTCTAAACTGAAGAACTTTCTGCAACCAAATATTATTGCAGTTGTAGAACACATGGAGTTATTACTGTATGGTAAGCTTTACAAATGTGTGATAAACTGAACATGTAATGTAATCTCTTGCTTACTGCTGAGAGGGCACAGTAGTTTAAGTATGAATTAATTCCTTTCCTTTAAAAGAATGGTTCATAAAAGTTAATCTCTCTTCTAGCCAAGCAAATAAGTACACTGCCAAGGTCAGTTTGGCTGTTCAAGTAAAAGGCAGAATTAACTTAATATAATGTTGCTAATACTCATGAATCCCTCTTTGTAAGCCCAGATGATGCAAAACCCAAAGTTTCCAACTTAAACATGCCATTTAACTAATTTTTGCTCTAAGTAATAAGAATATTACTAAATTGCATTAATGATATCAGTAGTCTTTGTGGTAGATATAAAACATTTTGCAACAAGAGAGACAATTGGAGCACTCCTTTCTTGGAAGCTGGGTGATTTGTGAATGGTGGTGCTTGTGGCTTTTTTAGTGGCTTACAAAACAATTTGTCAACCTGTTTGTTTAACAGAAACATTATTCATACATGCTGTATGCAAGTATATGGTGATACGGAAAATTATCCTGGTGACAAAAAGAACAACTTGGAACTTTGATAAATGCAAAATTTTCTTAAAAAAATTTTTCTTTTGTCTTAAGTGTAAAAATGCAAGAAATATTTATGGCATAAAAAATACTTTTTGTCATGCTTAATATCTCATTTTATTATTACACATTTAATATCTAATTTTTATTATTAAAAAAAGATTACTTTTGGAGAAATTTTTTATAATTTTTTTTTTTATTCAAGGACAAGAGTGAAAAACTCCAGTCGTAAGTTATTCCCTAGGAATATCTAAATATTTCTCTATAAAGAAAGATGCCTTTTTGGCTCTGAATAGAGTATATTGATCTCAGCACCAATATCAAGACTGTAGTGGAGCATTGGAAGAGATTACTCAAGGAAAGAGGAAGCAGTATGTTTAGCCACATCTACAATTCAACTCAATCAAGAACATTTGTAACTAGGAAGGGTAGCCACAAACCACAGAACAACCATCAAGTTACAGCAGATAAAATACCTACACAAATCTTAAAAAAAGGAAATTATAACTCCTGTGGCAGTTAATACAGTCTGCCTTCTGATTAGTCAGTGGAACGTATTACAAGAGAACAGTTCAGATATTTTGAAGGTGTCACCTCTATCCCTGACACACTGATAGATCAATCTCTGCCGACAGTGAGGGAAGCATGACACACAAATCAATATGATTTATAAGCAAACTTCAATTTTATTTGTGGTATTAACTGCTTATATACTATTACAGTTAATTATGCCTACTAGTCGTAACATCATTGGTTATCTATAAAAAGTTGCATTTACATGTCTTTCCCACAGGTGGCTCTTGTTTTCAGGGGTTCTTTTCATTCCTCTAACTACAACTCCCTTCTTTGGTACTTTCCCAAGCGCTCAAGGACGTCCTTGGTTTTTCTTACTATCAGCACAACTTGCAATTCTCACAGCCTAAAGGCCTTCTGATCTAAACTTTACTTTGCTCGCACAAGGCCTCTAACGTCCCATGGCCTCAGTCCCTGAGCCATTCTTCAACAAATCTCTCTGTCTGCAAGATCATACCAGGCCTGTAGTAAAATAATTTGAATCTATGGAAGAAGATTTATCTGAAAAATTCTGGATTGTCTTGGATTAGGAGAGTGTGTTCAAGAGCACTTAGCTTTTGGCCTCTGTATTGGCTTTATGTGAGTTTTGGTAGTGGGAGTGCTGCAGGGGTTGGCCTCAGTGAGAAGCTTCCCCTGTGACTGATGGAGCCAGCTGGCTCTGAGATGGACTTGCGCATGGGCAAGGGCAAGCCCATCAGTGACGGCGGCAGCACCTCTAGGATAATGTATTCAACAAGGGGGATAAAACTGCAATAGCAACAGCAGCCCAAAGAGAGGAGTGAGAACATGCGAGAAAGAGCTCTGCAGACAGCAAGGCCAGTGAAGAAGGAGGGACAGGAGGTGTTCCAGGCATTGGAGCAGAGATTCCCCTGCAGCGTGTGGTGAAGACCATGGTGAGATGGGCTGTCTGCCTGTATCCCATGGAGGTCCATCATGGATCAGAAATCCACCTGCCTCCTGTGAAGGACCCCACACTGAAGCCAGTGGATGCCCAAAAGTGGCCATAACCTCCATGGGAAGCCCACACTGGAGCAGGGTTCTGGCCAAACCTGTGGACCCATGGACAGTGGAGCCCACGCTGGAGCAGGTTTGCTGGCAGGACTTGTGACCCCATGGAGAACACAGTGGCTCCTGACGTACTGCACCCGGTGGGAGGGAACCACTCTGGGGCAGTTCAAGAACTGCAGCCTGTGGGAATGACTCATGTTAGAGAAGTTCGTGAAGGACTGTCTTCCATGGGAGGGACCCCCACACTGGAGCAAGAGAAGAGTGTGAGGAAGAAGAAATGGCAAATTATGTGTTAAACTGACCACAGACCAATTCCCTGTTCCCCTGTGCTGCTAAATGGAAAGAGATAGAAAAAGTCAGAGTGAAGTTGAGCTCAATATTTAGGGAGGAGTTAGGGCAATTTAGTTTTGTTCTTGTTTGTTTTTATCCTGCTCTGATCTGACTGGCAAAAATTGAATTAATCTCCCCACACTGAGTCTGTTTTATCCATGATGGTAATGGGTGAATGATCTCTTCCTGTCTGTACCTTAACCCACAAGTCTTTCATCAAATTTTCTTCCCCTGTGTTAAGGTGAGGAGAGGCATCTTTGGTGGCCACCTGGCAGTTTCTCATGTGTAATCCATGGCATATCCCATAAACATTTAAGCTGTCTGATGGCGGAAAATTGAGCACTGATGAGTCACTCACATTTCCAGTACATTTCCAGGCCACCTGACCTGTGCAAGATTCTGCAGGGCTTATGTCATTGCACTATATGTTGGCTGAGATGAGCCTAACAGAGTATTGTAAGCACAACCAATGATGTCTGTGGGTCACAGTTTGGATTGTAAAATCTCTAAATGCTTTTCTCTAAAAGGCCAAGAATATATTGAGTAATGGATCTAAATTGCTCCATTTCATGATTAAGGGGTAAGTGTGATATTTCTAGCCAGTACTCAAGAGGTCCTAGCTCAAACCTGATAAATTTAATGTATGAATGTGACAAAAAGCTGCACTCATCCAAGAAAGCATCAGGATTTGTTTGCAATGTTTGTGACTTCAAAGCTGTCTTACCAGACAAGGAATTTTCTGTCAATCAAGGCAGTACCTGCAGGAAATGACAGGGAATTTGTCTTTTTCTCTTCCATTAGTCTTTATTGCTTTCTTGATTTTGCTTACAGTTCTAAGCAGTATCAATTATGTGATTTGTATTTACAACAACACTGTATTTTTTTCCCATCAAGATGTTATGATGTGTATCATTCTGCCTAGCCTTCACAGAGGTGAGAGGAGACCATGAATACATAGTGACTTTCTTTATTATTTGTTCACCCTCTCAAGGATGTCCAATGTGTTTTAAGTCACTTTCTAGCCTCACCACAGGAACTAGAGTATCTCCAGCCTGTATGTCATGTCCCTGCTATTTCATCTATACTCTTCCAAATATCCAAAATCATGCTGCTGTTAAAGTTGCCTTGTGTATGTTTACGCAGGGATCAGTCACATCTCTAACTGCAGTATAGACATACTTAAAGTCTTTGTGGTGGAATATTTTAGAAAATTTGGTTGCCAGAAGAGCAACAGAGTATGCTAAAACAGAGGCAGTGTTGGTGCAGAAACTAAGACAGAAAGTAATCACCAGTATTAACAGACTTTAGAACATAAAAAATACTAGACTTCTTTGATATTTACTAAATGCAGATATTTTCCTAGGCATTTGTAAAGCACAAGTTAGCAGGTCAGAGTAATGTTTAAAGTCTTATCAGCTTTTGAGCAGAAATGGTTACTGGTAGCAGTAATAGTTTGGCAGGTATATGTTCCAGCATTTTGAGATGCAGTAAGATTGGAGACAGTTCAAGACTGCGGACAACCTGCCAGGTAAAGAAATACATGCTAGTGAGAAAATCTTGCAACAAAATTCTCCAGTCCTTTGTGGGAACACTCCACACAATGGCACAAACTCATCTTATGGAGGGAAAGGTTGCAGTAATGCTGCTGATGGTGCAGACAAGACTTCCCCCCGAGTGTTCATATCAAAGTATGTCAGGATGAGACACCTACATCTAGGAGATCTAAGGTGTTCTCCTCTGTGCAGCAGCAGAAGGTCTGACATTTAACTTGACTTACCAAAGGAGTTCTCATCCTGATTAAACTTTTCTGGAGAAATACCAGATAGCCTCACCTGCTGTCTATAGAGATAGCTACACCCCCAGCTGCTGTGTACTTGAGTCTTATCCAGTTACACAGTACAAGAGAAACAGATGGTATCTTCATCTGGTTTCATCTTCAGATAAATTGCCATGTGATCCCACTGCCTGCACTGAGGAAAGCAGAATAGTCCTGCTAGACAGAAGTACAGATCTTCTGCTGAGGAACCTCCATGCTTTCCAAGAGATGGATAAAATCCCTCCTTAAGTTCATATGATCAGATTTCGAAGAGTAATAAAGTCTGAGAGAGATAATAAAATGCTATAACTTATGATTTAAATGCAAGTGATGAAGGAGGGAGAGATCAGCATTTTGAATAATGTTCAGCATTTGTAGAGGGTGGTTATCTCTTTGACTCTTTATTACTTTCATGTAATTGCTGGTGAATAACTGGTCTGGAAGAAAATCAGCCTTGCAAAGAAGAAGCAGCAGCTTTCATTTTTAGAAATAAGTATTTTTCCTTTCAAGCAGTATCTCAAACTCTGCACAAAAAAACCCCGAAAACACCTGATTGTGGGCCATTCAGAATAGAAACAATGCCCATATCATTACCTTGTACAGTAAATGAAACATGGCCTTTTAAACTGAAATTAGATGGTTACCTATATCAGATGTTATGCTACTGTCCTCTAGCCCATTTAATAAGTCTTACTATTTTCAGTTCTTACATTTATGCCTCAGGCAAACTATTCTATGAGCAATAGAATGTTCAAGGTATTTTCTTGCAGATTTATGTTCTGTATCCTCAATTCAATGTCCTAACTCACCCAGCAGTCCCCAGGGTGCCATCCCATCTGGGTAAGCATAAGTATGTGCTATGACTCACCTAGGGCTATGTTAATACAGGTATATGTGTCTTAGTTGGTCAGTCAGCTGATACAAAGCATAAGCTGTGCGTACAAATATGTATGTTAATAATATTTTTTTTTGAAACAGAAAAAAAATGCATTTACCCACTGACACTTCATCAGTTGAACCAGATGACCTCTTGAGGTCTAATCCAATCCAAATAATTTTGTGCCTCGAGTTGTTAAAATTAAGTTACCTTTGGATTCTTCAGTAATTGAGCTCATCCAATATGAATTATTTTGCAATTCAAGTGAAAGAATTGCCCAGCATATTCAAGTATTACTAGGTGTGGAGTGGCAGGAACACAGAGTAATGGGTGGTGATTGCATAACCCTTCTTTTCTCAGATACCCAGCAGTGGAGTGCAGGACTGTCACTTCAGTGTTGCTACCTCAGGCTCTGCTTCTCATATTACCAAAGTTTACTTTCAGCATCTGTTTAGTAAATTTGCTCCATACCTGACATTACTGAGTTGAAATCTATGACTCCATAAGCTATTATACATTCAAACAGTCACTGGTTTGCTTTTAACATAGTATAGCATATGTAAAGGAAACCAATTTTTGTTATGGTATTGTATATTTGCTTTATGACTGTGGTCTTGTTTCCTTTTACAGAGAAACTGCTCATCCATAGGAGTAGCTTTTATTAAAGATTTGTCATGTGCTTGTCATTAATTACCAGCTGACACCTTTTCCAGCCTGTCTTTATTCCTAGAATTATGTCATTAGGATTTACATCATAAACACATCTTAACATTCTTTTCTGTTGATGCAATATCTAAAGAATTCAGAGTTGTTATTCAAGTTCCTGTTGGTAATTTCTTGTCATCATACTGTGGCAAATCCTTTATGTTTAATTGTATCAAATATGTGTTCTGTATGTTTATTCCTTTTGGACATACTCAGATTGTCATAACCATAGTTATAGAAAATGAGTCTAACAATAGTTAATATAAGTGAGATATGTATTTTATTGGACAAATGTAGTTAGGGAAAAACATGTTTTTTTAAAATATTGTTGATTTACTCTTGATAGTATCAATAGCTCTTAAATTCTATTACTTTCCCACTGTTTACAGGATCCTGTTACTTTCTATTTGCAGGATCCTGTTTAGTAGTATAGGATTTGGTTTTTTATGATTATTCAATTTTCTGTTTGTTGAATACTGAAAGATGGCCCTGTTTATTTTGCTTGGTAATTCCTTTTTTGTTTACCAACACAGAAAACTCATCTATGCATTGCATTAATCACTCTGTTTCTGCTTATTTAAAATATCACTGGTTCTTCTGTAATTAATAACTGCATTTTTTGTAGTGGCTTCCTGTTTTCTGTAAGACTTGAATGGACTTAACCTCTTCTGTATTTTGATAGTTTTCAGTCAAAGTTTTGAATCCATCTGCTGACAGAAATGAACTAACTGAAGAACTTCACCAGTTGCAACTAGTTCAAGTCAGCTGCATTGTATTCTTATTTTATTGGATATGTCACGGGAGTTTAACATCTTGAATCAAGAATTGCTATCAAACATCTTGAATCAAGAATTGCTATCACCTCATCTTCGGTTTACCTTTGCTCCTGTGAGATACTGATCATTTCTTTCTGGGAATGGATGTTTCACTGGTGATCTCATCAGTAACAGGAGACTCCCAATTTCATGTTTTGTTTAGCACCCTTCATTTCAATTTCACAAATTGTATTTGGAGTTTTCCTGATGAATCTGAATGCTACCAAATCCATTTTATATGGCAATGAAAATTATTTTTTACTGAAGGATGCTGTTTTTAATTTGTGCTTCTTCAAAAGCTTCAATGCTGTTTCCCTCATTGAAAGATTACCTTCAATGTAGTTGATTTGTAATTCATTATTACAGATATTTAAGTGTGAGTCCCTCAAATCTTCATTGTTATTACACTAATATTTTACAGACATTACATGCTAAACTTTACTACTCTGAATTGTCTCACTGACATGAAAGGAATATCTTCTATTCTAAATAGTATGGCAAATATTCTTGCTATTTCTCTTGTCATGTTTGCAGTCATAGCAGGCACTACAGAGCAGGGGAAGGGATCTGGGAAAAGTAGATATTAAATGGCAACTTGCAATGGGGCCATAGGTGGTGGCAATATACTTTTTTTTGTTTAAGAGCTTGCTAGAGCTTAGCTCTAATGCAATTTGACCACAGCTTTTAAGTGGCTTCTTGAACAGAACTCAGATATTGCTACTTTTATTACAGGATTAGGAACTATGTGTGGGAAGGACCTCAAAGATCAGGCAGAACTTCCATTCTCCCAGAATATAATCCAGTGCAGACAGCTCACTCCTGCCAGAAGCCCCTGCCATCTTTTTCCTGATGTGTCCAACAACAGAGATTCCTCAGTCTTTTTTAGGTAAACTGTTCTATCACTGAGTTTTCTTTGTGATGGGAAGATATTTCTGTGTGTCTAACTTACCTTCTGCAGTTTCAATACTGAGTGAGGTGCTTTGGCTCTATATTTGGCTAGAATTTGTGATAGGGAAGAATAAATTGGGAGAGGGTGGATGCCTGAGAGCCTGGCATGCATAGAGAGTCTTTCCAAGAAAAGTGTCTACTCAAAAGACCGTGTAGAGTGGTGCTGTGAAAAGGACTGGAGATTATGCTGTGGCTGCTGCAGCCAAAAGGGAGGCGTAGAGCTGCAGTGTAATGAATTATACCTTAGCTGTAAACCAGAATCTTGAAGGCAAGAATGTGAACAACCTGAGCTATAAAAAGGCCCTTGGGCCTCATTTTGTATTGTCTCAGGTTTATATAATCAAAAGTAAAGACTGAGTTTTAGTATAAGGGCCTGTCTTTTACTTCAGTAAAGGATATTTGGATTGGAGCAGCTTCTTGTCTAAGGAGAGCAGAGATGGTTGAGGCTCCTAAGTCAGTAAGAATGAGGGGGATAACTCAGGGAATGGCAGCTAAGCAGTGAGAGGAAGACCACTGGGATGAAGAAAATAATGAAGAAACAATGGCACAGTGTTTACAGAGTCCTCTCTGGGGGGTGGAGACATGATAGTGGCATCCTGTATTAATTAGAAATTTTAATCCTATTTTACTGGAACAAATGAGTCAGGAAGGTCAAAGGTATTTATTTATATGATCCACTGCACATACTAAGTAATTAAAGTCTGGCCATTCAGAGACACCCAAGCATCTGTGAACAAGCAGCCACTTGTCAAAAAAAACCAAACCAAAAAAAAAGCAAACCAAAAAAACCTGCCAAATCCCAGAAGTTTAAACCTTTATTAGCCAAAAAGAAATGGAAAGCAGGGAAAGCAGTTGAGGGAGATTTTAACCACATTTCTTATTTCCTTTCTCCCCAGCTGCAGTAGTCACTGTTAATTTTGTTTTGTATTTTATAATAATGGAAACTGTTGTATTTGGCAGCCTTTTAGATGGTATTAAAGATGGTAATAACTGTTCTTTTTGAATGAAGAAATAGTTAGAGTTCAGTTATTACTTTTGTGGTAAAAGCCTGAATCTTCCTCCTCAATAATAAATTAAGAGATGCACAAACAAAGGGGAAAAGGGGAAAAAGCCAAGTTAGAAAATATATCTTCTGTTTCTGCTTTGACTTTCATTTACAGCATTGTTGTTAGAGCAGACATGGTGACTTCAAAATTTGGCTTTTACAAGCATTGAGCTTTTCAAAAGCATTGTTTTATTCTGCCTGTTTTAGACTTGCATCACTGCTGCCAAAAAGAGTGATTTAGCCAACTAAGGCATAAGCTGAAGGCATGGCAAGAAGACCAGAATGAAGATGTTGGGGAACAAAAGAGGCACGAGTGAAAAGATGTGATGGCAGGAATGCAAGTTGTCTTCTATCAGCTGTGTTTGCTGAAGCTGGAGGAAGAGTCAGTATCATGCCCCCACCAGGCACTGCTCTAGTCAGGCTGTTTCGTAGGACTGAGTAAAGAAGACCCAGAGGGGTCACAGTGGATGTAGTTTTTTGCCACACAGACTTTTCATGGCGCTTGGACAGGTACCTGGAGATCTTTCTAGCTTTAATGTTCTCTGACTTGCATAGATAATACTATTTGACAGTTTGCTGGACACTGATGTTTCCTGGCTATTATTTCCCTGTCTGAGCTTCTCTCAGAGCAAATGCGTTTGAGTATCAGATAACCTGATAATCTGATCTGCTGTTTCTATTACAGTTTGAGAGCCACTCATAACTATTTGAATACCATGATTTGCCATGCCACTGTGTTTTCTTTAAAGAACCATTACACTTTTATTCGAGCTAGAATGGATACAGGGTAAACATCCACTGACACTTATTAACCATTGTGTTCCTTACCTTGGGAGGAAACATTAATTTTATCAAACAGCTGTAGAATGGTTGTGTTGAAAGGGACCTGCAAGACCATCTAGTTCCAGCCTCACTCTGCTGTGGACATGGACACCTTCCTCTAGATCAAGTTGCTTGAAGTTCCATCCAACCTTGGCATAAATACTTGAAGGGGTGAGGAATTCACAACTTTTCTGGAAAACCTGTTGCAGTGCCTCACTAATCTGGCTGTGAAAAAACCCAAACCAAACAAACAAAAAACCAAAAACCCCCAACATTTAAATGTGAAAGTTTATTTTGTTCTCATTTTGTTGCATCTCTTTTAGGACCAAATGACATCTTTACCTTCCTTGTTTTCTGTGGTGCTCAAAACGGTTGCTCTGGGTGGGATTCCACACAGGATGCCAATCTCTGTGTTTCTCCTAAGCTAGTAGCGAATTTGCTCTTAATCTACACTTCATTATGTTTCATTTCCCATCCTACATTCTACTAAGTAGTTCCCATCACATTGCTTGCATATCTTCATCATACCAACGGAGCTGGACTTCCATACTTTGAACAATTTAAGACATGTTTCTGCCTCTCAGGCCAGGGCCTTGGTGGAAGACCCAGCCTCTTCACTCTGCTGGGTGTGTAGGAGAAGCCAGCTGATTTGGTATGAAAATATTTGAAAAAAAAACCAGAAGACTTTTTTCAATTTTGTTAAATTTTTTTCTTTCAACTGGAAATAAAAGATGTTTCAATGACATTACATAGAAATACAATGAAAATAGTTTTTGTGCGTTTTGTTTCTTTTCTTTCTCAAAGGCCAGAGGAAAACACTTTTATTTAATTTTGAAAATGAAAATTTTGGAATCTTTTAAATAATATAAACATTTTTCTTGTAAAATACTGAGTGGTTTCAAATAGTGGTTTGCTAGAATACTGTGACTTGTAAATTGCAAAGAAGCAATGAGAGCTATTGTGCCTTTGATGTAGAAGACAAAGGGGTTTTAGGGCTCAAGAGGAATTAATTGGTGCCTAACTAGGGGCTAGGGACTGTTTTGTAATTAGATTTTCTGCTGCCATGAAAAAAGCAGTTTCTCCAATTTAGACACCTGAATAAATTTTACCACCTATGAACTCTGTCAATGAGAGCAGTTGCAGCCTGGAGAGAAATGCAAGGTGAAGTTGTAGAGGAGCAGGAGACTGCTGGTAGTGAGTTTGTTGGAGACAGATTGGTGGCTCAGAAAAACACTCTATATAATTTTAGCAGACTGTAGTCAATGACGGAGGTGTGAAGCAAGTCAAGAAATTGAAGGTAGAAAAAATGCAGGATACTCTGCGATGTAAAGGCATTTTCATGATGCTGCATCTCTACTGTTGTGAAACACAGAGATCCTTGGGGAGGTCACAGTAAGTGTGAAAGATACACAAAAAGAAATGCTTTCAGAGGCTGCAGCCAGAAGTAAATTGTTTGTTTCACTCCTTCCTCCTGTTCTACTTTCTCTGCTTTTCTTCTCTTCCTAATTTGGTTACTGTTTTCTTCTTTGCTGTCTATCTCCATCATTTGTCACTTGGCCTCCTTTGCGTGCCCCAATTAAAACCTAACTACACTTTTGGATTAAAAAAAAATCCCCTACTACATTTTCCTTAGACAGTATAATTTGGCTTAAAATGTTTTTGATGTATGACAAAATTTAATTGAAATGCTGACCCTATAATGTATTAATAGTTCCAAGTTGTCTTCCCATTTCCCTCTAAGTATGCACATCATAGAGGTAAAGGTATTTTATTTTCTCATCTTCTTCCTTTAAAAATCACTAACATTTAAATGAAAGCAATAATTTCTGTGCCTTTATCTTTGATCAGCTCTTTTCTGCATGCTTTTTACTTTCATTTTCTTTCATTTTGCAACTGGTACTGCACATTGCAGGGGTTGTTTTTGATTTCTAATTACAATTCCCTCTTCCCTTGAGACATTTTGATTCCAATGTGGAGTCATCTTTATGAAAAGGGCATCATTTAAAACTTCTGTAAGTTCTTGCAATTACAACAGGAAGGAAAGTAATAATTTGGGTATATTCCAGTATTCAGCACGTATCCAACAAAGCGGTCTCTGGAGCAGCACAGATACTCTGAAATACAGTGTTATACATCTGTTAAACAACTGAATTAATTCTTGCTTCCTTTTAATTTTTGGTTGGTTTGGTTTGTTTGTTTGCTTTTAAAGGAAATCAAGAAAATTCTGTGATTCATTTGTAGTGTATATGTGATATAGTTTCTTTTCCCATATAGTTGTTTCAGTCAGTATCAGCTTCTACTCTTCTCACTAACACTGTCAGGATGTGCATTTGGTTTGCTTTCTGGTAGGCAAGGTGAGGAAGGAGCAGGCAAGATTGAAATGTCACGCTGGAGGTAGCAGTTTGGCTGCTACACAAGGCAGCAAGATCTGTTTGAATTAAAGCTAAATTAACCTAATTTTTATTCAATGGTTTTATATAAACATAAAGTACAGACAAAGTATTATGCAACTTTCATAAATCAAGTAGTTGAAAACGTTCCTTATTTCAATTTCAAAAGCATAGACCCAAACCCCAAAAATTAAACTAGTTTCAGATACATTCCCAATAATCTTCTGATTTTAGTTCCACTTCCTGTACAGATTCCCAAATTTTCTGCCTAGATATTATTTCACCATTTTGGCATGAATATTTCATCAGTTTGGAAAGTATTGCAGGGTATTTCCACTAAAATAAGAGAATGAAGATGCAGCAAGGTATTCTATGATGCAATTCAGGGATTTTAGAGAGGTTGAGCATATTTCTATGAGTATATATAAACTCAAGTAACAGAAGCAAATTTCTCTTTTCTCAGTTCAAAGCCTTTTCCAGCACAGACAGCCCAAAATCTGTTTTAATTTTGTTCATGGCCATGCTCCTGCCACTCTTTCTCTGGCTGTACCTTGCTTTTTTTTTTCTGACTTGTTTGTCTGCATCTGCAGAGATTCCCTTCACTGCTGTGCTTGTTAAAAACACGTTCACATGTGTCAGTGCCTACACACACTCACACACACTGTTCTGCATTGAAATCAATCCCATACCTCTGAGCCATTTCCCACACTTGGGGAGATCTCATGGGACCCTACAGTTCAGCAGTTGCCCCACCCTCGGTGGCTTAGTCCTTGTGTGACTGATTTGCTGCAAATTTAGCCATTGCTGAACAACAGGGTCCCTCCAAAATGTTTCCTGAAATAGGCTGGATGGAAGATAATTATTGTGCCAGCAACTTCATCAAAGTGCTGCAATTGCCCACAGATCAAAGACTCATTCACTGGGAACTTAGCTGATGGAGAACTACAGAATAATCTTTATGGCTCTACATTGGGAAACCAAGTAAAACATAGGAGTTTAGCTCTTCTACTAGGATTGCTCTTCAGTGAGCACTGGATCGTCTAAATGCCACATATTTGAATGACATCTTTTAGTAAAAATTTCTGGTCAGCTTTTCTAATTTTCCCCATTAGGTGTCTAGTGCATTTGATAGTTATTTTCATTATTTAATTCTGAAGTTTTATTGAACTGTGGGCAGATCGTGCTTAAGGATAGAAATAGGACCCAGACTGCCAGTGTGCTATGAGTTTACAGAGATATATAGACAGTCACATTGTGTTGAGACCAAGTGCAACATTACCTTGAAGTTTGCTACAGGTAGTTCTGCTTTGGTAAACCCTCCCCATTGTTTAAGGTTTCAAGAGTCAAAATCTACTCTGTTAGTTTTTCAATTTTGCTTTTTTTCTGGAATTTTAATTTTTAAAAAAAATTTTTTTTAAAAGGCTGTTTTGTAGGTTCTTCTCTTCTGGTTCCCTTATCTGCCAGCCTTTATTAGTGAAAAGTATTTGAATTGTGTATAGGAAGTTTCCTTCCTTAGCACAGAACAGTCCTTATGGCTGGATTTATGTTTTCCTCTGGCTCTCATATGAACCAGTATTTTTATCACTGTAATTTATAAGCTAGCTTAAAACTCTCAGTCACATAAGCACTTAATTACTTTATTTCCAGAGATTTAGCAGTAAATATAAAATGCTGATCCTTGGAGCAAGTCTTTTCGGTGATGAGCCCTGTTTATGTCATACCAGTAAAATCATCTGTTCCCTTGTGATGTTACTTACTATGGAACAGGCAAAGTTATACTTTACGTGCAATGACATCATGGGTAGGGACCTTGTAAATGTAAAGAATTTACATTTTAGCTCTCTGCAAGGTAATGAGCGGACAGTTTTTAAATTTTACTTTGGATATGCCTAGGTAATAGATATTCTTTTATCTTGTTTCTTTCTAGGTTCTGTCTTTGAGTGCCACTGAAAACTGTATGCTAGAGTTTTGTTAATTTTTATCAAAGCCAGACACCTCTGAACCAGTGAGGGATTCATTTTATGCCCTGTGTCACAATTTTGTGTTGTCACTGTTGATACGACAACATGATGATATGAAGTTTAGGTGGATATTAAGAAAAAGTTTCTTCACTGACAGGGCTATCAAGCATTGGAACAGGCTTTCCAGGGAAGTGGCTGAATCACCATCCCTGGAGGTCTTTGAAAGATGAGTAGATGTGGCACTTAGGGACATGGGTTAATGGTGGGCTGGGCAGTGCTGGGTTAACAGTTCTACTTGATGATCTTAAGGGTCTTTTCCAACCTTAATTATTCCATGATTTCAAGGCTATGTTTATCTAGACTGTTATTTAGGTCTAGACTAGCCTGAGCTACTTGTGTGTGTGGGAAATGCAAAAGGGTTTTGGATTGCCTTTGTTGCTCACAGTTAACTACCAGTAGAGTGAGTAGAGTATGAAGTGTGAGCAGATGCAAGTGAAGCAGTGGAAGGGGAAAAGCAACTTCTATAACATACTGCAGAGCTCCTGTAGAGTCATTGCTTTCTATTGCAAGCTGCTCCTCTGACAGAGGTGAACCAGGTGGTGCTCTAGCATCAGCTCCACCCTGGTGAGGTGCCAGACTAAGTCACAGTAAAGTAGCACACCTTTAAGAATACTTTTCTTTCCCAGAGTAGTGCAAGAAAGTGAAGGAGGAAAATGAGAGAACTATGGCTCTCTGATGATGTGATTCTCAGCCTCTTGGTGGGAATATTAGCTGCATACTGCTCCTATTGTGTAGGTTGTGTCAGGATTGAAACTGTCCTTTTCTTCTTGGAAAAAAAAAACCCTCAGAAACTAAGATGGAAAGAGGTTTTTTCCTAAGAGTAAGAAAAAATTTTCAGTGGTGGCATCTGGTTCACATTTTCTTAGCAAAGTAAACTGTGCCATGCACAAATCTTGGCTATGTTGATCTAAGGCTTCCAGGGTTTTGACCTCTCCCCAGCAGAGAAGTGTGGCATATGTATGAAGTATTCAAGCTACTTCTGTCCTTCGGTCTTGTTCCACCTCTCAGTGTGGCATAGCCATCACATCTCTTCTGTCCTTTCAGTAGGAGTAATAATGAAGATGGGATGGGTCACTAGAGTAGCTCTTTACTGACTACAAATTTCTATACAGGAACAATTATTTCTGTAAAAAGCAGTTCTTCCAGGAACCATACAAACCCAGATGTTGCAATGGCAGAGAAGCATATGTTAGTGAGGAATGAGACAGCACTGTGGATTATCATAATTTGTTTTCCACTAGTGCTCTCAAAAGAAAGATTAAATGCTGAAATACAAGAGTGAACTCAATGGAGAATTAGGATGTTATTGGCATTGGCTCTGTCGTCATTATACTGTGAAGCAGAAGGATGCAGGGATGTAAGGACAAACAACTAAGGAACAACATTTCCTAGCTGAATTATGGTACTTTATTGTAGGGAATATTGTCTGGTTCTCCCGCCAAGCTTGGGAGATCCAAAACTGTCTCCATCCTGCCAACTTCAGAGTGATTATTTAATTGTGGAAGAGTCTAAACTGGACCATCCTGACAGGATGCTTCAGCTGATAGAGATGGCTGAGAACATACTCAGTTTTCTAAAGTAAAATCTAAAATATCTAAGTTCTGATTGGAAAGTTTTAATGCATTATAGGACACACAATAGAAAAACAAATCCTAGGTATTTATTTTCAAATTTTTCTGCAGTGTTTTAAAATATATTTGCTACATTTTCTGAAAATTTTTAAGTCTTCAGTTGGGATGAGTAACAGGCACTACTGCAAAAGATAGCAAAACAGCTCTGAATTCACTTACTGAACTCCCAGTGCTGCAAGGCTGTTTGCACAGGCAGACATTTGTGCCAGCAGTAAGATTCTTGCAGGACTGTGTCCTCAGACAAATAATATATCAAATAGAATAAAAAGAACCTGTGAAACATAAATGATCTTGCCATACATTTGTTTCTATTGTTAATATAGATGAGGATGTTCATAGCATCTAAAGGACTACATTTTTGGCTTCAGCACAACAAGCTGTTTTACGTATGAGCTGTATGTAATTATATTGAAAACAAACTTTGCTTCAAGAACATTTTTGGCTCCACTGTGCAATAACACAAAGGGCCTTTGTTATGCTCTCATCAGAGTTATTTATGGATTGCAAAGGACTTACTAAAGGACAGTTTCATCTGATGGTATTCATGCACTGACTCAAATTTAAATGTAGTGACTTATATTCAAATTAATCATAATTACTAATATGATC
Organism: Pardalotus punctatus; assembly: GCA_013400915.1. NCBI lineage: Eukaryota > Metazoa > Chordata > Aves > Passeriformes > Pardalotidae > Pardalotus > Pardalotus punctatus. Next base: position 185,376 of record VZTX01008570.1, on the reverse strand, counting down.
AACCAGACAAAGATTTCTGAAACTAGAAATGGGATTGCTCTACAGATTCAGACCTGGAACAGCAATACAGAGTGGTGTTTCAGATCCAAGGCTTTGAATGTGCCAGAATGGAAAATGCAACAAAAGGCTTTGCATAATTCACATCAATTATAATCATCTTCACTTGAATTGAAAATGAGGCTCTTGGTCTCCTAAATAGGAAAAAAAAAAAAAAAAGGACTCACAGAGAGCAGAGGGAGCTAAGTGGCTCTCAGGATAAAGGAATCCCAGGGCAAAGTGGGTTTGTGAACATCTGCCAGAAGCTCCTATAGGACATTATGAAGCTAGGTAAGGGCTTTCCTCTGACTTGCCTAAACAGACATCACATTAAAGAGTTACTTTCGGAAATCCTACTTTCACCAGATTTTTCCTGCCTGACCCGCAGGACTTGGGAAGCATCCAATGTCAACTTTCTGTTCTTGTTCAAACTCAGTGTGACCATGGACAAGCTCTTTCGGGCCACAGTCAGACCACTTGCTGTCAAGATAAACCTTTGGTTTTGCAACTGCTGTGGCATCCAGCTTTTAGAGTGTGCCACTCAGCAATTCAGAGCACTATTTATACAAGACTGGAAGATCCAGCTACCAGAGGCACCAGTGGACAAAGTATTTATGATAGTGAAGTAAACTTACATGAGCCAGTCTGAATGTAGCGCCTGTACCTTCTTTTGCTTTGGCCTCCCAGCTGTAAAATAGATGGTCAGTATTTTTTTACCTCACTGGGTTCCTGTAAAATTAAAATCTTTAAAAGAATACAAATCGCTGAGATATTGTAAGAAGAGAGGTTACATAAATGTAATCTAATTATATAAGCTTCTTCAGATGAATTGCACTTTCATTACCATAACCTTCTGCTACGTCCTTGTTGTTTATTCATCCTATTAGTGGTCATAGAACTAGATGTTATTTCAGATGATGAATCCCAGTCTTATTTTCTTTGCTCAATGAACAATTTTGTTTGGGTCATGCAAACTGCTGGCTCACATTGATTTAGTCCATAATTGCAAACACTGAATGCTTCTGAATATCAGGGCCAGTTTTCTGAAACACAAAATTTCTCTACTATAGCATCTCTCCTCTTGACATTTCCCCTATCTACTGTGAACTATAGCTAACATCAAACTCAAAATTTGTTATCACCCTACAGGAATGACACAGACATTTTTAGGGTGGAAGGAGGTACTTGTAAGCTCAGGAAATAAGCAGAACAAATTGGCATTATCATCAATACACTGTTTACAAACTCTTCCTTGGCATCATACTGTTCTTTAGTATTAACCAAATAGTTAACTAGAATATTAAGAAATGTTAATTTATTCTTAACCAAAAGCAGCAGATGCTAAGCAGTTTCTCCTTGTTCTGTGTGTTCAATGATGTTGTTCTGTTGTTTCCTTTAGAAACCGCTGAGGGGCAGCAGGTTTTCACATGGAAACGGGCTGTCATGTGTAAGGAAATCTGGAGCTGTACTACACATTTGATTATTTTAATTACTGATCACTGAAGGTTATAAAAAAAGTTCTACTGTGTCATCCTGTAAATGAATGTGGCTTTTTCTTGTTGGAATATTGTTGTATTTGTTCTTCATTAGTAGAAAAAAATCTAAGGATGTCCTACGAGATGTGTCTGCAAAGCCCCATTTATGGCTGTAGGGTGCCTGTAGGATTGAATTAATGAGTAAGTCTGTCACATGCACAACACACATTTAGGCACCACTTTTAGAAATGAGGTCAGGATATTAGGACAAAAGAATGAGAAGAGCTTTGATTTATTAGTTAGATTTATTACAACTAACAAGCTGACTAATGGTATAGGCTGTGTTACTCAGAAATCTCAGTATGCTTCAGATACATAACCCTTTGTTAACCAGACACCCTACTAAAAACAGATCCTGGTCTAGCCAGACTATTAAGCTGTGCCATGAACAGTAAAGACACACCCAGTAGTGAATGCAGTCCATTCTTATTTCTCGTAGCTCTGCTGTAGCTGCCTTACGTGACTGTCTGTTGGCCTTGATCCTTGCTACCCAGTTGTGCTACAGGGACTCACACCAGCCCAGAGGTCTGCAGTGAAGCACTTTGCTCTGTCAGCATTGGGTGATCAACTGTGTGACCTGCCCAATTGTTAATAACCCAAGGGAGTACTGATTTAGATCCATGATTTTTTTCTGCATAAATTAGTGAGAACAGAATAGCTAATCAGGTTTGCAGAGCATTTCTGCATAATTTATGCATAGAGATTTCGACCAAGGGCCAAATCCTTTTTCAGCCAGATTATTTTCTGCATACTCTTTAAAAAATGCTGGCAATTACTGGTTGGACACACTCTTATTTCCTTTCTGTGCTCAGCTGAGGACAACCTCTGGACACAGCTTTTCAGTAATACATCAGGGCAGTCTAAGCTAAGTATTCTGTTAAAAATGACAAAGAAAAATAAGAAGTGTGAGTTGTTATGCTGTTACACATTGGGCAGTTTGTAACAATTCTGTCAAGCATAAATGTAAAGCATAAACAGATTCTTTAATTTAATTCTTTACTTTCACACTCCTATGCAGCTGTTCTTCCACAGGCTAACGTGACAAAACTGATAAGATAGCTTAATTTTCTAGCCAGAGGTAACAGGACTATGGGCTGTCCTAGCCATGCTCTCACACCTTTGCAATGTTTTATATTCCCACATCTTGAAAGAAGCTAATGGGTAAGAGTCAGGTGTATCATTATGACACACAATGATTGCTTCATTTCTAGGCAAAACAGCTAATCCTGTTTGTGCCCCTTTGTGCTGCTGCATCACTCTGAACTGAATGGAGCATGTACAGCTTCAGGTCTGAAAAAAAAATCCCCAAACATAAAACCCCAGCAAATTGTCTTTCAGGTCAATGTCTGCCTAGCAGAACCAGTAGAACCAATCACATTAAACGTAGGTGTAGCAGTATGAAAGTAGGGTGGAATGACAATGATTTGTCCGGGACAAGAATTCTCATATGCATAGAATCATTAGGAAAAGCAGTTTAAAGAATATAGCCTCCATTTGCTGTTCAGTTATGGGCAGTGTTACCAACATAACAGGGAGAAATCTTTCAAGGTCTACCTTGCAGAAAGCAGCAGCTATAGAGAACATGGCCCTTCCTGCCTATCAGATCTAAATTCTGCCCTGTTGTGTGATAGATGCAGTGCTGCACATCATTTAATATTGCACACAGTGCCTCTTTGCCTCTATCCTGTACCTGTTCTATAACTTTTCTATTCTTTGTCCTATTCCCTATAATTTAAAATGCATGTTTACATTGTATGTGATTTGATTTTTTTAAAGATAAGAGCAGACCTGGCCATTTTCAAGGGAAATCTTTGGTCCAATGAGTCCTATATTTGAGGAAGTAAAATAAGACTAAAATGTTGCACAATTGGAGATTTAATTAGCTTTTACAGTTCTTGTAAAGAGGACACTTCATTGTTAAGTAGAAAATACAGGTGCAATTAAGCCTGTTCTGGAGTTAAATCGAAATTAACAGCTCTTCTGGTTTCTGTCCGTGTATGCAGATCTGAGAAGCCATTAGAGGTCCACCCCTCCCGAGTTCTGTAGCCGTGCACAGAGCCACCTGGAGGCAGTGTTCACACAGATTGCTTCAGGCCTGTGTTTGGAAAGTACAGTTTGCCGAGATTTTATCATACAGAAAAAAACCTTAGAAATTATATGCTGGGAAGCATGATTTTAAAAAAAGTCTTTGCCTTCATAGGACGCATCTCTGATTTTCCATGGATCTGTAATGCTGTTATGCTCCTGTGACGAGCTTTTTTTACAAAAACCTTTCTTTGTAGGAAGAGTCGGCAGGGTCTTCCAGCATACCAGCTGACATAATTGAAAAGAATATGAAGACTTTTCTGCATGGGGCAGAAAAATACTGCTGATCAACCTAAAGTATGGCAGAGTCTTTTTATTCTTGTTTTCTTTTCCTTGGGTAAAACGGACCTAATTTTTTTTTTGTTTGATTGATTGATTGACCAATTATAAATAAAAATGGATCATAGAATTTCCTTCACTTGTTACAGTTGCCACTTGATCTCTTTCTTCAATTGCATCCAGAAACAGCACAGAAACAATGATATGCAAATGTTTGCAAATGACTGCAACTCTGGAACCACACAGTGACAACTGGTAGTGCTTATAAAGCTTAGTTTGATTGATGTATGTTTGCTGTTGCTTTGTTAATTTTAAGTCACACTTCTCCCTATTCCAAACATACATTTCTCAATCTGCTTTGAAATTCATACCCTTCACTCTGATTGCATTGAGTCCTATTACCCAAAATTGTCTTTCTTTTCAGATATACAACTTTACCAGACACAGAAGATCTGAGGTGAAGTTGACCAAAATATGTGGAAAGTCCATCTTCAGGTTCCTAATATTGGGATGTAATTGATTGCTGTCTGTCTCAGAAGTTGTACATGTAGAAGTATATACCATTGACAAAATTGAGTATCATGATTCCATAAAATTTATGCCAAATACCATCTCTCTCAATAAAGTGGAATGTAAGGAAAAGGTAGTGAAGACCTCTGTAACAAAGCAAGATGCTGAAATAATGTATTTTACGATAATATCCTGCCCATCCTATTCCAATGCTGTCTATACTTAATTCAATGCAGGATTAAATTTGATTAGTTTATGTTCAATATTCTATGAAGTCAATGGAGTAGAAAAAGACAGATATATGAATACTCTTCTTTCAATGTTAAGATTTTAAAAATGTCACTGCACGCCATTGCATTTGTGAATAGAGTTGAAAGATAAGGCAGAGCCACAAACTGCCTTAGGAAGAAATCTGTGGTACCTGAAGATGTCATATTTGGTAGGATTCTTAGAAAACTTTCTTTTCAGAAGAACAAGAGAAAAAAGCTGTTTTCTCTGAAAAAAAACTGTGTTTTTTGTTACTTAGTCCCAAATTTCTTTCTTTACAACACCCTCTTTCCATTTCTGTGGTTTACAGATAAATCAGACCAACACCTGACCATTTTACAGCAAGTTTTTAGGCCTTTTTTGCATTAAGTTCTTGGAAACTTCAGAGCTGACTAATTATGTAGCCATCTTCTCATGTGCAGTGCAGATGGAAACTTCAGAGCTGACTAATTATGTAGCCATCTTCTCATGTGCAGTGCAGATGGAAACTTCAGAGCTGACTAATTATGTAGCCATCTTCTCATGTGCAGTGCAGATAGCTAGTAGTTTCTGAAGTTTATGGTTTGTTCAAGGTCCCTCTTGTCTTGACATTCAACCTCATGAGTAAGATTTATTTTTCGATTTCAGAAAGTCGAAGACTTTCAATTTTCATTTCTCAATCTGAACTTCCCAGGTTCAGATCACTTCACTTCTGCTCTCAGGTTAAAAAAAAAACACCATATAGATAGGAAGCACTGGGTAAAGATCTAATGGAGGTGATTTCTGGGTATATAATGAATCAGACTCATACAGAAGAATGAATGAACAGGTTCTGTTCGATTGATAGAGAAACAAGGAACATATGTAAATCTTCAAATGTATAGCAGACTTTAGCAAAGGAAGAAATTCTTAATGTCTTCATGGCTTGTAATGGATTTAAATTCCTTCAAGGAATACTCAAACTGGGAAAAATTTTTAAAGAATGAAGTAACCAGATATGATCCTTGTGGGTCCCTTTCAGCTCTGAATAGTCTGTGTTTCTGTGATTGTAGACATTGAACTAACCTGACATTGGCATGGAAGCTACATCATTATATTTATTCCCAAACAGGTTAAACAAACACTTTCTCCCACAAATAAATGATCCTTACGGTACTAAATACAGGAGCTAGCCTTCTAAAGCACCTTTCACTTCCTACCTAAGTTTTCAGACAGGCTTTCCAGGGAAACAAATTTCCTAGGGCAGTGCTGTCAGCCTTTCTTATTTCCTTAACAAGTAATGTAATTAACCATTATAAACCTACAGAAATCTAACAGTTTCCTTATGCCCAAGATGTTACACAGAACAAAATTGGAAAGAAAGCTTGGTTTGCTTTGCTGGTTGGTGTTCTTTTGGGTTTGGGTTTTTTTTGAGGCAGGGGGTGTTAGATTTTTGAGGGGGGTTGGGTGTTTTTGATAGATTGGATGATCAATCTTTAGTGATCAATAAAGCACCCTGAACTTGTTTTCATCCTACTGTCAATTCCTTTGTAAACCCAGCCTGTGATATGAATCAAACAGAGAATGTTTGTTTCACCTCCCTTGGGCTAGCTCTCATTTTCCATGTCTTCAAGTGGCCTTTAAATATTTCTCATCACAATGTATTAAAATTCATCCTTTTTGAACTGTGTATCTAAAAATTAAAAATCATATCTTCATAAACACCAGGTTCTTCAGTATTCTGTGTTGTGAAGTTATTCACTTCACTACAAATTTTTGCACATTGTGAAAGTTTCTAAAAAATCAGCCCAGCTGCTTATATAGTTAGTGTACGATGGTCAAGCTGCATTCTATGCCACAAGAAGTCCCTAAACAGGTAATGATTCTTCAAAACACTTCTCTACCAATTGTAGCCTGTGTTTTAAGCTACCTAATCATGCATATGTCCTTAATGCTACATGCATTTTGGTGGTGATCAAAGATCTGGCCTTCCTGTTTTACAGATTTTGCATTATTCCACACTCTGCAGAGGAAATGTTGAGAAGCATTTAGGAAGTTAGTATGTATATCCAGCTAGTAAGTAGTTCAATATGTTATAAGCCTGGGGAAGGGAGGTTTGTACCTGTCTGCCCATAACAGTCTGAAAAGGATACCTGAAGTTTCCCGGTGAAGTGTTGCATATTTAAGTGCTTTTTGAACTGCAGAATACCAACACGGATAGAAATAAGGAAATAAGCTTATACATAAAAAGTAGTCAAACTCAAGATTTCAACACTAACTGTGAGAATGAGATTTTTATAAAGGTAGTTGCATTAATGTAGGATGGGTGGGAATTCATTCCAGTGAGAAATCTAAGTTGTGTGGTATTTCTCAAAAATAAATGATGAAAATGTGTCCTTTACAAGTTCCAAATATAGTGGTACCCTTCCTATGAAAACCTTCAACAAATCAGTGTACAAATTCCATGGGTTTTCTTAACTTAAATGGACTGCTCTATTTCCTAGCAGTAACTAAGACTGTAGAGTGAACCAATGACATTAAAAAAAAATGGCATGTTGTACTACTCTTATAAATAGGAGTTATGTCTTAGAAACCTTCAATTTTTTTGTATTTTAAGAGAACCAAATATTTAAAATCAGATTTCCAGAAATCAGCTACATCGTTTGAAAATCAGCTTTTTACTGGAGATACAATATTCTTTTTGAGCTCTTATGATTTAGGGTGTGAAGATAATACAATACTATTCCATCATATTATTTTTAATTTATTTGCCTTTTTTTAAAATTTCAGAATAATTTCTTATGTATTTTAGTCTCCAGAAGAGTAGATCTTGTGTACATGGTACCTTAAGACAAAAATTGAATTATCTACCTGACACTTTTCTCTCCTAAAAGTTTTCTGAACCTTCCCCCCTTCATATAAGAAACTCCTCCAACATCTCATTTTCCTTATGTTTTGATTGCAGTTATAAGATGTATTTTTCTGTTTACTTCTATTCTCTTGAAACCAAGAAAGAGACCACAAATAATTGGCAGCTTGTGTGTTCCTGCACTAGTCCTCAATAAATCTTGAGCTCTGAGGAAGCTCCTACAACACCAAAGAGAGAGAGTTGAAGTCCACTGATACTGTATTTATAAATGGCTTTTTCTTTTGTTGGCTCAAGAGGTGAGCCAGTTATTACTTTCCAGGTATTTCTGTGTCTCCCCAATTAATGGCACCTAGCTAATAGAAGCTCAATTATTATGAGAATCCAAAATTACTTTTGACTCTGTATTCTCTAAACTATTTGTCCAGAGAAAGATTTTATTATCAAAGTTAGACATATTTACTATGTAATCACGTTCTTTCTGAATTTTGTCTCTTTCATTACATTTTAACTGATAAATCAACACAGTACTCATCTTCACAGATTTTCTTGTGAAGCATGAGATGGTCTGTAGATAAATCATTGGAAGATTTACACAACTCCAGTGGATTAGACCTTCTGTTTCTGGAAGAGCTCCTTCAGCTGTTGCTCAGTTGTTGCTTCTTTCTGTTGCATCAGCTCCTTGGCTCCTTTGGTCACTCCCCAGCCATCTGGCTTTGACATGGAAGGACAATATGGCCTGCCTGAAGCAGGCTTCAGATTCTCCCAGTATACTTTTCTTGCCCTAAAGAAAGAAAAGGAAATTCAGGGGCTTTTTTCACAGCACCTCATAATATTGAATGAAATGTGGCTTAAATTACAGTTGCAAAGAGTCATCTAACTTGTACAGATTGACATTATATTTAGATACAGAAGTATGAATGAAAATATGCAATTAAATGCTACATGCTTAAAAAAATAGTTTAAACATATCTTTCCATCATTGAAAGGAATACTGTAAGGCAGCCACCATTTGGAGCTGATTTACAAGACTTCGTTTTAATGAATTACATTCACAGGATCTCCTCTACTTCTCTTTGACCCCTTTCTCTGCTCCTAGGTCAGCTTAATTATTTAAAATTATTAAATATAAAACATATAATTCTAAAAATAGAATGTTTACAGTGATATTTAGATGCCCATATCAGCTAAACCAGTATGCTGTGTGGAGCAATGTAAGCCTTTGCGAAAGGTATGCTGGTTTCCAGGTCAGATATACTTACCTTGCTCTGACCCAGGGTTTGGTATGCATGCTCAGGTTATCACCCCAGCTACCATGTTTCTCAGAAGCTTCTGGCAAGAATCCTCTTTCAGGAGCCAACTCCTCAGCTATCGCTCGGATATGATATGGCTCAAATCCACAGCAGCCTCCAATGAAACGAATTCCTAACTCATAGGCCTTTCTCGCATATTTTTGAATATCCCATCTGGTTGCAATTCTTGGCTCCAGACCTGTAAACACATTCATATCTTAAGTTTCCACCATAATCCATCCATTTCTATCAGTTTTTTGGTAAGAAATCATGTTGTTAAACACTTGCACACTCTTGGCAAAAGTGGTTGTAGATGTAGATGTGCATGTTTGAACAGTTTGACCTAGAGTCAGTGATTAAAACTTTCAGAAGGCTAGCTTTCAGATTCTGCAGTGCTCTGCTGACCTGCGCTTCTAAGCAGTTTTGGCCTTGCAAACAGCACCTAGTACCTTCTGAGGCTGATCACATGCTTTCTATTCTGATAGAGTTCTTAGCTGAAGTATTGGAATACTTTCAATGTTATGGCTATATTTCCTAATAAACAATCAAGAGCTGGGAAATCCAATTACCACACACTAATCTATGAAAGGAGAAGGTATCAGCCTAACTGCATAGGAATAATTCTGCTCATTATTCCTCAGGAATGCTTATTACACATTTTTCCATGATAAGATACTGGGAGCCAGTTGTTTCAGCTGGGATCTGTAGCTATTTCCTAGCCCATCCCTTGGTTATAATTCCAGCCATGAGAAGCTTGCTGCCTCAAACTACTTCATTCCTTGTGGAAAGTTCTGTGTGTAGGTAGGTAAGTTAGGATGCAATCTTTATTTTGAACCCTTCTCTCTGTTGCAGGTTTGTTGAACATTGTGATGGAATAACAATAGCTAAGAGAGTAGACTTGTGGAAAGAAAGGAATAGAAGTGAAAAGAGCGAGGAAAAGCACACCTCAAAGAGCAGGAGGCACAAGAGTTGCATAACTGGAAAGAAAAGAATAGGGACTGAAGAAGAAACTTTTAGAAATAAAATTACAGGAATAAAAGAATGAAAATTCTCCCACTTCTTAATGCACATGCACATCTGCAGGACACGAACCAGCATGGTTTTCAGGCACGTGCAGCATCATGTCTGTGCACTGATTGTTCTGCAGGGCAAAGAAGCTGTGGTTGAGGTAATAAGGCTCCAGCAATACATAAGAGAGGTAGGATTCTTCTCCCTATGTCCTTTCCCAAAAACACCTAACATGCAAGATGTGGATACAAAGCAGATATGCTCTAAGTCCATTGTGTAGCTGAGAAACTGGTTCAAAAATTAAAAAGGAGAAAGAAGACAAATATTCTTGAACTGAAAATTATTGGTCTCAGAGGGAAAGGCAGGACAAAGGAAAAGTAGGTGGTCTAATATTGCATGGAAAACTTAGATTAAGCATCTTAGAAAGCTGTTCAAATAAAAATAAGCTTTTGTACAGTGCTGCAGATATGACAGAAAGCATCAGGAGCACAAACCCTTTTTTTCTTTTTCTCTCATTTATCATTAAAAAGCTAATGCAAATTTTACACAAATGATCAACATAAGAATACATCACTGTGCACTCATCTTAGACATGTATAAAGGACTAAACTTCAGGGGAACAGTATAGATTATTTCCCTGTTTTCTCCATCACCCCATCACAATCCATGTGACCTGATTAAATGAATTTATCTTGTGGCAGATGAAGTGGCTAAGCCACTATCCATCATATTTGAAAACTTGTGACAGTCCAGGGAAGTTCTCAATGACTGGAGAAGGGGAAACATAACCCACACTTTTAAAGGGGAAAACCCAGAAAAATACAGACCAGTCAGTCTTAGAATGCCCAGAAAAAGCACAGATCAAATCCCCTGGAAATTATGCTAAGGCACATAGGAAATAAAGATGTGCTTGGTGGCAGCCAACATGGCTTTTCTGAGGGCAAATCGTGCCTACAAATTCGGTGGCCTCCTATGATGGGGCTACAGCGTTGGTGGAGAAGGGAAGAGCAATTGATACCACCTTCCTGGACTTCTGCAAAGGATTTGATACTGTCCCACACAACATCCTTGTCTCTAAAGTGGAGATACACCTTCCCAAAACTAACATTTTATTTTTCATGTCTGTCAGTGCAATACTTTCTTTGGCTTTATTCAGAATTAAGTATCTCTAACATAACAGTTTTTGATGAGAAAAATTGTAACCTGCTCCTAGATTTACCCCCTCTATAGATCTACTCTTGAGATAATTGGGTATGCTTTCACTGACCAGGACATTTCTCTCTAAAACATTGCTGTTATTTAATTGGTGACACATCAGAGAAATTGTACTAATACAGAAGAGAAGACATAGAAAAATGGAAAAAGTTCTACAGAAAAATAAATACTTCTGGCATCTAGATGCTGGAGTTTGTTGCTAATATAACATAGCTAATGTCTTCCTAGAAACTTGTTGGATCTTGTTGGCCTGTACAGATGTACTCTTCAGATATCTAAATATCTCTTTGTTCTTGCCTTCATGAAAACCAGGTAATTTGGTCAGTTTAAAAATGATTTACCAAACTGCTTTTCTGCTGTCAAGCAATCAGTTGCTACTTCTGGGTTTTGAAAATATTCGCAGAGACAGTCTTCACCAATAAATGATTCATGGAAGTTCTGAATGCTGAGATCTCACACGAATTGCTTATAGCATGCAAGCCAAGAACCACAGCATGAATCCTTCCATTCACTTGGTTGCTTACTGCATCTGTTTGATTTTTTTTTTTCTGTTTGCAATCAAAGGAGCTATATGAAGGAATGAATAGGATAAATGAGTGTCTAACCCTTTTAAACATCTTAGATATTTTCAGGACTCAGACGTGTTATTACCATTTAATGAGTGCCTCAGGCTTATGCTTTATTCTCTTTCCTTCATTTATGTAAAGAGAGGAATTTAAAGAAAAACAACAAGCTTCCTGAAAAGCACATCTACTTCTCAATGTTTTTGCTGCAAGTTCAAATTGTGACTGTTTTAATAGCATTTAGTCTGATCTTGAAAAGAAGGGTGTACGGTATCTGAAAATGAAAGAATTTTCTAATCAATCTTTAAGTGTTTAAGCTGATTTTGCTGTTATGTTAAAGGGATCCTTTACACCTCATGTGAAATTAAGCCCTAAGCCTTATATGCACACCAGCCTTATATGCACGTTTAATGGCTGACTCTTTCAGTGTTTGTAGAGTTTCTCCTGAGCATACATGTGATGGACTTGTCCAAACTGCTAATTTGTTAGCAACATTAAAGTCCCCTTTCTGGTTTCTCTCTAATCTCATTTACATTAGACAGTCACACTTACAAGACTGAACTATTACGAGTGCAATAATAATGGCCCTATATCCACTGTAATGCCTTGTACATGAAATCCCTACACAGGTAAACATAGGCCTTGTGGGATAGATGTCACAACTGGAATAATGGGGCTTTTTTAGTAAATTTGCTGCTATTCTTTAGACTGTTTACAACTGTCCTGAACAAAGTTCCATAGCATGAAAAACAACATTTAAAACTGAATTTAGATTGTGACATTTAAACTGTTTTCATCATAATTAGACATTGAGTCATATTTTGTGATACTACTGAAGTATTCTCACTATGTGGATGATCTTTACTCCAATTTAATTTGTCTGGAAAATGCCAGACAAGATAACTAGGACTCATCATATTGAATAAAAGGACACCTTGCAGCTTCAGCTTTACTAAAAGCTGGGGGGGGGAAAAGCCAGGAACAATCATTAAAACAAAACCAACCAACCACCACCAACAAAAAAGACGCTATTGTCTTACCAAAGGGAAATTCCGGAAGATCAATAAACCCCTGCTTTCCACAATCAGGTGTATGAAAAGCAAGTGGCTGGGACATCAGGTGGGCTTTCAGTTTAGCAGCCTGTAAGCCCTCTTTCATCAGCTTCACAGTTTCAAGGCAAATTTCTGGATCAAAATGGCAGTTGATTCCAACTATAGAAGCACCTAGGAGGAGGGAAATAACTTCCAGTCACAACCCTGCAGGAAGTAGGAGATGAAAGTTCTTTGCCACAGCACTCTAGAACCGGTGCAGTCCATCTTTACATCAGTGTTATGAAAACAAAACAGCTGTGCTAGGGCCAGGCAGAACCCTCCTGAGGCTGATCACTCCATTTACATCTCAGCTGAACTCCTCTTTACCTTCCTAATGATGAATCACATCTTCTACCCTCCTACAGATTTTTCTTTTTCTTACCAGCTCTTACTCACTGAAGTGTGATTATGCAGAACCACACAGGCAAATAGCTATCAGGTTCCTAACACAAGTTCTACCTTTGGATTTCAACTGTAACTCAAAAGGAAAAGAGCATTTAGGAACAGGTATGTAAACTCATGTGTCTTCATGCATCATGCCCCTGTCTAATTTGTTCTGCCCTTCCCCTTGTCCTGCAGAAAACAGCCTTTGATAGGCAAAATTATTAATGTTTTCATCTTCTTAATTCTCTCATCCTGGGCTTGAACTGTGTGCAAAAACAACACTTCAAAAAACATAAGCAGAGAATCCAACGTGGCTTAGTGCTTTGTGTGATTCTAGAATTTGGGGATGGGTCTGTAATGAAATTTGAGTAGGTTTAGGATTTTGCTCTATTCAGTATCAGTTGTCTGTGACTATTGCTCCCAGCCATTGCATACTGGTTGTCAAGGATTTCATAGCTGTATTTCCACATGTTTTTACAAGACTGTTATATACTGTACATACAAAAACTTTTCCACAGAGTCAAAACTTTCATCAGATATAACTGGGAAGCTACTTACTTGAGAGACACATCTATTTACTTCAAAAATTAAGGACTTTACTTTGTTCCATACTTTAAAAGGGCGCATTAAACCAAATTCTTACCAGCCTTTACCAGCTGGACAGCACATTGTCCAGGGGACAGTCCATGCATGTCTCCTTCTGGACCAATGCACATCGTAGCTGCCACTGGCTTTCCAGATTCTTTTAGAACTTCAACTGCCCAGACAGCCTCTTCAACATGTTCAAAATACTGAAAGAAATTAAAACTAGGCTACTTCTGTTTCTCAGCAATGCAATATAAACATATTAATCCAGACCCCAAATTCACCATCCATACAACTATTTGATTAATTTCTGATTTATACTAACATAATTCAATTTGTTGGCCACACAGTTAAAAAAGGATTTTTAAATGACAGTAAAAATAAATTTAAAATAATGATACTTTTTTTCAGACTAAGAATGCCCATACAGGAGATTAATTGAAGGTTAACCCAAGAACTATTGTAATGTAGGAAAGGCATCTTCAGTTTCTTTCCATGTATGGGAAGAAATAGTGATTAGTCAAGATCCCATGAACATTTCCTCTTTGTATCAGTACAGAATTTTACTTATTAAGGTAGAAATTTAAGTTTCAAGGTTCCTATTCTAGAACACCTGCAGATGTTGGCATGCATTTATAAAAATATTTGATACTACTGGGATAAAAGCACAGCAGAAAATTCTAGATGAGGTAGCACTATGTAGTCCCTACAGTAGACTAGGTATGTTAAAAGTTAACACTGTGCCAGTTGAGGGCATATACTTTTTTTAATAAATTTACCTCTGCAATTAGGAAGTCCACATTCTTCTTCATAAAGACATCCAGTTGCTTTCGAAAGATTGCTTTAACCTCTGTTTTATCCTTACAGCTTAAGTAAGATGGTGTTTGACTGACTCCTCCTGCCACTAAAGCATCACCTTCGTTAGCCACTTCTCTTGCAATGTCACAAGCAGCTTCATTCACTTTCTGGCACTGTGTGAATATAGATTCTGTTAGTTTTATCAGATCAGAGGTATGCATATACTTTCAGAGCACTAGAAGGGCAAAAATAGTTGAAAGTCATAATGGTTTTTAATTTTTTTTAAAATTTAAGTGTTTTTTCAAGTAATATTTTTCAGGAAGATAAGATTCTTTCAAACAGTAACAAACATTAGGAAACTAAATTCTTGCCTCCTCTAAGTTATCATATTATCAAATATGACAACAATACATTACCTTTAATAGATCTTATACAAATAGCCTGTAAAAAGCATGTATTTGGTGTGAAGTGGAATTTTCTTTGCCACTTAGAAAATGAGTTAGTTACATCTAAGCATATGCTTTCACTCTGAAATTTTTGGATGGAAAAACAAAATATGGGAATTTCAACTTACTTATTTTTAAAAATATATTTTAGTGTTCTGATAATTAAAAAAAACCCAGATATAATATTCATACGGGGTTATTTAAGATATTTAAAAAGAGAAATCACTAATTATGTGATGTTAAAGTTACCAGCTTTAATAAAGGGAAAAATATTATTAAGTAATTACCTACACTGAAAGTCAGATTCTCTCTGTATCTGAATTGGAATGACCAGAACAGCTTTTGAAAAAGAGGTTAAACCGGGGAAAAAAATATTTGGGAAAAACAATAATTATTTGGGGTAGATAACTGATTATAGCAGGTTTCTCTGGAGTCCATGGACTATTTAGAATCTATACAGTTTTCTGTCAGCTGATGGTTTACATGGCTGCCTCAAAAGACCCCGCTGATTTTTAAGGCTGTTGCTGACAGATTGTCTTCCATTTTCACTTGTGCTCGGGTACATGTTTGGGGACTCCGAGAGGTGGAACCATAAATTAGTTAAATCCTGGAGGAGCCTTATTCTAGAATTGGCAGGAAGTCAATTTTGATGCAATGCATTCCCAATACCAGCTGCTCTCCAGCCTTTGTTATTTTGCTTGTCAGCAAGAATTGGAGCAGGGCTTGTTCCAGAGCTACCATGTTTCTGGGACTACCACTTCAGACATTTCAGTGCTGCATCTATTCAATGTAAAAGTACAGCATTTCAAATAAATTTGGTCATATGACATTTTGGTATGACCTCAATTAAGCCTCAAGTATTTCCCTAGTGTCCATATTGTCCCAATTTCTGACAGAGGGTATCTTCACAGATACAGATATTCCTTCCTCCCTGAACCCTGGAGAATTTTCTCTGATTTGCAGAAGACAAAACGTACAGTAGGACCAAAGGAAAAGGATCAGAGAAACAGCCCAATGCCAAACCTTCTAGTCTCAAAGGAGCTATATAGAAATGTATGGCCAGGAATTCCACTGGACCTTGTGCCAGTGTCTAGTAAACACACCCATCATCTTAACATTCCTGTGTGTAGGGGGTAAGAAAACATTAACATGATACTTCTTTGATAGAACAGATTACCTTTACATGTGAGAAGGGGAATATTGACTACAGTGTATAGTTCGGATTCTTTTAGCTGCTACTTAATGAAGATATGGTTCCATAACCCATTTTATTCTCATTAGCCACTCATTCTCTAGGATTCTTCACCATTTTTGCAGTTGAGTAATTTCTCTAGATGTTAAAGTATTTCCAGTTTTTCACTAGTTTTGCTCTCTGTGCACTTAGTCTCCCTATAGGCTTTGTATCAAAACTCCAGCAAACACATCTCCTCAGATAGGAAAAAATACAATGTGGGCATTCTCTTTCTTCTCTTCATCCTTGCCCCATTTTGTGTCTGTTTTTTGGTTTGGTTTGATTTCTTTTGTCACTTTGCCTTGCCCTTTTTGTTCTTCCAAACTCTGAAATTGCATCACCTCATTCCCTGGTCCTCAAATATAGCCAAAACTGTTATGACAAGCTTGATAATCTCTTTGCCAAACCTTTTGAAATTAATCAACTTATTTCATATCTCCATCAAAACTGTTTTACTCACACTTATTTTCTCAGCTACATAATTGCCCCTGTTCTCTAGTTTGTCCTCGCTGGCATAAAAGGTGAAGGTCTGCAGAACATTGGATCCAGCTCTGAGGAATTCTCGGTGAAGCTGACGAACTGCAAATTAAAAGAAAAAGTTGTGACTGTGTTATCCCCAAATCCAATATTTACTGATGTAATGTTACTGTAAAATTAGTGATATTGTGTTTACTAGAAGGGCCATTATGAGAAATTAGAAGCAGTACTCCAGTCTGCATAGAATTTCTTCCTTCTCACTCAAAATATTAGGTAGAAAACTTTCTCCTTAGTTCTTCTCTGCTAAGAATGACTGAAGATTTCTATTTAGTTTATCTGCAGTTTTGTCTGCCACCTTCCTTAACTTCTGTTTTCTGAAGTCCTTCAGACCTCCCAGATATAGAGCTGGATAGTGATTTTGGAAGCAATAGCAGATATCCGACGCAAGGACATGAAAACGTAACAAGGAATACCAGACAAGATTCTTCAAATGAAAAAGCTGCCTTCTCTTAGCTTCTAGACTATGAAGAAAAAAACAGAAGAAAGTATCATGGCAACAAATTAAGGGACACAATTGTATTCATATGGAAGAATACAGTGTTGCATTACCTCCTCTATTTTGCATTTTTGAGCTTTCTCCCACAATAAAACCCTAAAATAGTCTAATCCGCTAAAACCAAAGCTGTTTTGCTAAATACACCCCTAATTAAAAGATGATTTGTTGCTCCAGAAACGTGACTCACAACACAGAGTTAATTCTTCCCGTATGTCTGCACATGATGATTTTATTACATAGACAACACTCATTTTAAAGGAAAGGCTACCATTATTTAAATGGACAAATTTCCTACATTAGGGCTTTGGGAAAAGGCTCTGTGATAGTAGTTGTGCCTTTCTGGCTGTAAACAGTACACTGCAATTGCCATGACGCGACCAGAGCAGGAACTGATTTTGGATATATTTTGATGAGGAATTGATTTTTTATATATACCCACAGAATAATAATTACAATAATTTCTAGAATGTTAGGTGATGTAAAACAGAGTTAAATGCTCAACAGCTTACAGCAAATACAGGAATAATTTATTCCCTACATACTGCACACAGGATACTTACTAGACACACACACACACACACAAGAATACTGCAGTTTCTGTGGCAGATGTTTAGAAAAGATTTCCTGAAGTCCTAGTTTATCACAACTCATTGTCTACAGGCACAGTTTGTGTCACTAAGAAAACATGCAGGTTTGTCATGAGAATAAAATAACCTCAACCTGTGTTGCAACAAACACAGCTTTCTAGGACAGAAGCTCAAATAGCATTTTTTGTTGCTAGAATCAGCCTACATACATGCAAGCATGTCTGCTTGCAATGAAAAATCAGTGTAGTGTCCCTTGCTTTTCTCTACTGGTACAGTATTTAATTTCTAATTGCAACCTTGGTTAACTATACTGTGATTTAATGCAGTGCTCCTTTCCAAGCTTCTTTTCACAAAAAGTCTTTGCAGGAATACAGGTTATAGCAGAGCTACAGTTCAAAAAGTCCCTGGAATCTGCCTAAACTCCTGGGATCAAATTTCATTCTTACATCTTTGTGAAGAGACAAAAATTTGTAGTGCAGGGAGTATCCTTTTTCTTACATCATAACAAAAGGCTACTGGTCCCAAATAAAAGGTCTGTCTCTGTATGTTTTCTCTAGTGTTCTGTAATTTTTTTTTTATCCTCCTGAAAGAGGAAGCATTGATGCAAACTTGTTAGGAAATAAGAAAAGGAAAAAAAAAATCTACAAATATTTTCACAAATGCTCTATGATATTTTGATAGTAGACCATTCCTAGAAGAGTGCCTGAGATTTGTGTGAATAAGGATGGTTACATAAGTAGGCAAATGAAACATAATCTAACATGTATGATTAAGGAACTTCATACCCCAAAATACCAGGAATGTAAATAGGACTCTTGAATGGGTTATTCTTTGAGGGAAACAATAGTATTGGAAGTATCAGCCTGAATCTCATTCAACCTCAGGCAAATAATAGGTTTTGCCAGTAGAATACACTGTTGCTATTATCAAGCCCACAGCACTATGCACTATCAAAAACCCAAACCACTCTGTAACTTATTTGTGTGACTGCCAGCATGTTAAGGAAATTATGTTTTCCTCCAGTGTTTGAGAAATGGGGATAATGGTCACATATGAGGTTAACCATTATTAATGCTTGACACATTTTAGGAATCAGGTGTATAACACTGATTTTTCATTTCAATCCACCATGAGTTGGACATTTCATAAAAGACAGAGATATAAGCTATGAGCAGATAGGGGCAATAAGCACCCATGCATATGGCTTACTACAGAGCAATACCTGATCTGTCTCAAACAAATTTTTAGACTTCCTCATTTCTACAATTATCACTCTGGCAAATCTCCTCTTTTGTAATACAGTTAATGGCCTTGAACTGACTTATTTTTTTTTCTTTCGTTCCCTACTGCCTTCTCAGAACTTCCTCCCTTTTCCTTTTCTTATGAAGACAAGAAGCTCTGGTAGTTGTACAGTTTTTACACTCACTGGCTAAGCCAGCTGCTCCTTGTGCTCTTTTACATCTGCTTTCAAGGTAACATGACTCTTGAGCAAGCAGGAACAAAATGCAGTAATGGAGGGGAAGCAGCCCCACTGCACAAAAAGAATCTAACACATTTGCCCTGAAGGGTGTATTTATAAACAGTCTATAAGAGACATGTGCAGAGAGTTCAGGGCTTTTGAGGTGCAAAAATAACAAGCAAAGGGGAGATAAAGACCATGGGACAAGTGCTATGAGTTGTAAGATGGAACATGCGAGGCAAACAAAGGTAGACATGGAGAGAAATATAAAGGTGATGGAATGTCTGTATGGGAGATAAGAGTCAGCAAATTTAAGGTCATCAGTCCTTAAACCTTTGCTGGAGCTCTGCATTATCTAAAGCTGCCCCTAACCCTAAATTAGCTGTGCTCCACATAAGTGACATTTGAAGGCTGAGAAGGATTAGGCTGAATAAATAAGTAAAGTGTACAAAGTGATGTAACAGGGAGAGCTAAGATATCTCTCCTTCCCCTCCTCTTCCTTTTTCTCCTGTATAGAAGAAAAAGACTAATTTGGAATGACAAACTCTTAGGACAAAGAAATTTTTCCCCCAGGAAATTCTGAATTAGCTTGTGGGACTAACAGCACATCATACTACTACAGAAAATGCTTTCTTGTAATGAAACATACATAAATAGATAATACCATCTGCTTCTGCACTGTTTATGCTAAACTCTGTAATCTTTGCACTGGAAGGCATAGAACGGTTGGTCATCTTTTATTCTGTCCACTTTAAGAGAGTGACTCCGTTAAATGTTTCTTGCAATTTTTAGGTTCTTATCAGGTTTATCATTCCCCATTTTACAGTGGAGCCAGAAACATTAAATACTGCCTTTACAATATCTATTAAAAACTACCACTTCTCTGAAAAAATAAATTGAAAAAATCTATTTTAGTTTACGAATATAAATTAATTACTAGAAAAATACAAAACAATACTTAACTGCCAGAATCTTTTCCACAAGATGGTTTAAATTACAAGCTTTAAATGATCAGCTCAAGAACAGATTGGACAAATCCATGAATGAGAAATAACTGAATGTTATTAAACACAAATACAACCACATCTGCATCAGAAAGTCCCAGGGATGCAAATTATTAAAGACTGAGAGAGCATTCTGAAGAGGTATCACTAGATGTTTGCACTATTTGTATTCTTACCCAGCCAACTTCTGTTGGCCAGTGTTAGAACAAGTAAGAGCAGTAAGATGAGCAGTTTTCAGGCTGTTCTTTATGTAATTCTACAGTGTCAAGGAACACTTGTATTTAACAACCTACCTAATATATTTATTATTTAGCCAACCATGTTTACATTCACTACAGGAATATAATTTCCCAGTAAAACTGACCTGCTTCTGGGTGTTCTACAGTTGCTTCAGGAGTCCAAGGCCCAGCTTTTACATATCCCCTCTTTTCAAGAGCAAAGACAAATCCCCCATCTCCAATCACAATTTCTCCGGCATCCAAGCGTTCTAGAATACCCTGGAGAAAGCAGGAGGGCAGGTTAACAATTACAGTTCTTCAATTTGGTGGCCTTCCTTGGGCTTTGTTTCTGAATTTGCAAGGCAGACATGAATATCTGTCAGCTACCAGAAACACTTTCGCTGTAATAGAAAGTAATAAATTTCTTTCTTGAAATTTTATTTAAAGAATGGTAGATGTGATCTTTTGCAGCATAAGGCTTTAATATGTACACAAGGCTTCTCATTAGTAGTTTATATTGTGTTCCAGAGATATTATTCCCAGAACTGTAAGTCAATGGTCTAATTCCATTCCTCTGAAAGCAATATATCATCTCAAATTCTCCTGTAAAATGCATTAGAAACTTCTTAAAATGAAACATTAGTGCCACTGATCTCTTTAATAGCTCATCTGTTCTTTAGCTTCCAAAGTCACCTTGACAGAGCCTTACCACAAGTAGCTTGTGACACCACATGGCACAAAAGGCATCACAGAAAAGCAAGCCTGCAACAGTTTCCTACCAAACAAGATGCATCTCAGAAAGCTGACTTCCAGTTTCTGATAGTCTTTTCACAGGCTTGGGTTTGCTTATCCAGATGTACAAAATGGAAGAAAATCCTGT
This sequence comes from Pardalotus punctatus, assembly GCA_013400915.1. Lineage (NCBI taxonomy): Eukaryota > Metazoa > Chordata > Aves > Passeriformes > Pardalotidae > Pardalotus > Pardalotus punctatus. Next base: position 164,046 of record VZTX01008570.1, on the reverse strand, counting down.
TTGTTTTGCACAGCCCTGAAATGTTTCCGAGTGCCAAGTCAGAAACCTTAGAGCACCCTGTAATTAACCTTGATTCTGTCTTGAGCTGCATGCTAACACAAGTAAAGTGGCAATTATTTTTTCTGTAAAACCAAAAAACATGAGAACATTAATTGGTTTCTCCTAAAGTACATTTTTCTTCCTTTCATTGCTTTGGTGACTTGTTTAAAATTTCTAAAAAGCACCTTGCTATTAGAGTAGGATTAATTTCTACTATTGGATAGCAACCATAATTCTATTTATATTAAAAAGTGGTTGAATGAAGACTACATATACGAAGGTTGTGGGTTCAGGATAAGAATTAATCAAAGGTATTTCCATCCACAGTTTTCTTGATGGCAGTAACATTTCAATAGAAGAAATTTGAGGAAATAGGAAAAAGAAAAGCCTTATGGACATAGAGTTGTGTGTGATTTTCATTCTGAGTGGAAGGTTTTTTTTAACAATTACCCTTCAAACTTCAGTAATTATCTTTCTTGAAAATTTTCTTTTCATTAATACAATGATCTCATGCTACATATCCAGCAAAGATGAACACTTCTGACACCTCAGCACTGCCCGTTAGGCAGAATGAGAGTCTGCCATTACAACAGTAAGGAGCACTGTGCCAACTGTGCCAGTTTCAGTAACAAGCACAGCAGTGTAAGGCTCCTTGGAGAGCTCAGCCTGGCTGAGAGCGTCGCCTACTTTGGCTGAGCCACTGACATTGCTGCAAGACGGCAGGACTTGTCTGTACAGTGTTGCTGTGCAGAGTTTTGCCAAGTGTTGTCCTGCAAATCTCTGCATCAGATTCCATTGCACACTGTGGACTTTCCAAAATACTGACCCAATTAACTCTAAAACCTTAATGAAGTGTGCAAGTTTTTATCTTTGTTTCCACAGAACCAGGGAAAAACAATTTTAGTGTAAATGTAAAGAGCTTTTGTAAAGATTGTGCTGGCAAAAAAATTAACTTTCATTTGTAACAGAATGCCTCAAATGGAGCCAGAGGAAATCAACTGGTTGAGTTCCTGCTTCCTCTGTCTGCCAAAAATCTTTTGTAGATGAAGCCTGCTTTAGAAATTTAATATGCAGAGGAACAAAAAAAATCTTTAACATACAGGCAGCCCCAGCTGTTGCTTGTTAACTGAACAGTAAGTAATAGACACAAGTTGACATAATATCTAGGTATTATATTTATTATTATTTTATGTATGTATTTTAATGTACTACAACAAGTTTTTTTCTCTTAACAAGTCACTTCTAGGATTTAACAGCAGTTTTTCTTCACTTTTATTTCTGTTTTTTTTTTTTAAAGGGCATTTTAGTATAATCTTCACTTTTGACATACAGAAGCAACATAAGTCATGTTTAAATATGGCCCAGCATCTTAATATATGGTGATATATTATACCTAGCATCAGGGTATCTAATGGAAGGAGAGATAAATATAAAGCACAGAATACTTAATAAAAACATTTTCTCAGTTCATACTAGGTTCAAATGGAAATAACATTTTTGCAAACTTTATTGTGGGTCTGATATCTTCTCTTCACACCATTTAAACTTTTTATATTGTGCAAAATACCACTGATTTAACAAGCATATAGCTAACCAAAGTTCAGCATCAACACTGTTTTGTTCAGAGACCTACAGCTGTGTGCTCATGTCTAATCCAGATCAAAACTGTACTGTCAGGCGATCTGGTAGGAGACAAACCTGGTATTGAATTACAAGAAACAGTATGTGTAAAAAGTTATCCGAGGCTTTTTTGAGCTGTCTTTTGCTGGTTTACTTTTGTTGCTATGAAGAAAGTTGCACCACATGGTCCATACATCTATCCATGGAAAGCATGAGTGCAAATGTCTCTATGAAGATATTCCTTGTATCATCTTAAAAGCGTAACTGTACAACGTAAATGAAAAGCCTGCTTGGTCTACCTATAACCTACCTTTTCATCAGTAGAGAGAAAATAAATCTCACAACAACAATTCAGATCTCAAGCTCCCAAGAGAAATCCATTGCTTGTAGGGTTTTCTTCTGCTAGGTGTTGAAACTAGATGGTATATGCCAAAATATAAAATGCATAACAAATACCCCTCACCTTCTTCCTTTATAGCTGATCTACCTGAAAGACCTTGAACGCGTAGACTTCTTCCCATATCCTTCTGCTCTTTTGCTCTAGACTTAAACACTACATAGAAAAATGAGTAAAACCTGTTCTGAGTAAGACGTGCCCTATTAATGGCAATAGTGTCCTTCTGAACAAGATGGAATACGTGATTCTGCTGACTTTCTCAAGGCAGCAGTGCGAGTTACCAGTTCTGACGTTATGTCAGAGAGTTTGACTTGGATATCTTTCATAGCTTTGCCTTGATGGCCTGAGTGGCTGATGCCTGGGCAACTTTTATACTGGCTTATTTCTTTAGCTAAATGAGGGAGCAATGGGGATACATACATAAGAATCTGGGTTGATATGACTAACACTGTTGATATCCAGTCATATTAAACAAGGAGTGAGCAATCTGGAACTTTTAAATGGAGTGGGCAGGAGTGCTGGAGACAAATCTCATCCAATGACAGCTCATCCTTAAAATATTTACGATTTTAATTTTCAGTGTGTCTCAAGTCCTGCTTAATTTGTGTATCAAATAATATTAGGCTAAATGGTTTTGTAGTCTGGTTCTTCCACTCTGTTTGTTCAGAGAAACAAACATTCTCTGGGCTGTGACTGCGTTAAGATCAATCTAATTTGTCTGTCTCATAATGATGTCCAAATATCTTTAGCGGCTCGATGCTGAACAGGTACAATTGTTATTATGACTTTATTTTAAGTTTTCACAAGCTCACCTTACCTGCAGAGATACCGAGTACCTTAGTGGGAGGTTAACCGGCGCGGGTCGCGGGTCGTGCCAGCCAAACAGCAGCTCCCCGGGAGAGCCCGGGGACAGGACGCCGCGGAGGGGATCGCGACGGGGGCACCGCTCCCGTGCCCACGGGGAGCAGCGGACGGGGCTGCGCGAGGGAGAGAGATGGGAGATTTACCCTTTTGCCCTGTTTCGCGGTCTTCCTGATCGGCAGCATCTTCCTCGCCCAATGACGCTGGCTGCCCGACTATCCCCCGACGGCTCGGCGCGAAGCTCGGGGCGGCGTGCGCTCCGGCCGCACGTTTATAGCCCGAGGAGGAGGCGGGACGCTGCGGGCTGCACCTCCGCCCGGCCCGGCCCCTGACCCCGCGGGGCGCCCTGGCTCGGCCGGGGCTGCCCCGCGCCCTTCCGCCGCCTCCGGCTGGCTCGCCGTCCG
>VZTX01008570.1:102006-160705 GCA_013400915.1 Pardalotus punctatus | reverse complement strand
GGCGCCCAGGGGCGGTGAGTGCGGGCCGGGCCGGGTGGGGGACGCGGGCAGAAGGGTCGGTCGCGGTTGCGGCCGTCCGCGTGTGGCTCCGCGCCGCCCGAAGGCGCGGACCCGGTGCTGCCGCTGTCGGGGATGCGCAGGAAAGGCGGCGGTGACCGAAGCCAGATCCGGCTGCCGGCCTGCGGCGCTCCACCAGCGGCCGGCCGGGACACCTGTGGCCGGGAGCTGCCTCTGCGCCTCGCATTGCTGCGCCAAACCCAGAACCAGACCGGCGTGCGTTGCTGACCTGGTGTAGAGAGGCCTTTGTGTTGTTTTCTGGGCTATACCGATGAGCAAATAATGACCGGTTGTAACCGGCACGATCAAACACTGGTGCACTCCGGATTCTTACCAGGCTCCTGGGTAAAGGTTTGCAAAAACCTGAAAGGCAGGTGAGCAAATACCGAATCCACAGCATAAAAGAAGAATGAGAAAAGTCTTTGTGCTTGACCTTGCTTACCACGTGCCTCAAAATTCAGTAGAGGAGCTGGTGTAAGTGTCGCACATCTGGCTGTTAAACAGCTTACTGTTAACTTGCCAAAATTAATATGTAATCAGAAAAAAGAGCATGTGCAAGTGCACGGCGCGCCAAATGCAGTAAACCTGTGGTGTCTTGTGCTCCCACTTATTTTACTTTTAATTCATTACCACCTAGTGATTAAGCATGGTGCTTATTCCTCCTGCGATTGCATTTGAAATGTCATAAGATCTCCATTCATAAGGCATAAAACTAGCAGCTTCTATTTCTGAGTGGAAGATGTAGAAGACTAGTTATACATTAGAAAGTCTGCTGCCAGAGAAGTTGAAAATGTATGAGGAGAGATAAAACTGAGTGTTGATTAACTGTCCTGAAGGGGAAGATACTGTGGTTTCACAGTAGTCTGTACTGCTACTGTAATGTCTTACCGTGTCTCATGTCCAAAAAAATTACTTTTTAAAAATTTGTGAAAGATTTCCACATGTAGCTTGCTGCTTGGCTGTCTGTGGATGAGGCAGTAGAGAGGAGTATCCATTGATTTGCAGAAGAATAGAGCTGCCTATGGCAGCAGTTCTGGTTTATGCTGGCCCAAAATAGTTGTGAAAGTATGATGTGGTGGAGTAGCAGGTGTGAGCCATTGATAAAAACCTGTTTCTATAATGTTTTGTCTTAAGCAAAGTAGGACATGTCAAGTCAGAGATTGGCTCAGTTGTTTAGAGCATGGTGCAAATAACACTGAGGTTGTGAATTTAATCTCTGCATGGGCCATTCACTTAAAAGTTGCAGTTGATTATGTGGGTACCTTCCAACTCAGAATATTCTGTGAATCTGTGAACATGTTAAAATAGACAGAACATGAAAGTAAGTACCAAACTTCGTGCTTCATGAAATGTACACAGATGTAGTCTACTGTCATTGGTTTTATAAATTTATTAAGAAGCCTTATTGAGTAGTTATTTTTTAAAGACTTTTTTGTTGCACACAGGGCAGCACTTTGGAAAAGTCACATTTTGACACTGTCATTTTGGGTGTCAGCTTCTTTTTGAAAAATCTACATATAAGGGTATATAGGATAAATAATACTTAAAGTTGCAAGTGGAAGCAAATTAATTTGGTTTTTTTATTACTACTGTTTACCTATATGACCCTCAAAGAGCATTTACTTTAAAAGAGGATATGAGTGAACAGGTTAGGTTTTAAGCCAGGTGTGTAAACTCTCACACAGAAACCCACTTGTATTATGGTTGAAGCAATTATCAAGAGGTGGGAAAAAGTGCAATTGCCTTTTTGTAACTGTTTGTAATTTTTTTTTTTTTTTTTTTTTTCAGGAAAGAAACCTCATCTCCTTCCTTAGGGAAAGACAGAGCAGACACAGTGATCATTGGAGGTGGTTGTGTTGGTGTGAGTCTAGCCTATCACTTGGCTAAAGCTGGCTTGAAGGATGTTGTTCTGCTAGAAAAGTCTGAGCTCACTGCAGGATCTACCTGGCATGCAGTAAGAAATGTTTTGCTCATCTCTCAGATTAACAGCAGTTTGTGTATATAATGGTGGTGGAAGTTTCATTACCTTTTTATTGCCTGTCTTTCTTTTCTGCCGCCACTGACATTACATAAAATCTTGGAGGAGCAAAGGTAACAAATGTACACTGTGAGTTTTTAAAGCCTGAATGTTTGTCTGCATTCTAAGAAAAAGAACTAAAAAGACATACATGTAAAAATGTCAGGGTATGAACACCTCCTAGAATGATATTAATGACATGGTCATACTGGTGCACAACGTGCATTTATGTAATTACATATTTTCTGAATCTATATGTGGAGTAGATAATGTAATAAAATTAAATAAAGCTTGCCACAATAATAAAATAATAGATGCTTTTTCCATTCATTTACAGCTATTCTTAACTGAAATTGGGAGATTGTTACCCCAGTGTGCAGCAACACAAAAGAGCAGAAACCCAACAGTTTGATCTAGAACTACTCTGTTAATACAATAGAGTATTTATACAATACTTTACCTTTCAGGGACAAATTAAGGAAGATGACTCAGATATATTACATTTTATTTGTATTCTCATATTTCTCCCAGAGGGGCAAGTCTGAAGTCTGAAATGCTTCATCTTAGTGCAGATGTTTTGTGTGTTTGGGGCTTTTTGAGAGAACAATAGTAAAAATGAAATAAAAAAAAAATCACTGCCTGCAGTGTATAAATAGCATACTTCATTTTAATTGCTTTTCAATAAACAAAGCAAAAGAAAACACACTGTATGTAGTAAGAAGAAACAACATTCAGTAATTTGTGTCTTTTAGACGGTCACACAACAGTTTGTCAAACAGAGCAACACCATGAGAAGTGTCAGATTATGCATCTTGTGTATTGAATCATAACTACAAAATGCTCAAAGAGTACTCTGACTTAAGTACAGGAGTCAGGCACAGACTAAATTCTGTTTACCCAATGCATATACTAAACAATATGTTTGTAAAAAACAATAAAAATCCCCTCGTTGAATAAGGAGCCAGAATCAAGAGTGGGGTGTTGTTACTGAAGGTTTCCTTTGTTCTTATTGTTACTCTCGCTCACCATAACTTACTGCTCATAACAGTGTTAAAGCAACCCTTCCTTCTGTACTTTTGCCCACACTTCTTAGTGAGTGCCACTTGGAGCCCTGAGTGAGGCTCAGTTTCAAAGGTAAGAAGGCACCTGGAGCTCAGCAGAGAAAATGCCTACCCTACCACAATTGAGAGGGCTGCTTCATGACACCTGTTAGAACAGAATTTGATGTGATTAATGCAGCAAGACACCTAGTTGTGGGCCGTGTTAAAATGGGCAGCTACATGGTATACTGTCTCTTTCCGTTGAACTCGGTGTTAGAGGACTTTGTCTGAAGATTAGAAAGCTGATGGTAAGTCTGTTTCAGACGATTAGAAAGATCGAAACTGGACTGTGAATTCCTTGCTATACCAGATACAATGTATTATCAGTGTTTTCCTCACAGTGTTACAGTGCTAGATATAGATGGCAAGTACACGTATTGCTAGCATGTGAAATGTGTTCAAAGTCGGGTTCAGATTATGCTGCACTATACCACATTTTACCTCTTTCATGGTCTGGGAAATCCTGCCAGGACTCAGAATCATGTTTCAGATAGATCATATTCCTGCTGGTGTTGCTGCTAAAACTTTCCTTCACTTCTCAGATCTGAGATAAATTTGGCTGATTTTTATGTGTGCTTTTAAAACAGCACAACAAGTATGCACATTTTTATATTACCAGTTATGAAAAAGTATGACAGAGCAAGTTGTTGTATGTTAAAATATACTTCTTGCAAGTGCAATTGATTTTGCTTCTGACAGTAAAGCACAACACAAGACAAATAACTTTTTATAATTTGGTCAACTTGCAAGAAGAGAGAATTTAGTATATAACTGTGTTAATAAAATTTTCCTCCAGAAAGCTAATTCAGTAATGACATTAATATAAAATCTGAAACTGATTGATATAGAGCAAAACTGATACATAAACAATTCAACATTTAAAAATTTCAAATATAAATATAAGAATTGACACAAATATTTTAAAATATAGCAAAATGGCCACTCTTAAAATTATTTTTCCAGATCATGTTTACCTAAAATAACAAAATCTCTTAGAAAAATAGAGTAAAGCATAGAGAAAACCTCCTTCAACTACAAGAACAGTTCACTCTTAAATTCAGGAAAACATGTAGATAGATACATTGGGAAGCCAGCTGGGACAGAGTGAGTTCATGACTGAGTTCCAGAGTAAAATGCAGTATACAGGAGATAGAAGCAGGAAAACTGCAAATGGGGCAATTTAGAAAAGTTGCCTGAACCTGTGAAGGGGATTTTAGGAAAGCCAAAGCTCAACTAGATTTAAGGTTTGTTAGGAAAATTAAAGGCAACAAGAACTGCTGCTACTGCTGCATTATTAGTAAAAGGCTGAAAAATGAAAATGTGTAACTGTTGCTGAATTAGGTGGTGAGTAATTCAGTCCCTGTACACTGATAAGGCCTCAGTGCTTTCTTGCCTGAGTTTTCTCTGACAGGGCTGGTTTCTCAGGCCTCGGGGTTACAGAAGAAGAGTACTGGCAGTGGATGAGAGTCAACCCGGGGATTACTGGGGTAACTTGCACTTATGTTGGGCCAGACAGGCTGCATCCAAGAATGCTGCTGATTGATCACAAGGCTGCAGACGTACCATCTTTGAAAGACTGTTGAAATTAGTGAAGGTGCCAAAGATTTGGAGAAGAGCATATGAATGTCTCTTTTTCAACAGTCAAAGGGCAGAGCAGAGGAGCTAAAGGCCAGCTAGCCGTAGTTCAGTTCATGGGAAAATCATCGAATGAGTCCCAGATCCATAAAGGAGAAAAAAACGTGACTGGGAACAGTCAAGATAAACTTGCCAAGAATAAATGATGTCAGATCAAACCTGATTGCCATCTATTATGAAATGACTGGCTTCTTAGATAAAGGGAGATCAGTGGGTGTCACCCGGATTCTAGCAAGACTTTAAACCCCATCTCCCATACCATCCATGTATTCAACTGAAGACGTTATGATCTATATGGCTGGACAACTAGAAAATTAAAAGACTCATTGGATGGCTGGACTCAGAGGGTAATGGTGACTTGGTTATACTCTACCCAAAGCCTGGAAATAAGGGGAGTGTCATGGTAGTCTGTCCTGGGGCCCATCCTGTTCAATATCTTTATCAGTGATTTGGAGTAGGTGACAAAGTACATACTCGTCCAAGTTTGCAGTTTACACCAAACTGGGAGGAGGAGTCAATGCACGCAAGGGCAGGGCTGCCATACTAAGGGACCTCAGCAGCCTGGAAGGATGAAAGGACAGGGTAATAAAATTTAATAAGGCCCAATGCAAAGTTCCATACTTAGCCCGCAAAGTAGTGTATCCTCTGTCTTTGAAGTTTCCCAAAGGCCATGAGCAATGTGGTAGGATCTTGTAGCTGATCTGCTTTGAGTGTGAAATTTGAGAGAGATCTCCTGAGGACCCATTCAATCTTTTTGTTTTATTATAATTATTTTATAATATTAATTTTTATGTAGTGAAATCAGGTTATAGTTATCTCTAGCTGCACACTTGAAATCAGAAACATTTCTTAAGCCAAAAGGCAGCAAATGCACTTAAAATTCTTTTCTTCGCTTAGAAGTGTAAGAGAGTGAAGTATTTTTTTAATTCTTTCAACTAAATGCTCTTGAATATATATGGGTTTGTAGCTAACTTGCAAGTGATTTGTGCCTTATTTAGTCCAAAATGACTGCACTAATGGTGACCACTAAAATGGAATTTCCTTACATCTGGAAGAGGTATTACTACTTTTGGAAGAATAACAGACCAGAAAATGTTTACATAAATAAAACAAGACAATAAAAACAATATGAGATAACAAAGTTTGGAGGTAGAAATAAATTAATTACTCTTAGGCTATTGTATATCGCTAAAGAAATTTAAATATTTCAATGCCTAATTTATTTCTTCATTCTGTACCCACTGAAAAAGACCCTTAGAACATATTTTTTGAGAAACACACAAGTTTTAGCTAAAAAATTTGCAGTGAAACAGTGTTGGGGTTTAGTCTAAGGTAATTAAAATTAATGTGTTAACAACATTGAATGCACATGTATCAAATGGAATAAAAATCACATTTAGTCAAATATCTAAACTTCAGCTGTGTCCAGTATGATGCTAATGATCCAATACAATAATAAGAAAAGAACAAGGAATATTTTTTCCAGACTATTAATTTAGCCCAGGGACTTCCTGAAGCTAACTTGCCTGCTTTGTGCTCTATGGGGCCCTTGCTGGATAAATCTCCCTCCTACAGGTTTGTGTGATCACTTTTTAAACTCAGATTGTTGAGGTAATGAACATTGCCAAACATACTTAGAGTGAAATTTATGAATAGAATATTGATACAACTGAAAAATATGGTACTGACAAATAAGTAACTTTGAACTCTTTTCCATTATCTTCGCATTTCAGTAATCTGGTGCAATACAATATTGTATATAAATTGAGATCTCAGAAAGATAGAATTCATGCAAATAAAGGGAGGAACAGCCTTCAACACTTTGGCTGGCATCAGGACATACGATCAGTAGTGCCAGACAGCAATGACCCTTTTGCTCTGAAGACAATGAGTACCTGTCATGTCAGTGAATCTGATCTATATTTTCTGATGGAGATGGTATCTGACTGTAAGCTGTTTGCTAAGAACAATTTGAAGCTAACTTTCTGAAGAAAAAGATCCTGTCTTAGATGTGAAACTTTGCAAAGAAACATGGGATGGAAGAGGTCCTGGTTTAAAAAAATTAGGATGTGTGACATAATTCATGCCATATATGTTCATATAATGATAGAGAATTATAACATTTAATAGCATCCTAGTATAATTAAATTAGTTTGAATTAAAATATCTCTTTAAAGACCACTAAATCTTGCTTTTGTTATTCATATGTTTGTGGGTATTCCACCAGCTTTAAAAATTAAATTCTCAAAACATGTAGCACCGAACAGAGCTGACACATTAAAATAAAGAGTACTTAATGTTTATACATACTGGGCAACTTAGAAGGAAACTATCAAAACTATGCAATGTGTGTCACTTTTTACCTGTGAATTTCCTGATCTCTTTTTTTCTCAGAACAGCAGTGAACTCAAAGGAGGACTCCAAGTGTCTAGCTCCTGTTGGGAAGCAGCTTTAATCGATGAATAAGCTGTTTTAGTTAGCACAAAATATACTATGTGTACAAAATATTTAAATAAGCTTAGCTGAAAACATATGGAAATTTTACATTTCTGCTGTCTTTATTGAAGAAGGGTTTTAGTGACTTGTGAAGTTCAGGACATACAAAGACATATGCTTAACTTCAGTAACACTTCAGTTCTGTTTTTTTAAAGACTCAGTGTCTACCGCTGTGAATGTCATTAGGTTCATGCAACCATCTCTATGGTAGGCAAGTGCATAGTTCCTGTAAATATTGAAGAGGCTGTAATAATTTCTTGATTTTTCCTTAGCATAAATCTGGAAGAACTTGACAGCTTTCTGAAGTCAAACCTGATAAAGTGATGTGCAAAATATATACAATAATTTCTTAAACTACTAAGATGCAGCAATTGCTCTTTCACTGCCGCATGAGACAACTGTTGAGAATGGAAAAATATCATATTCCACTGCCCTGCTGCAAGCACCCCAGGAATGTTGTAACTGTTGTGAATATCTGGTCTTTCTGATGGTTTGGTTTCTCTCCCATCTCTATTTGTAAGAGGAAAAGGCTGTCCTACAGGACATTAGAGTTTGTAATTTTATTTAGTTGATCAGAAATTAAGTTGCATGTCTCTTTCAAAAGATTTGAAGCAGTCAACTGAATAATATAAGGAAAAAAGTAAACTATAGGAGAGAACAATTACAACAGTATCACGGGTCAGCAAATTTGATGAGAAAAGACAGATGGAAAAACACCTGTGCAGAAAACAAAAATGGCATAAGTAGAGACAGGACTTTATTTTTATTTTTATTTTTGTAGCAGTTTGTTCTATCCATGTGTTGTTTTTCTTTACAGTATCTTGGCAGTTCCTTTTTAAATGACAGTTGAAAGGAAGGAAAGAACTCTGAATTTCTAATCTGTGTTCCTATTTCTTATTTGAGGCTGGTTTAACTACTTATTTTCATCCTGGGATAAACCTGAAGAAAATCCATGCTTACAGCATCAAACTCTATGAGAAGCTGGAAGAAGAGACTGGACAGGTAATCCCCTTAACCTTTGAAGCATTAATTCAGAGCAATACCAACTGTAGTAATAGTCTCACAAAAAAATGTAATTGAGCAGAGTGTGAAGTGGAAGTATGTCCCTTTTTACTGAAATACATTCTTCCACATGCCTAGTCACTACATATTGTAGATGGTTTCCCAGATCCCTCTACAGTTTAGGGAAATGGTGCTCGTAAAACATCTCAAGACACAGCAGAGTGTCTGCAACTTTAACTTGATAAAGGAGCTAAAATAGCATCAGGGACCTGGAATGAGCGGATTGATTGTGCTACATTCCTGCCTTAAATATGCAAGCTTAAAAATTCATATGCTATGATGTTGTCTATACTTGAGAAGACTGCTGCAATTCTTCCCATCCCTTTCAGAGATGTGTTTTTATTTAGTGACTTAAGGAATGGATATGCTGAGAAACACAGGAGTCATCTTTTTTGTCTGGCATCTCTCAGCCGTATAGATTTCATTTACTAAACTTGTACTTGCTTTGGACAGCAGCAGAAATTGAATGAAACTCAGTGAACTAGTCTACAAATTTTATATTTTTTCTATTTGTCATAAAAGGCTTTTTTCTTCTTTCTACTATTCAACTAGATAAACTGCAACATCAGATTATTATTGTGAGTTCCAGAAAAAGAGTTATTCAGCCCTATAATATGTGAGGTAACATAGAAAAGGTGAAGGAAAGTGAGCATTCAGAGTCCAGCTCTATAAGGATGTCCAATTTATTAAAAAGACAAAAAAGATGAGTGTTTTTTCATTCTGTTAATAAAGGCTCTTAGTTAAATACGTTCTGCAACATCTCAATAGGAAATTATGCAGATGATAGATTTTAAAATAAAGTATATATAATATATTTATTTTTGAGACATATCTGATTCTATTTTTGAAAATATGTGAGTACATGTATCAAATATTAATTAGTTGTTAGTAAAAATGAATGTATCATGGCAGTCAATAAATGCTTCTTGCAACTGTTTTGAAGATAGTGTGCATTAACTTAGGAAGTTAATTTGATAACTTCTTGAAAAATTGTTTTCTCTAGGAGTCTATGTCTAAGGCCTGTTCCTTCAAAGGCATCTTAACTTATTTCCATTTTTTTCAGTGGTGTTAGTGGAAAAATTCCTGTAGACTTCCCATAGCACAGGAAAATGCATATATAGCAATCAGTAAAGTTTCTTTCAGTAATTTGCTATTTCTCTTTGGTTTAGCCTGTAGGGTTTCATCAGCCTGGCAGTATCAGAATTGCTTCAACCCCTACTAGGGTGGATGAATTCAAATACCAAATGACTCGTGCTGGTTGGCACCCAACAGAGCAGTATCTAATCACACCTGAGAAAGTGCAAGAGCTATTTCCCTTATTGAACATGGATAAGGTAAAGAACCCAATTTTATGAAATCTAAGTTCCATTGCAATTAAATATTGCTCTATCAGATATATACATGTACGGTCTCCTTTCTTTATACAAATTTTACAAGAGATTCTTGTTTTTCAATGAAAAAAAATGTATTGTAGCCTAAAATCAGACTCTTGTGAATTTTAGTGCATACTGTAAGTTAGAGTGCATACTATTAATTGCTATGTCTGTAATATTATAATATTAAATCACTACAAACTTTGCATGGGAGATCTGAGGAATTTTACTCTCTTAGGCCATTGTCAAGTTGATTAGAGGCTGATATTATTATATATCTTGAAAATTTATTTTGATTTCACTTCTTAAAGTTTACTATATTCAAGAAAGAAAGTGTTTTTAAAAAGACTAGATAATTTTGGTAAATTTAACTTTCTTTCATTTGTGGGATTTTACCTTCATGTAGGTTTTAGCTGGTCTGTATAACCCTGGAGATGGTCATATTGATCCCTATTCTCTAACTATGGCCTTGGCTGCAGGAGCCAGAAAATACGGTGCTCAGTTAAATTATCCTGTCCAAGTGACTAATCTGAAGTCCAGATCAGATGGAATGTGGGAAGTTGAAACTCCACTTGGAACAATTCAAGCAAAGAGAATTGTGAATACCGCAGGTAGGATTTTGTATAAGCATTTGAGTGTTCTTCAGATTTTCAAATTAGCTGACACAAAGCACCTGTACTGAGTTGCGTGGGTTACATGCATAAGAAATATAGATGTTTTTGAATGTTCACTTGGCTTGTGGTAAAATGTATTTTGCACGTATTTCCTCACAGTGTCGTGAAAATTTAGCTCTTATATTAATTTCCCTTGAATAGGTGTTGAAATTATTTACTATGATCTGTCTCCAGGAATTAGTAATCAGAGTGCCTTGTCAGATTTTAGTAGCAAAAGAGACCTTTGCTAGTGTACAGGAAGTTGTGTAGAAGAGAGTCCACTGTCTAGAGTCATAGAATCATAGAATATCCTGAGTCGGAAAGGACCCGCAAGGATTATCGAGTCCAGCTTTTGGCCCTGCACAGGACATCCCCAACAGTCACACCCTGTGCCCAAGAGTGTTGTCCAAGCACTTCTTGAACTGTGACAGGCTGGGTGCTGTGACCACTTCCCTGGAGAGCCTGTTCCAATGCCCAGTTAGGTGAACAGTCTATGCAGTCCTCTAAAATCTAATAAACATACCTAGGAGGGGAGATGGAATGTAGAAATGAAGCAGAAATACCTTCACTCTTTCTTCAAAGAGACTGAGGATTTGACCTTGCCTGTTTCACTATTATCTTTCTCTCAGATTTAACTCTATCCACATATCCTTGGAACTGAAGATATTTGTTGTCCTTTGAGTCGTATTTTGAATGTGTGCTTGGCTTAACACTGCATTTTTTGCATGTTGTAAAAATTGCCTAACTCAAAGGAGCTTGTATTTACATATGTGAATTTTATTCTTCATTGTGTTAAAGAAGCCGAGCTGCTATTTCTGCTTCAAAGAGCTTTTGGGCAAGTGTCCATTTGATTTGTGTTTATTTTCCCAAGCAAGTTAATAGGTCTAAAAACCTGTATTCAATCTAAACTTTACTTATTTTTATGCTGCTTTATACAAGTACAGAAAAATACACTATTGGTGAAGCAGTTGGCACATCTTATGTGAAGTGTGTTTTCTGCTTCCTAGTAGATTTTCTGTTTTCAATTTTTTAAAAAACGTTGTATATTTACCATATAGATTAAATTTTTGCAGACTCTGCTTCAAACTGGATCATAGCTGCATTTTTAGGGCATTAGTCCTGCATACCTCCCATTGCAGTGAATAATCAGGCTTCAGTCAGAGGCTGTCATGTCTCAAGTTGACTTTCTCACTCAGTCGGGGCAAGTGAACTGACAGCAAGAATATGTCTTTATAATTCCTTTCTGTATATTTGCAGTGGAAAAAAATAAAAACACTTATTCGTAGTGCAAGGCAGATAAAACTAAGAAGTTAAGTGAGACAGAGACTCCTCTTGTTGGTGGATAGAATACCATGGCTGACAATTGGAATTATGAGGGAATTGGACTGGAAAGGGAATAAGCTGGGAGAGCAAAATGCCTTGGAAGGATTTCCGGAAGTGTTTTGGAGCACTGGCAGCAAGCAGAAGAGTTATGTGCTTCAGGACTTGCTGAATAAGAAAGCTCAAACCAGGAGGGAGTGGCAGCAGTGGGGATGACACCAGGGAGATTGCAGGAGAGTATCTGATATGTTTCATTAAGGTAACTGAAGCTAGGAGCTTTTCAGACAAAATGATTGGTAAGGATACTCAAGGAATGGTTGTGTGTGAAACTGAGTGGAAAACTGAGCTGTTTAAGCACGAAAGACTGGTGTAGGAATACAAAGGGAGGGGTAGATGGGTGTGGATTGGAAGGAAGAGAAGGCTGCCGGGACAGAACTTAACAAAGGAGGGAGACTGACTAGTACATAGTGACAAAATAACTGAAGAAGGATGTAAGGACTGGAGTAAGAGTAGAGTTTGAGACAGCAGAAAAAAATGAGAGAGAAATTTATAGAGAGAGGGATAAAATGTCTGGACTCTCAGGGGATGCGCTTTACAGACCTTCCTTTCAGACTCTGGGATATGGACAGCCCTCTGTTAAATCATTCTAGGCTTCCAGTAAAGACCTACTGGAAAATCTATTGAAAAGTGCACGTTCTTATCATATGCCTTTCACACGTAGGTGATCACCTGCTATCGCTATATGCCTAGCTAAAATAACAAGGATCTGAGGCTCTAAGATTGCTCATGAGTGCCACATCATGAATTTTGGAGAGAAAGTGGACTAGAGGAGTTTGGTATGCTTTTTAGAAGGCAATCAACCGCACAAACAGGGGAACCAAATTAAAAGGATTTTATGTAGATCACAAAGTCACGCACTTGGAAGAGGAGAGGGGTCAATATTTGATTGCCTTTGGACTGCCAGTTCCTAGCTTTCAAGCGTGAATTATGGAACAGCATTCAGTTACAAAATCACAAGCTCTCTTACAAACAGGATCCTTATGTCATTTGTTACGCAGTGCCGATATATTGGTCTGGGAGTGATCCAAGATTATGAAGTGGAAAGAGAGCTCTCCTGGCAATCAGACTTATTAAGGCCACAAACTTCTAGACACTCATTATTCCTAACTATTGGCTCTGCATTGTTAGCATGAAGTGTCACAGACGTAGTAATTCTCTTACATTTTTTGTAGTGTAGTTATCTTTCTTCAGCTAATAGATCAAGTTGATATTAGGGCAGGGTTTTCTGGTAAATGCTTTTCAGAGTTGAGTTGCAACAGTTAGAATGCACCCTTGTGAGCTTTTCATAAGTATTTTTATTATTTAATAAGTTATTAAATCAACAATATATTTACTTAATTCTCCTGTGTAGTTAGTTGCTCAGCCAAAATGAATATTTGAAGCAGATATTGCTTAACATTCTGGCTAATGATGTAAAATCAATACTGTGTAACACATATCTCTCATAAATGTTTTCTCAGATAACATTCATTCTTTTCCTCAGCCTTGCCTCATTCCACTACAGATGATGACTGGTATAATTTTAGGCTCATGTTGCAGAGAAAAATACATCAGAAGGCTCTTTACATTCCATCTCCGTCTCCCCGCCTCACCCTGCAACTGACATCTGCTGCAGAACTGGAACAAACTAGTTTCAACCAATCTTTAGCTGTTCCTTATGTGAGATTTCCATTTTAGAGGAAAACAGATGCCTAATAAATAATCCCTGACATGAAGTAACTGTACTGAGCCTGCTGAAGTTATTTGCAGCCTATTTATAATGGAATGTTTGATTGAAGTCTGCAAAAATAATGAATTCAGTTTATATATACAGCGTGGATGTGTGTATATAGGCATATATTTTCAGACATGTACATGCTGTATATACAACCATTTATATATAAGAAGTTATAGAAGATTGTCTTTTTCAAAAATAAGAAATAGTCAGATCGTATTACTTCAGCAGACATGCTAAGTAATACTACCACTAAATATTTCAGCATCAGATGTTTGCAGTGTCTACATTTTAATCTTCACAAATGTCCTAGAGATATAATATATGCTTCCATTTATCTCTACTATGTGTGATAGAATTTGACATCTGCTTCCAATTAGAATTTTGTTTCAGAGACTATATTCTTCCTTTTGCCATTTTTGTTTTTGTTCAAAGACCTTAAACAAAGAAAGTGTAATATTTTTCTTTTAGTAAATGTCACCTTTTGTTATTTTAAGCAATTAAATAAGCTCTTATTGTAAGTGTGACTTTTTTTAGAAGTACAGTACTGGAGATTCCATTTTAAACAGACCTAAACTATTTGTCTCTTACTCAAAAACATTTTAAAATTAGCTGTGTTTGTAATTTTATTCTGCAAATTTAGTTGCTAAGAAATTTTTTGTTATTGAGACAGAAACAAAACTGAGTTTCAAAGATCAGTTTTCTGCTACTTCACCTTTCCCTCTCCTCTGTGGATAATCACCTTACCTTAAGTCATGACCTTACCTTAAAATACCTTATTTGTAGGTGATATGGAAATGCCTAAATCAAAAGAAGTTCTGTAAAGATTGTTAGCCACCACTTAAATCCACATGTGTGTGTGTGATATGTAGTGAAGGAAACCCTTGAATATGTGCTAGAAATGCATATTTATTCAAATTTTTTCATTGTCTTCTGTATAAGAAAACATAAATTGTGTTTCAATAGCATTAAAGGATGTTTTGGATCCCTCACTCTATATGATTATGGCATGATCATCCCTGAACCAATTTAACTGACATAACAAGTGTTCTGGCAGTGAGTCTCCTCCAAATGCTGAGGTGTCATTAAGAAGCAAACTCCTTACATATGATAACTACACAGTAACAGGTACTGGTTTCCAGCATTTGATGGAACAGATATCTTGAAGATGATGCTGGATTTTCTCTGCTGCTTTGCCTTAGCTGGCTGTCAGTAATTGTCAAGTGAGTCACCACAGAAAACGTTTTCCTTGAAATTTTGTGTTTTTAAAAACCATGGGTGTTAGACTCTGAGGCTGGTTTGTAACATTAAATAAGAGACTGACAGCCATCCTGGCATGGGGGAATGGCACAAGGCCAGCACAGGCCAATTCGGCTTTCCTAATTGTCCTGGCTTTAAGCCATGCCAGAGGTGAGAGGATGTGTTCCCCAGTTAATGTCAGCAAGCGGCGTGAACCGGCTGCTCCCCATGGGACAGGGAGCCAAGCAGGGTGACGAGGCTGGCCGGGCCAGCAAGGGCTCTGTCCGGCAGGGCACAGGGGACAGAGCAGGGAAGGCCCAGGATCTGCAGCTGGGGTCAGCCTGCGGTCCAGGCCTCCAGACGGACTTATGGAGGTGAGGCACAGTCAGATCCATAGACATGAAGCCAGGCTGAGGCCAAGCCAGGAATGTGACCACAGGTCAGGACCAGGCCTGGTGACGGTAACCGGGATCAAATGGTGCCCAGTAATCAACGGGCAGCACTGTAGAGTTGAGACTGAGCTGAGGTCAAGCTGAGAAGTAGTCCACGGATCAGGGTCTGGATCAATGTGTTCCATGGCCAGGCACAGGCATGGTTGTGACAGAGCTGTAATCAGACACAAAATCAAACCAGCTCAGACAGGTTCTGAAGGACCCGAGCTGACCTCGAATGGGGCTCCTGTGCCCATGGGTATGGCTGGGAGTCCCAGGTGAAGCTATTCGGGATCGTTTATGCCTTTTGGTGCCCTTGGGGCACTAAGAAATTTTGACCAGATCTTGGAGAGTAGGAATTGAAGAGAGAGGTTTGGAGAATTTGGTTAGGACAAGTAAATAGCCAAAAAGAATGAAAAGTTGCACATTAAGCTGGGCAGCATGAAGTGTATGTCCCAGGAGAAAGGGCAGCTGTGTTAGGCAGAAAATCTTGCTGGAGATATTTTATCTTAAGCAGTTTGGAGTCAGCTGGTTACACAGGAACCAGGCTGACCTGCCTCCTTTTTCTGGGTGCCCTATGGCACACAGCCTTTTTACTGGAAGGCCCTGCTACCTCTTCTTCCTCTTTCATTTTGTTTTCCTCCAACCCTCCCTCCCAGACTCCCCTGAAACTGTCATTTCATTGGATTTTCCCTCTTCATGTCCACTCCTGAGACCTCTGCTCCTTGATCTAAAAGTCAGGAGAGTGGGGCTGAGGGATATTCAAAGTGTCTTAGAGCAGCTGCCGTTCCAGTCAGTTGCACCTGTCTGATTCCCAAGTTTGTTATGTTCCAGCCTCACAGCAGATGTAAGCCATGATGCAGAGTCCAAACTCGTGTTTGGCAGTTAAGTGGCTTCCACTTCTTCATTCTGACACAGGTACCTCACCAAATGAATGTGTCTTACCAGCTTAACCTTAATAGAGGAGAATTAGGTCTTCTCTAACTTCTGTCTCAGGGTATACATGAAGCATCTTGAGCTGCCTTCAGAGGCAGGGAGATTGTTGCTTGCATTTTCTGGTCACAGTCTCTATCAGGACTTCTAATTGGACAGATATGGAAGAGCACTCTTGACTATTCACCAAAACAAACATCATAACGAATTGATTGCTTTGTGAGATATGTAATAAATGTGAGTCACATGATACATAATAAATGTGAGTTACATGATGCATGTGAAAGAGGAGAGAAACTCGAATTCTTGGGGTCAGCTGCCTGAAAAATACTGCCTTAGTCTGTTGGGGTGTTACGGCTTGGCTACTGTCTTGGTAAAGCATACTAGCGCGTTTGGTTGATAGTAGGAGGCTTGGTTAACACTTACAATGTGAGTTAATTTATTCTGGTTTTTAAGTGTCTCTAATTTTGCTAGGAATACATTGCAGACCTACTTTACTGAAATAAGCCATGTGGTTTGTGGAACTGTTAATTAAATCCTCTTCTGAACTTTTAGAAGCCTAATTTATAATTTACCGGTTATATTTTTTAATATGCATATACTATAAAAATATATGGTAGTATAATTAGGAAAAAAGGACATGGAATTATGGAGGGAAAAATATGCTAGATAATACAAAAAATAAAGTGAAAATTAGAAGTATTGGAATAAAAACCTCTCACACATAAGAGCAAATATGGTTACTGCAAATATTTTACTGTCATTTTCCATTCACTGAAATTAGTGTTTGAATATTTCTGTCTTGTATTTTTCTCCTCTAGGCTTCTGGGCCCGTGACATAGGCAAGATGATTGGCCTGCAGCACCCTCTCATACCTGTTCATCATCAGTATGTTGTGACATCAACTATCCCTGAAGTGAAAGCCCTAAAAACAGAATTGCCCGTGATTCGTGACTTAGAAGGGTCCTATTATCTAAGGCAAGAAAGGGATGGTCTTTTATTTGGTCCATATGAAAGTGAGGAGAAAATGAAGCTGCAGGAGTCATGGGTAACAAATGGAGTCCCACCAGGTGATTAAGAACATTAGATCTTTAAACATAATAAGTACTACCATATATTTTAATGTGCATAAATCCCAGGCTGTGGTGCTCCCTTATGTGGTGGAAAACACAATATATTTGCAATGCATGATTGTTACGCAAAAACCTTTTTCAAAGAATAGTTGTAACTCCAACTATAAAAGATAATAGAAATACAAATGTAACATAAGAAAAGCCTACTACAATGTAATCTTAGCCTACTTTCTGAAGAGATACGTGTGTGTTGTGATTAGAGGCCATCACCAAATCTGCGCTATGTAGACTTTTTTGCCTGAATAGAGATTTTCTAAGTTACAGTACTTTCCAGCATGCTGACAGGGGCTATGGATATTTGTTGCTACCCTAGAGATTATGTGATTGTTAAATAGGAACAGCAAAGGAACATCTTAGACAAAATGCCGCGCTTGGATGTAAGTGCAAGAGAGCTGTAGATGCATATAGAATACAAAAATATCCTATGTCACACAGCTGCTTACTAAAATATGTTATAAGTTATTGTGTTATATCTAGGCTCTGGCTTTCCATTCACTTCCAGACAGAAAGTTATACTAAGTCATCACTGTTGTCGTTTAAAAAAAACAGAATATTTCCTAAGGAGAGGCAGTTAACATGGTTCAGTTTCAGATAGCCCTGTCACAACTTCCTGAACTTACTGTCTCCAGTAGCATCAAGTGCCTCTGCAGAATGATGTTCAGCCTTGCATAGAGCCCAGACTGAGGGGTGAAATATATTCAGATATTCATATGATTTTATGGAAATTATAAACAGATACAGGAAGTATCTTTCTTCCCCTTCTCAAATTATTGGCATATTGGAAAAAATAAGTGGGTCTTATTAATGTAGAAGAAAGTTTCTGTGTGTCTTCACTTCCTTTCTACTTCATTGTTGAATTTGCATGACCTTAGGGTTAAACAAATATGTATAAAGGATAGTATAATTGCAGTGACAAATAAACCTGATCCTGCAGGTATTTTTGCATGCCATTTTTCCTGTGTAGGATGGCAAAGGCTTGAACGTATTCATTGATTATTCCCATGTGACTTTTATATTTATATAGACACCACAACTGTATTTAAAATGTGTGTGTTATCTGTGTAAGTAAGTATATATAATAAGAGTCAAATATTTGTGCAGGTTTTGGAAAAGAACTTTTTGAGTCTGATTTAGACAGAATAATGGAACATATTGAGGCTGCTATGGAAATGGTCCCCATTTTGAGAAAAGCAGACATCATAAACACAATTGCAGGTCCTATCACCTATTCTCCAGACATTCTTCCTATGGTGGGACCACACCAGGGTGTCAGAAATTACTGGGTAGCTATTGGTTTCGGGTAAGTTCTTTGCAACAACTTTTGTCTATCATATTGTTAAAATGGTAGTCAGCTCAAGTTTTGCACATTTTTATGGGCTTGGGAGATGTTTTGCACATATTTTGTGTTAAACGTAACTGGAAAAAGTCTTAATAACCATAACCTGTATAATGTAAGCTCATCCTTCTCTCTTATTTCGTTAGTCTCACTAATGTTTTAATTTATTTCCTCCTTTTAATCTGGAGAGCAATATCTGTGATGCTTCATGATGCAGCAGGAAATGGTATTGCTTAGTACTGTCTGTGCAGCAAGTTAAAGTCACAAAAGTGTTGCATTTTCAAGTATACTTTCCAGTTAATTTTATTTCTTGCTTTGAATTACACTGCATTTAAGAGTTGTGTTTTGTATGTAAAACTGGTATCACTGAAGTTGGGCAAAAATGAATGTGCCATATGAATTTTTGTGTGAAGAACTGAAGGCATTCCAGCATAGCAACTGACTGACTGCTCTAGGGATAGAAATCCAGTGTTTCTGACTGTTGAAAGTTGAGCTTAAAAACTACATTGCTGGGTGTTGGAGGAAAGCAAATATAGAGGGAAGCAACAATAGAAATAAGTGGTTTACTGGTGTTATTCTCCCACCTGATATGGTGTTTTCCTTGAACGTGATTTACATCTTATTTATTATGGCTGCCCTAGAGTCGGTGGTAAAACACCAGCATCTCTTTAATTGTCTTACTTTGACCATTGAGTCAAGCTGGATAGAATGAGCCACATACAATTCCAGGCACATGTTATTGAACACATTCTGTTTACATTGTTTTTCCAATTGCCTAATTTGCTGTTCAAAATCCAGCTCAGCTTTTTCCAGTTTTCTTTCATTCCAAACCAAACAAACCGTCAGATTGTAAGATAAGGCAGTATCACTAACATCTTTCTGAGGCCCTCAAAATAAAAAAGCTTGGTCATTTTGCAATGATTCATTGTGAAAGGTATTCACCTTTGCTGCTTGGATTTAAAAAAAAAATAATGTTATCTTTCAGTAACATTTGCAGAACTTATAGTTACAAAAGCGGTTTGCCTAGACCTTGTTCACCAAAAAGACTGTTTAAGTTCATTACTCTGCAGCCAGACTTTGGAGCATGTTTTTCTTTGTTGGTGTCAATGGGAGCAGAATCAAAGTTCCATATGTGAAAAACTGAAGACTAGTGTTACGTGTTTAATTTTCTTTAAACATCTTATTTCAGGAGTTTGATTAATCTCAAAATGTTGTGACACAGGTCACAATTATGTGGCTGTTGTTGGATTGCTTTGTCTGCTTTTCAGGGACTTTTGACTCTCTGTTCTGTGCTTCTGGGTCACTGCAGAGTTTCTACCAGTGTTGTAATTTTTTGTGTGCATTAGCAAATCCTTATCTCACAGTCAACCAGCAGGGACATTGTGACAGAGGACTTAGTGCTGTTAGATTAGAGGATTTTTATTATCTAAAATTAGCCGCTTGCTAGGCATTTTAACATGCAAAGAAGTTAAGTATAGTTAGCAAAGTTTGTAGCGCTATTTATTATTAAGGTTGCTCAATGCTTCCCATTTTTAGTTACTTACAGCTTTGACAATACTAAAAGGAGTAGGCTAGGATTTTATTCATAAAAGTTTCTTTCAAAGCAGCATAACCATTCCATAACGTGGGACAAAGACACTAGAAAAGGGACCACAGTGTGCAGAGACTCAGATTTCCTAGGAATAGAAAGGAATGAGTTGAAGGTGGGTGAGAAGCAAGGACTCATAAGACACAAGAGTGTGACAGGGACAATGGGGAGTTAATGTGTCAGGGATTGGAAGGAGAGAAGAAAAACTAGAGACAAAGAGTTCATGTTTATTGAGGAAATTTTCTCTAATCCTAAGAAGTCTGAGATTCCTACACTGTACCACTCTTTACAGCCAGTTGTAATATCCTATCCTTGAAAAATAGATTTCATTCTCGTGCAGCAGAATTGCAGTGGTTGCATTTACACAATCACGTCCCTCTTATCTGAGGTTAAGTGGGATTTGGGCACCCAGTGTAATGTAAGATCTCTGATCATGTAGGCCCGGCTAAGAGCACCGAAATAAATCGGTTGTGCAGTCAGTGCTGCAAAACTGCAGAGTGCAGAGACCTCTCAGTCCAGATGCAGGGCTGCACCAGTAGGAGCAGGGCAGCCTCCCCTGTACTGTCTTGCTCCTGGGGTTACCCTGCCATCAGCTCAGCAGTCTTCAGCTGAAGCTAAAACTCTTCATTGTGTTTAGTCTGCCACCACTCACAAACACGCAGCAATCTCTTCACTGTTCTCCTTTGCTTTTGGCTGTAGTGAATGGTGCAGGTAGACTTAAACTCACTGAGGTTTCTCCTGGAGATGTACTTGAAGGCATTGTAAACTTTCACGGTACTAAAGCTTATACTCCCGAATGACTAAGAGTTGCTCAATTGAATTAGCACCAGCAACAGCTAACTCTTCTGTAGTGGCAGTTTACAAGTACTCATCCTTCCTGCATCCACTGCAGTGATAGAAATTTGTGCTGAGTGATGATTTCTGCTGAACTGCACTGTACTGATGGTAGTTGGAAGAACTATTTAATGTACTCCATTGTTTGATGTTTCTCTTTTATTTAGATAAAAAGTAAATAATGGATAAGATGCTATATCACAGTAGTATCATTGATACTATGGATTCATTCTTCTTACACAAATGCATTAAAATTAAATGACTACTTCTTTGTTTTTGGGGTTTTTTTTGTGAGGTCCTTGCCTATTTTACCTGAAGACATGGAATTCAGATTGCAAAATTGATGACCAGCAACCTAAGTTGGTTTTAGCTTCATTATACTGCCCGAGTATCTGTGGTTTAATTGCCGCATGTTAATCTAAACTTGATTTGGGACAGACTTACTGCTTTTTCAAGGATTTTTCTGTTGTGCTCATGGGAACATTTCACAAACAACTAAGAATTAATTTTCATACCTTCCTTAGATATTTTGACAATTTTTTAAGACATAGCAGTATCATAGACATATTAAAAAAAGTTTTAAATCATTTGGTGTTAATGTTTGCTTGTCATTAAACATTTCAGTGTCAAAACAGAGGCACCTGTAATTTAGCATTATGTGGTATTGTTTGATCAAATGCAGACTGAATAGCAACATGCACATATTGCAGCACAGCAAAGTCTGTGTGTCCAGTTTGCCAGTTCAGGTACCTTGCAGGAGCACATTTCACACATTTTTCCCTATGGATGTCAAGATATCAAGCATTTTGATAGTTGCAATTATGTGCAAAATGTTTAAGTACAGAAATGTAATACAACTTTTAAGCATTTACTTTTGCTGTCTGGTGTGGTTTCTTTCATGTAGGTTTCTGACAAGATATTTCTTGTACAGTCCGATTCTTCACACACTTATTATGTAGAAACGGGACGGGCTTTTGCTACGGACTGGTAGAAGAACATTTTTATGTGTTTATTTTATTAGCATAAACTTTATGGAACTAGCTCTCTTTGTAACTGTCGTGTGGAACAGAGAAGGTAAATCAGGTGGGAAAAGGCAGTTCGCAAACTCTGGCACCATCGCAAATAAGTCTTCTATTTTTCTATTCAGTTCCTTTACATTGCCTCGTTTTCTGTGCAGCAATATAAAAAGTACTGCTGGTATTTCAAATTCCTTAAAGCTCTCTGTAGTATTGTCTCCTCATTTTGCTGCTGTTGCTCTTTGCACTGGAATATAAATACTCATGGTAGCTGCTAGAATGTCTCAGTATAGATTTCAAATCTGAGTCTGGTTTAGTCAAACCTGACTGAAAAAAAAGGTATACTATGACTAGAAAATGTGTTTAATGGATATCAGAAATTTGAGAAATTTCTTTAGTATTAATTGTATAAGAATGTTAATTTCCATGGAAAAGTTTGTTAAATTATTAATTTTAGAGAAATAACTCGCTAGCAAGCACTACAACTGCTGTACATTACCAAAGACATTCTGCTACTGACAGTGGAGCAGTAGAAATATCTGTTAATACAGTATGTAATCAAAAACAAGACACAACATAACAAATCAAAACACAAAAAAAAAGGGAAAAAATTTAAAATACTTTGGGGTCTGTGTTAGTAGAATATGTTAGTACTGATTTTAAAAAGCAAAATATAAAAGACTTGGCACAGCAGGTCTTCTTCCTGTTTTTAAGGTATGGCATTATACATGCTGGTGGCATGGGAAAGTACCTCAGTGACTGGATCCTTGAGGGGGAGCCTCCATTTGACCTGATAGAAGTAGATCCAAACCGCTATGGAAAGTGGACCACTACAGAATACACAGCAGCAAAAGCAAGAGAATCTTATGGCTTTAATAATATTGGTAAGAAGGTATTTTTTCAAATATATTTATGTCCTGCAGATGGATTCCAGCAAATCCTGTATCTAGATTTCTCTGTTTATAGAGGTGTTTTCTATCTTGGATGAACTTATTATGCCATAGCTTTTGGTGATTTTTAGTTTTGCTTGTTTTTCTCCCTCTAGTTGGTTACCCTAAAGAAGAAAGATTTGCTGGGAGACCAACAGAGAGAACCAGTGGCCTGTACGATTTGCTAAAGTCAAAATGTTCAATGGGCTTTCATGCAGGATGGGAGCAACCTCATTGGTTCTACAAACCTGGAGATGAGACTGGATACCGGTAAATGAAAGATCACTTTTTTTTTCTCCCCTGAAAAATTGTCATGATAGCAAGAGCCAGGCAATTTAAATTTAATGAGAGGCATGCATTTATCATTCATTTCAGCTACAGGTATTAGATTGATCTTCCATTCTTGCTTTTTCCATATTTTAGAATACATTTTATTCTGATAATGCAGACATTTCAAAACACATATTGAGGTATCTTGTAACTGTTCTAGGTTTGAGATACCAGGAAGCAACCTAACTCAAGGAAGAGCCTGAAAAACAACTTTTTCATTATAAATGTGTGTTTTTCTCCATCTCTTACCATTTGATCAGCAGCACATTATAATGATTTCATGAAAGTCTCATTCCTCTCTGTATAAGTATCTGGAGAGGAGAAGCCCAGTCTTTTCTTTTTTTTTTTCCTTCTCTATGCCTGCCCACCTAGTTACCTGCCTGCATCAGGGAGTTTCCAGCAAATAAATATTTTTCTATGGGGATATTGGAGTCTAATCTAAATGAGGCTCATAAAGGAATAGAGATGCACTTGGCTGTTCAAAAATAAAGCCTTTGACACCTTAAACTTAAAGAAATTATTATCAACAAAATACACTGCAAACTTACTTATGACAGACTACTACTTATTCTAACATTTGAAGAGCTCTCATTTTGTTATACAAAGTGTTTGATATAATATCAGCCCATATCTTTCTGTGTTGTTAAAGGATTTTAATTATTAAGCTGTGTTAGACTAAGGAAAATATTGGTTAAGCTACCTACAATTAGGAAAGTCTATCTCTTTTGGATGATTATTAAACTGAAAAAACTGAAGACTACATTTTGCTGAAAAGACACCATTTCTAAATTGTGTTTTATGTGTCTAAATGCTCTGTTTCAGACCCAGTTTTCGGCGCACAAATTGGTTTGACCCTGTGGGTCGTGAGTATAAACAGGTTATGGAAAAAGTTGGTGTGATTGACCTGTCACCATTTGGCAAGTTTAAAGTAAAAGGCACAGATTCTGTTAAGCTGCTTGATCATCTGTTTGCAAATGTTGTTCCAAAGGTAAATGGGACAGTGATAACTGTTGTAATGTAGAACTTAGAGAAGCTCTGTTTCAGATATGAAAAATGAAGCATAATATTATTCCCTGTATTCCTCAGATACCAAATACAGAGATCCTTTGGAGAAGTTTCTGTGTCAAATGTATTGCACTCAGTTAAGAGCACACAAGTGGAGTTTATTCTAGAGTAGCCCCACACAGAAGTACCTTTTGTTAGAGATCATTGAATTAGAATGGATGAAGTTGGAAGGGACTTCTGGATATTGTCTTGTTCAACCCCCTCTTGGACAAGCATCCCCTGGACCTTGTTGCCTAAGAATATGTAATATTCCTAGTAATAATATAACACTTTATAGTAAAAAAGTGTTTCCTTATGTTCAGACAGCCTTCTGTATTTCAAATCTTTTTCTAATAAGTGTAAATGAATCTTAACTGAATTTTTTTTACAGTAGAATAACTTGGCAGCTGCCTGCCTAAAATTGTGCTGTACAATGGCAGCTTGAGCAGCAGAGCAGAAAAGTGGAAGGGGTTCTTGCCTGACCATAGTTGGATGAATTCCCAAGGGAGTGGCTTTGGTTTTTTTTCAAATGCAACCCATACTCGTTTTCTTCCACTCTGCTTTACAGCTGGCTGCCTGGTGCAAGCAGGGTTGCAAATATTCAGGAGATTCCATTTTCAACTCCAGTGTATCCTTTCTTCACAAGTGTGGCTGTTCACAGATCCTCAGAGCATGATCCTGTGCTCAAAAATGGTGTATTGTGATGATCTACCCCAGGTTTCTTATTCTTGGTCTTTAAGTTTTGGAAGGGCTCTCTGAGCCCTTTTTTCTTCCTGCTTTGGCAAGCACTCCCATGTAGTGTCTTTAACTTCAGAGATACACCTCCAGCAAGCAGATTGCTCCTTTCTGAAGTGACCCTGCAGTGGCAGGATGACTTGGGGTTGGTCACTTCAGCACAGAATTTCATTAAGTATTTGCAGTAGGTGACCGTTTTCATATGGAGAAAACATAGAGAAACAGTAAGTATGCTGAGACTGTAGTTTTGAAGGTAGATAAGCTCTTCTGAAAGGTTAAAGTCAACTGAATGGGAAGGCACAAGGTTGGTATCCTAGCACAGAAAAGAGCTTGAGTTGTCATGTAGTCATGCTTTTTTCTGTATTAATTTTGTGATAACAATAGGAATTGAAAGTTTGTCTTTGGTCTAGCTTGGGGTAGAGGCAGAGTAACTGAGTCATCAGTGGGCAGGGATAATATTTACTGAATATATTTATGTGGTAGAGGGAAATAAAGATTAAACAGAAAATTATAAGGGAAAGTGGCAAAAGCAGAAGGTACAGTTTATGTGTCCACTTAAAAATGCAGCATTCATAACAGTTATTATTTAAGCTGCCTGATTTTTCATACCATTCATGCTTGTCTCCATCATAAGATAATCCAGTGGAGTTACCAGAGATATACTTATATTGCAACTGTGTTGAGTGTGACCAGCATAAGGTCCTGAAAATTCAACTATATGCCTGTTATATGCCAGTAACTATGGCATAATTAATTAATGTAATAAGATCTGCAAAATAATATCTGAAATATTTTTCCTTTCTGTTCATTTTATGGAATCTGGCCACTGACTGGGTAATTGACAAGGTTCTGTGAAAGCAGAATGAAATAAGAGAGATTAAATTCTGCCTCTGGAACCAGGCCAGCATAACCTCTATGGCACATTTATATTTTTATTTCTATGGATGGTATATGTACAAATGTGTATGTGTTTTATGGTCACTGCTAAGTAACTGTTACTTGAAATTGCATCTCTAGGGACTGAGTTTCTATACAGAACCTCATTCAAATGTGCAGAGATATATATTCATAGTCAGCAACTACAAAAAATAGAAAAGCATACATAAATCAGGCCAGCAAAAGCATAACCAGCTCAGTATTTCTCTCTTTATAGTAAAGGGAAAAGCATATGTTATTCTTTTGTGACCTGAAAGCTTTATTCACTGGACTGAAAGAGAATATTGATGTCAATAACATGGATAATTTTTTACTTAGATGGCAGGAGAACAAACAAAAGTTGAATGAATTTGCATTGAAAATGCATTCTGAAAAAAATGTAGCTTAAGAACGCCTTGTGTAATGCATAATTAAGAAATATTTATAAAGATTTTGATTTATCTTATTTTTAAAATTTCCATTTTTTCTATAAAGGAGAAAGTTAAGTTTCTTCTCTAAAGCTTAAGATTGGACAATTGTGTATCTGTCCACTCCTATTATGGCATAGCAGAGCAAACACAAAAAAATTGTTTTCTAAAGGGAAGACAAATAGTTATATATTTCATGATGTTTAAGAATTCAAAGGTTTTATTTTCCATTCTTAATAATCACAGATTTTATTCTGTAGGTGGGTTCCACAAATATAAGCCATATGTTAACACCAAGAGGAAAAGTTTATGCTGAGCTAACTGTCTCTCAAATGTATCCTGGAGAATTCATGCTTATAACTGGGTCAGGATCAGAACTCCATGATCTGAGGTTAGTGTATTTTATATGCAGTAAGTACATAGTACTATACAGTCACATTAATATAGAAACATTTTTACTAAGTTCCAAATTCTCAATTATTACTCAATAAATTTTTCACAAAGTCCACAAGAATTCTATTTATTTATTGATTTTAGTTTC
This sequence comes from Pardalotus punctatus, assembly GCA_013400915.1. Lineage (NCBI taxonomy): Eukaryota > Metazoa > Chordata > Aves > Passeriformes > Pardalotidae > Pardalotus > Pardalotus punctatus. The sequence continues at coordinate 133,786 of VZTX01008570.1, read as the reverse complement.
TTAGAAGCTTAGTTGACTTGAATTCTAAAGTATAAGCAGTTGGATATTGGAATATTGCTGATGTAAAAAGATGGAGAACTTGCTGACAGTTATGTAATATACTTTATTGGAGGTAGTTCTTGTTTTGTTGTTGGACCTGTTTGGCATTGTATGATGTAACACAGCACGGCTGTTCCTTTCTAGTGTGTTCTCTTACGCAAAAAACAAAATTGGCTCTAAGCAGTGATGACCCCAGAGGCACTGACCTGGCCCATACAGATAGGCAGTGCAGTCTTCGTGATACTGTGGTTGTGTCTTCTGCTTTGGGCTCTGGGGTCACAAAGTGACACAACAGAAAGAGAGAAAGGAAAGAAAGGAAAGAAAGAAAAGAAAGGAAGAAAGAAAGAAAGAATAAGAAAGGAAGAAAGGGAGAAGGGGAGAAAGAGAGAAAGAAAAAAGAGAAAGAGAGAGAGAAAGAGAGAGAGAGAGAGAGAGAGAGAAAGAAAGAAAGAAAGAAAGAAAGAAAGAAAGAAAGAAAGAAAGAAAAGAAAAAGTAGAAGCAGTAATTTAGTTGACCACTAAATTACTTTTCATAGATGAGCATTGGAATTTACATTTCTAGTGCTCTTCTTACTGGAGGTTGCTGGCAAATCAGTTAATAAAAATGAATCAATACATTACAGACTGAAATTCATTATCCTGACAGGCAAAGAATAATGTACTGTTTCATAACAGTCCCACAGGAATCAGTAGGAACATTGGCGCATTCAGGATCCAAATGGCAGAACCAGGTCTAATGTACTTAATTCTTCAGATTTTCTGCAGTTCTCTTTGGTACTCACCTGTGCCTGAGATCTTACAACACTGCTTAACAATGTAGTACTCCATAAGATTTTTAAATATACCCATTTTATTTATTTTCTGAGCTTCCTGAAAGATAATTTGCAGCTGTTGCTTTTGATTAAATCCAAACTGAACTTCCTGCCAATACTTTGAATGCAGTCTTCAGGAAGGAGCAAACCTGCTTGTACATTTCCGTTGTCACAGAAATTTATTTAGAGATTTCTGATGTTCCTTGTGTTTATTCCTTACTCTTTTTGTATGTTCACATTTTATTAACACATTCTGGATCCAAAACCAAATCTGTTGTCACTGTAGGAGATCACTTCTTTCTCTTACTTTGAAAATACTGTTCTGCTCTTTTAAATTCTGTTCTTTCCTGGCTGTTTCTCAGATGCTTTTGCTCCTATACCAGTGTCTCACCAGAAAACTGTGTGGTGTTTGTCTATCTAATGTAGCACATAGTCTTGTTGGTTTTGAGAGTGTGGGACTGGGAGCTGCTGGGGAAACAAACATTAAGAAAAAACAACCTCCTATTCATATCTTATTAAACTCAGTTCTTTTTCAATAGAAATGTAACATTGGTGTTTTGTTTTATGTGCAGATGGATAGAAGAGAAAGTAACAAGAGGTGGATACAAAGTTGAGATAGAAAATGTGACAGATGAAATGGGAGTACTTAGTGTAGCAGGTCCATATGCACGACAGGTTCTCCAGAAGTTGACTAACGAAGATCTAAGTGACGGTTCATTTAAGTTTCTCCAGTGTAGACATCTGAAACTTTCCAATATTGCTGTGACTGCCATTAGGATATCTTACACAGGTAAGCAATAGAAAAAACATACACTTTAGGAAAGAGACAGTGAATAAAATAATAAATGTCTCTAAAATTATGTTGAAAAATACGTCTCATCATATATTCATAAGAAGTTGGTTTGTTACATTTTACATATAAGTGTGGGAGGAATCGCAGTACATTGATTTTCAAATGTGATATGGTCAGGGTCTCTGCTGAGTTTTTCTCTAGAAATACCCTATAGTGTAAATATTTATTTTGCAGAACAAAAGGCCAGTTCTGATAACCTCTTTGGTATTTGCTGCAAAACCAACGTCAAGAATTGGTTTTGGATTACTGTATATTAGTATTTGTAATGTGCCTTGAAAATGTGATGCTGTAGTGCTTAGTATTTGGCTTTCCCAATTACTTTTTTATTTTAATTTCTTTTTACATCCATTTTGATTGTAATAGACTCAATTCAGAGCATTCTGAAGCAGCTGAAGTCCTTGTAATTCATATTCTCTTTCTGTTGTGCTAAATATGATATGACACACTCATTCTTATTTACACTCAGTTACATTTGCTGTTCACTTGCCAAGTCATCATCTGTTTATAATGACCTTAATTTATCATTGTGACTTTGTTACATGACCTTTTCTTATCAGTTAGTTTGATTGTTTTTTTTTTACTCATAGTTTTCAGTTAACAGTTTAAATTAGAATAATAGTACCACTGCTTAAGATGTAGGGCACAAATCCTCTGTTGGGTCTTGCTGGGAATTAGACTTGCTATATGATAGCATTGACCCTAGAGTGTGACAGCATTGATCCTCACTTTTGACCAAGGATAGGAGTATACTTATTAGGATCATTTGATTGAGCTGCTGAAAATATTTATCTTGTTTGTGTAACAGGTGAATTGGGCTGGGAGCTCTACCATAGAAAAGAAGATTCTGTACCTCTTTACAGTGCAATCATGGAGGCTGGCCAAAAACACGGAATTGATGACTTTGGAACATATGCTCTAAATACTTTAAGGCTGGAAAAGGGTTTCCGAGCCTGGGGAGCAGAGGTCAGGAAATACAAATTCTTTATTACTCTTTACAGAGGTTTTGGGGGGTTTTTTTGGAGGGGTGATAGTGTTGTGTTCCTGGGGCTTTTAAATTTTTTTTTTTTTTTTAATTTTGTCATGACTATGCAACTTTTAGTCATAGTTAACACAGCTGTTACTTGTACAAGTTTCTCAGTTTAGCATGAAAAGAAAATTTTCCTCAAGCAGGAAAAGCTGCTAGAATTCTTACTGGTGATTTTCATAAATAAAAACAACTGGTATACTCCATTGCACTGCTGGCAAAGAAACACTTATTTTGATTCATGGATGGTTTTCCCTCTTCCATATAACAAAATTATGAGGGTTTTGCTGAGCTCTAGTGTTTTAAAATCAAAGGTTTGGCTGACAGGTTCTCAAAATATTTTATGTCTGTAGTAACTATGTCATGAGAAGCCAATTATTTTTGCATCGTGATGTATTTGGAACTTTTTATTTTCCCATTACCTTGTTCCTGCAGAATTTGCTCACTCATAATAGAGAACTACTCAGAGGGACTAGAGAATTTGGAGAAAATCAGCGTAATTTCATTTTACCTGAATTTTTTCCTAATTTCTTTGGAAATGAAAGAACTCAGGGTGAAATGGTGGGAATTTAGGGGTCCTTTGGTTTGCCCTGTGCTAATTATTTTCATTCTTTCTTCAAGTGCTGCCTAACAAATTATGCCCCCCTACACCTAATGGGAAGGTGGTGAAGGAAGTTGGTTTTGTGCTTTATTTCCCTCTCCAGCTAAGCCACTCTGCTGTGTTGCAAATGGTGCGCATACCTCAGTTATTCAGTCTGCTGAGGTTCCATTCTGCTTTGATGAAAAATCCTATTTCTCACTGAAATGTCTTTACTTTGCATATGGAAACTTAGATGACTGATTTACATATCTATATGTTATTATGGCATGATAGTAGATACACACTGTTTAAATCCCATATTGGAAGCTTGCAGTGTGTTCAGATGGAAGCTGTGCATAGGCAGTGTGGAAGATCTGGACACAGGAGTAAACAGAAGGATATATAGAATTAAAAAATAAACCCCCCAACCCAAAAGGTATGATGGTCCATCATGTATGGATGGTGAATTTATATTTTTTAACAGATGAACTGTGACACTAACCCCTTGGAAGCTGGACTGGATTATTTTGTAAAGCTAAACAAGGTATGACTTATTTTCAAAATGTTCTATTAAGTCCAAGATTATTCTTTAAGTGTTTGAACATGAAAAATGCCATTAGCTGGAAAATAAAATAGATTTGGTAAATGAATGACACAACTGTAACTACAAGAATAATTACTTTATAAGTACCAACTTGTTAGAAAAAATATTTTCCCATGTTTCTTGCTAACAAAAATATACATTAGATCAGCAAGCTGAAAATGCTAAATGGTGTCTATGTGCAAAATAACTCTTGGTGCTTTATTTTCAGAGAGAAACTTTAGTCATGTACTTTCATAAACATATAGTATCTATATATATATACAAGTTGAACAAACCTGTTCATATTATGAAAATATTCTACCTGTTTATTTTTATTAAAGAAGATATCTTTAGGATTTTTTCCCTGGCTACCACTCTGGTACAACAATTACTGAAACAAGTATATTTTTTAGAAATGCTAGGGACAACTGACAACTGACATAAGTTAAATATAAGTTAAATTAGTATATTGATTAAAAGAATAATTAGTTGTTCATGGAATTTCTGAAGAGGTCCTCAGCTCCTAACCTGCTCTCACTTGATTTGAAGGTTAGAGAATAGAGCTAGTTGAATTTAACTGTGCAGTAAAAAAGAAAAGATGTTATTCTGTCTCCTTTAATCATCAACCTCAGTTTTTTTCTATTAATACTTTAGCAATTCAAATTCTGTTTTAGTCTAATAAATACAAAAAAATTGCTTGCAATTCTCTCTTCTGGTCCAAATGAATCACAAACCAAATGTCCAAACTCTGTCAAATAGAGGAACTTTCCATGAAATCTGGTGAAATCATGTCCTGTACAGATCTAAAGCCATCTGCTGCTATTAGTCCATCAACTCAAACAGTAGTTGGCTGCACAGTGGATCTGAAGTTTCTAATGTGAAAAATCTGGTGCTAGCGATTTCAAATGAGGGGCTATATAATTTCTAATGATGGGCTATTTCTGACTTAATCTTTTGCTTCAATTCTTAACCTGTAAATTAAAATATATGAGGGACATCAAGAACAAACAATGTTTGCAAAACATTTCATCTTGCCAATGATGTAGTGTGGTACACCAACAAACTGTTACTATTTATGCTCCTTTTATACCTGAAATGATACTAAATCAAAAAATAAATGGTCCTTGATATTTTTTGCCATGTTATGTGGGGCCACTGTAGAACTGATTAGAAGAATCCCAAACTTTAAGTTACAGCTCCAAATAAAAACCAAATCTTAAACTTTGCATAGGAAAGAATTATGGAAGCATGTTAAACTTAAAAGGCTGCTTTTATATTTATGAGACTATTTCACCAACCATAACAGGACAAACCCAGGAAAGTGTTTTTCCTCTCCAACTTCATGTAGCAGTGTTACAGCTCTCTCCATTGGGTAGTATAATTTTGCCTTAGTTAGAGTAAGTGACAGAATTTTATAGATTAGAATTAAGTTGCATTTACAAATCAACGTCTTTCCATCTTGAGGAGAGATTAGCAGGATTGCAGGGAAATGCAATTAAAAGAATGTTACTATTACTTCTTTTTCTTTCTATTTCCTTTTGATATGTCTGTTTTGTTTTTTTTTTCTTTCCTTTAGTGCAAGTAGGAAAGCAGCCATAAGCAGAGAAGGATGTTGCTTGCCAAGATGCCCATGCAGATCCTTTGAAGGCATTAATGTGCGAGAAGCATTTGATTCTTTAGTTGCTCCGCACACTTGTCTGCATGGTTGAAATGCAGAGTTGGAGCATTTCTCCAGACCAGATACTCACGTTGTAGACAAATAGGCATGAATGAATCTCCCACAGAAATGCAGGGTGTCAGCCGGAAACATTTGCCAGTTTTGCTAAACTAACGTGAAAAAGGAAATAATCAATGTTTTTTATTGACTCAAATGAGGGCAGTTGTGACTGTATGTTGACACTTCAGAGGTACCTGAGCTAATGCAGCTATTGGAAGCACTCTAAACACTGTAGCATGAAATGCAGTGAGAGATTATTTACTCTGCTTCTTGGAAGTTGGAGTCCCAGTTCCATGCCTGTGGTTTTGTTGTACGTTTGGTATAGCACTGATCTCACCATTCTTTACAGTCTGCCATGATGGAACACAAGCAAAATATAATTTTGTTACCTGTTCCCATTGTTATGGAAACTTCCCCCTCAAAAAAGGGTAGAAGAGATAAAAACTACAAGCAACTGATACTTAAATACTTTTGACATTTTGGTCTGTTCTGTTCCTCACAAAGACTGTTCCTTTAAACATGCACCGCCAGCTGGGGAAAGTGCTAATTTCTGTGTAAATTAGAACCAAAAGGCACTGTTTAGTTAATTACTGTAGTGCTTCTTACTGTGCAACAAGCAGCTGAAATAGCTCACAAAACTGTTGTGAAAAGACTTGTGCATAAGTGAATCTCTAGTGGTATGTCATGGAAAATGAAAACAGTTTCTAAACAGAGTAAAATAAATGAACAGCCAGATGCCAGTGAAGGTAATACAATCAAAAAGAATTTTAATTTCTAAAAGAGGACATTCAAATATCTGGGGAATATATAGGAAGGGATGTAAAGTCCCCATAAAATTCTGATGGTCTCTGTGTTTATAAAGTTGTGTATACATCATCTTCATGTACAAACCGACTAGTAATTTCTTTGTGATGAATAATAGGATGTGATGAACATTACGTGATGAATAATAGCTCTTAAAAGCTGACTTGTTTTTTTTCCTAATAGCTCTTAAAAGCTGACTTGTTTTTTTTCCTCACAGGGTATTAAATTATAACATGGCAATAAGTAAACCCATTTCCTCAGGGTTTCTGTGGCAACTTTCATTTTGTCCATAAGTCTAAGGAGATGGCATTGTTCTAGGTGATTTTCTCTAGACTCTGCTTGATAATCCCTTTTTCGCTAATGTTAGTGTTAGTGCTTCCTTGCCCAAATGAGGAGGATGGACTGCAATTAAACTGAAGTGGAGGGACACTAAAAGGATTAATTTATAATTTAGAGTACAAAATGCTTTCATAACTGCACAACAAAATTTTGTCCAGTTTAGAGACGGGACTTTTTTTTTTTTTAATACCTGTTGTCTTTCTTTTGGCTGTTCAATTACATTTAGTAAGGAAAATGAGTTGTTAGATAGCCTCATCTCATTAATAAACACTCTGCTACTAAATACTTGATAGAGTCCTAATGTTAGTCTCTGTGCTAGGAAATACACAGAATATCTGTAAGGAAGAAAATTTGCAATTCTTTTTGGTCCACATCCAAGAATACTGTTCTGCACATTTGCACTTTCTCAGGTTTTTGAATGCTCAAAGATGTAGTATATCACCTCTGAATGCTTAAAATAACCTTATTTTTCTCCTGACTGTAATGGACCAGAAATCCCTATGAAACTTGATGCTAGAGTGAAAAACCTCCATACCAGCTCACAGAAACTAACTTCTTCAGAAGGATTTTTCTGGTGAATCCAATAGTGACAGCATTCATCAAAGCTGAGAGTCCGCAGTTGGCTGTTTGTGGGATTGTGCATGTGTTGCTGTATCCAGGACTGCCATCTCCTGGTCAGGCTCTCTGCAGCAACAGAGATTTGGGAACAGCACCGCGGCTTGGGAAGGGAGGGCAGTACATCACGGAAACCCTTTGGAACTCTGCTCTAGTGTGTTCCTACAGGCCAGGATATGAGTGCTTAACTCATATTTCATCTGTTTCCACTTGGAGAAACTACTGTTTTCTGAGACAGTGTTTGCCTCAGCACCCTTTATTTACTGGGGCAGGGTTTTTTTCTCAATTCCAAACTTCCTTCCAGATTTTTCTATATCCAGAATCTCTTATTTTTTCTTAGATGTATTCTACCAGCCTTTTTTTTTTTTTTCCCTTTCTTTTTTTTTTTCTTTCTTTTTCTTCTGAATAGCAAAGTAAAACCTTCTCCTTTGGTTCTTTCTCCTTTCCTTGCCTGCTTATCACTAATTGCATTTCGTCTCCTCCAACTCTGCTCAGTGACTGCCTGAATGCCCTTGTCAAAGCACACCTCTCAGGCTACAAGTGCTACCTCTTTTTCTCACATTGACATTTAGTGATTTTTACTATTGCACCTATTAGACACACGAGTATATAATTTCTTTGGTATGCATTATGAATAGAAGTTTTGTAATGGCCATCAGCTTCACATAGGTAAGTGAATGACAAGATACAGTCCTTGAGTATTGACCTAACCTCCAACATAACAATACATAAGATGTTATCTCTCAGGAAACTCGGATGAGCAGTTCTAAGGATGTGCCTCCACCCTTTTATTTCTTTAGCAGCAGACTTAAACTTACAGTTTTATGCCCTCCTCTTTCTAGTTACTTATTTCTGTCCTGGCCACTCCACCAAAATTGCGCCTCAGTTGTTTCAGTCCAACTCATGTTTCCAAGGTCTTGGTGTGAAACAGCCTGAGCTTCAAGAATTCCTGCACCTCTCTGATTGCTGTTGTCTGCCCTTGCTTCACTTGCCCACCTTGCATCCCTTTTGTTCTGAGAGGAATTACTACCATAGTGCTCAGTGACCCGACTTGATAACCTGGAATAAGGTTGTGTTTCATGACAGCTCTACTTGACACAAGAATGGGAAGAGGAGAATGAAAGAGCAGAGGCTTTACTGAAGAAGGGCTGAGGAGCCTGAGAATAGGAGAAAGGATGGATAGGAAATTGGAGATGGGGTGTGGTACTTTCCCCTGACACCCTTCCAATCCCCATTTATTATGCCTATAACATATTAATTGAATGTATTTTTCCACCTAAGTCCTGTCCCCATTCAAACTGAAATTTAAGAGTAGAACTATATTCTATCATTATTTCATTTGGTGTCCAGAGATTTAGGAAACAGAGGACTTATTCCATAAATCTATACTGGTTAGGAAACATATTAGAAAAAATCTGGAAAGATTTTGTTACCTGTATAAAATACACATCTAGGTGACTCCCTGTGTGTTTACTGGGTGATATAAAGGAATAAGCACCCACTAAGATAGGGATTTTGAGCCAAAATAATTCAGTAATTCAACAGTTGTTTGTATCATATCAGTTTCCTACAGCTGACTGCATACAGAGAGGGTTTAAGTAGATTGAATGAATGATGGATTGGTACATGTCCCATACACACAGACTGGCCACCTCCCTTAGAAAACTGTTTTGTGTGGTGTAAGCTGTAGCTTTGATTGGCTACAGAAAAAGAAACTTGTCAAATATTTGCTCCACAAGAAGAAAATTTGTCCTCATTTATCAGGCTGGTGAGGCAGATACCATTTGGAGTGTTACCCTGAAATAATTCAAGTGCATCTCGGTAAGAAAAATCTCAAAATACTGTATAGACGCTGTTTCCAGTGTGTTGTAACGTTATGGTTATAGCAGATCACAGCAGCTGTTGGTGCTGCCTTACTCGGGTGACTTTGTATTCATAATTTGGCTGTAATCCCACATTCCTAAGTGGTATACTGAATAAATTACAACAGTTCCTCATTGAGAGAGTTGTATATCTTTGCTGCAAGTTATTGTTGAACAGATATAGCATATTTCTTTTTGGATACTTTGACTTTATTCTGATAAACTGCTTAGTCTAAAAAACAACAAACAAAGTTTTTGAAACATTTATATATCATTTCTATTCCTTCCATTAAATTAGAAAAAGTTTTTACAGATGATTAGAATTAGGATTGGGGTCCCATTGAAAGATGGGTACATTTGAAACACAGTAACTTAAGCTCTTCAAGGTATCTCACTGTGCATGAAAAATCTCATCATTGGTTATTGTCTCCTAAACTCTTTTTAAAAAGCAGTGGGTTGATCTTGGGCTATCAAACACACTAACACAAAGTAAAAGCCTGATAAGAAGGGTAAGGCAAATATATATGTATACTGTATCTTAATAGATGAAATAATCAGTAGTATCCCTTTAGATACATGCTATTTAAAAAGTTTAACTGATTTGTCTTTGTGATATGATTTTTCATTTTAATCTGTGTGTTATCTAACACACAAGTAAAAAAGGAACAGCCCATATTTTTATCTTGTGAACTACACTGAAATTAAATGAAACTAAGAAGTAGATATTCTCTTTATCTTTGGTGTCTAAGAAATGTTTTTATTATATGAAAACTGTTACATCTACCAAAGCTTAGTGCTTTAGGAACTCATGCCAAGATAATGGAAGGTTTTCTGTATTTTAAGCTCATCTTTTTAGGACTGTCTTTACTTTGAACAGTATAAACATTTTATGTTGTTCCTACATGTCAAGCTGTTCTTTTTTTAAACTCAGACAGTGAATTGTCTAGCGTTTTCATTTGTTTCTCTTCTTTTGCCTTTGTTGAAGTTTTTAATATTCATTTATTGGATTATAGTGGTTTGAATAGGATTTTTTTGGCATTATCTTTTGTATGACAAGATAGAACAAATAGAAGCAATATGAAAACTGTCTTTCTCCTAGAAAGAGGAAGCTTTTGTTACCAAAAATAGCCAGACTGAGGTTGAATGCGTCAGTTTCCAAATTCTGTTTTGATTGAAATTAATGACCCCATGCACACACACTTAAAAATAAAACATCAATAATAGTGGAAATATATTAGTATGCAATTCACTTGGGTACACAGGAATTGCAAAAGAAGTAAACTGATTAGTAGGATTCCTGCAGTTAGAATTTAAGAAGGTGCTTTAAATGTTTAGAAATGTATATAGACACCTATTTTTTGCAGTTGTCCATTATATATACATGTATATTTTCACATATACATTTTAATGCATGTTTGTATAGTATTCAAGTACGTATATATGTNTATGAGGTGTCTATTTTGCAGAATTTTAGTTTTAGGTTACATCCTGGTTATTTTTCCAAGCCATCATTCTAAAAAGACCAGAATATTGTTAACCTTCAATGAACAGAGAATAGCAAAGAACAAGCCGTTTACAGGAAATCCCCCATGTGCATCTTCAGTTAGCATAATGCCTATGCAGTGGTTTATTCCAGGTGGACAAAAGCTTGATCCAGTTAGAATTTATAGGGAAAGAATTTAATTTTGTACCTGTAACCAACAGGCAAAAAATGATCCACACTTACATAGATTCTGAAGCCTGATAGCTGCTTGCTCTAGTGGTTTCCATACCTGGGGCATATAACATTGCATTTGAATACTTGTGTTTAGTTCCAGTTATGTACCATGTGACTAAATAACTGATACTACATTAGCATGAATAGGAAGGAATTGATTCAGGGCTAAGTATCCCTGAAGGATATTTACTTCTTGGTATTTCTCTTCATTATGCAGAGCATTTTAGCCTGTGAGTCATGCTATGGTATAGAGTCTTTTTTGCATTTCTAGCTGTAGGTATTTCCTACAGCTGCAGGTACCATGTAGTAGAAAAGTGAAAGGAAACTACAAGTAGCTGGTTGTTGTCTGGTGTGAGATCTTTGTTTTATATTTTGCAGCACAATTTTGACATTATATTCTAAAATGAATCCTCACAGCCTTTTTTCTGATCTGAGCTGTATTTCATGCTTTCTTTCCCCAAAGGTTGCCATCTCTGATCCTTATGTGCAGTGTCTACTTTATCCCCAGTTGCATCACCTTGATTTTCAGACTAAGTGCTCCTTAACTGGTTCATAAGTTGTTTTTCACAACTGTTTACAGAGCCTTGCCTTTCATAGTGCAAGAACTCTTCATCACTTTAATCATTTCTTCTGAGCCTACACAGAGTTACGTAAACCTGAAGAACTACAAGACATGTGAGCTAACTGTATATCTATTCCAACTACGTGTTGCTTGTAATTCTGACAGTGCAATAATTCTCTACTGAAATTAAAGAACATTACCTGAAATAGTATTTTGAAGTCTTCAACAGTATTTAATTTCTTTTCTCTTAAACACTCATCAAATGAATATAATTCCTGCTTCAGACCTAAGATCAACTGCCTTAAAACGGCTTTCACTGCTAGTGAAGCAAAGGCTGGAAAGCTAGAGGACTTTGCATCTGCTATTATTTTTCTGCCCATGGGGCAGGCTGATGTGTAGCTGGCATTTTAGTTGAATATAATTATTTTGTTCTGTCAGATCTTTGCCATAGGATAAAAAATGGACATCATGAAGATTTCTTCATGGAAAGGGTTGTTAAGCATTGGAAGGGACTGCCCAGGGAGGTGGTGGAGTTATTATCCCTGAGGATGTACAAGAAACCACTGGACATAACACTTCATGCTGTGCTGCAGTTGACAAGGCAGTGATTGATCAAAGATTGTACTCAATGATCTCAGAGGTCCTTTCCAATCTAAATGATTTCGTGATAGAATCAGGCTAGAGGAATCAGCTCAATGTGATCATATACAGCAAATACTGTCCCATATACCCCTGAGGGTTCGAAGACTTGCCGATGACTGCCCCCATACTCGTCACACATCTGTGCAGTCTGCTTCTGGACATATGAGAATCTGCTTGTACCTTTCTAAGCAAGCTGAAAAAGGGAACTCCAGAAAATAGTAGTATTCTTTACATGCTGCATTATCCAATAAAATGGTAGATATGGAAAAAAAAAAACATTCCTGCCTTAAAACAAGAATATGGAGTAAACTGCCAGCTGTGCAGCCAGGCAGAAACACCAAAGTGGAATACTGACAGGTTACTGTCATAAGGTGGTGATGGCATCAAAAGGAAGTGTGTTGACAGAGCAAGGCCCTGACTTTAGGATTTCGGTATTGGAATTCACTTCTTGTCATAGACACTGAAATGATGTACAGTCTTGTGCCTTAGAACCTTAACTAGGCAGGTAGTCTTGTAACATGTCTCACTATGTCTGTGTTTCTACTGCATTGGAATCATTGATATGAAAGGCTGAGATCTAGGAAAATAAATATACAGAATAAAGTTATTGTGTAAGTTTTACTTGGCCCAGTTTTTGCTAGTGGGTAGGGAGGGGCACAAAGATGGCTCCTGTGTGTCCTGTGCGAAGGTTCTGGACGTTTTTCACCCTGTCCAGCAGAGCCACTCTCTGTTGGCTCTGAAAATGATGGACATGCTGCTGGCCAAACCTGGGCCAAGTGGAAATGTTAGTTATGCCTCTGTGAAAACATATTTAAGAAATCAAAACAACGGGTACACGCACTTCTTTGTAGCCAGAGGAGGAGGAGGAGGTAAAAATATGTGAGGGAAAACAACATGGAGACACCAAGGTCAGTGGAGAAGGTGGGGGAGGAGGTGCTCCAGGCGCCGGAGCTGAAAACACTCTGCCGGCCGTGGTAAAAACCATGGGGGGAGCAGGTGGTCCCCCTGCAGCCCATGGAGTCCAGGGGGGTGCAGAGATCCACCCACAGCCCGTGGGGAGGTGCCCACGCCAGAAGAACAGGGGGATGCCTGGAGGAAGCTGTGAGCCAGTGGGAGTCCCAGCAGAGACTGAGAGTTGCAAAGGCTGTGGACGAGAGAGAAAGGCCTTGGCCCCGGGATGGAAACAGCCTGGCCTCGGCTCGGGAGCCTGCACCCCATGGACAAGCACTCGTGTTTGCAGCAGATTTCGGCCGGGCTGCTGCTCGTGAGATTGGACCCACGCCAAAGAAGTTCTCAGAGGACTGTCTCTCGTGGGAGGGACCCCATGGCTGAGTAGAGGACTCTTCTCCCTGGTGGACTGACCCTGACCAAAGGGAAACCCCCATACCCTGCCCCACCCTGGAGTTGTTGGTTGTGTGAAAGAGGGAGGGGGGGGAGCTGAGAAATGGTGTCTTAAGAGGGAGAGGGGTGAGCAGAGAAACAGCGTTTGTAGCAGAAGAATTGTGGTGATGGACTGACTAAGGAAAAACCCCATACCCTGCCCCCCACCCAGAGCTGCTGGTTGTTTGAAGGAGGGGAGGGGGTGAGCTGAGGAATGGTGTCTTAAGAAGGAAGGGGGGTGAGTAAAGAAATGGTGTCTTAAGAGCTTATTTTTACCTCTCATTTATCCTCCGACTCTGTTAGGTTAATAAATCACTTTGCAACTTAAGTCTCTGACCTGTTTGCTCATGTTTTTCGTGCGTCCCCTCCCCATCAGTGCCTCATCTCAACTCATGAGTTCAGTGTGTTTGTGTTAGTTTAAGTCCTCTCCTCTGCGTAAATGCAGCAAGAGAAAGCATAAAAAGCAGACGTCGTAAGTCTCTGGCATTTGGCTAGGGTCAAACCATGACAGTTATCAAGATATAATATACCAGTACAAAAATACCAAGATACAAGATACTTTGTTAGATAGTATCTGACAAAGATTTAATTTAATCTACATTTCATGAAAATACTTAAGTGACAGGAAAACACAAGAAGAGAAATTTAAATGTTTATATCTCTAAACATTTTGAAGAACCCAAATAAACATATATCATAATTATCTTGTATTTTTTCAGGCAGCAGACTTTACAGGAAAACAAGCACTGAAGCAGATTAAAGAAAAGGGGCTCAAACGACGACTGGTATATCTCACCCTGGAAACAGATAACATTGATCCAGAGGGAAATGAAAGTGTGTGGCATAACGGCAAGGTAAGGACTACAGTTCATGTTACAAAAAATTAGTTTTAATTCTCCATGAGCAGAATCTTTGTGTTTCAAGTTTGAATGTATTATTTCTATTTTACTGGCACAGAACAATTTGAAGCTATGGTAAACTTTACTTCAAGCAATAAGTAAAGACAGAGAAAAAGTGAAATGCTCTCAAGTCACTGAAACTAGGGTTGGAACAGACTAAAGTATTGTCATCCATTCTCTTCTTCTGCAAGTTCAATATTGTCCTATTTGGGCCTCCACACTTCAGCACAGCTTATGTGTTGAAATACTCACTAGCAATTAAATTGTTGTAGATAGTAAACATATGCATGTGTATTGTATGTGTTCCAATGAAAACATATTCTATATGTTCCAATTGAAAATGTCACTGAACACAATAAGAATAGACTATTTTTTCAAGGAGCAAAAACTTCCCAGTTTCAGGTGATGTTACTCTCTGTAGGGAGTATTATGAACTGCATGACACACTTGAAACTTGTTTGAGGTCTGAAATGTATAAACCAAAGTCTGAGATGTCTAGTTGTTTGGGATGTCGGTTGATGGTTTTTTTCAGAAAATCTTACTGCATCTTGAAAATAAATACAGTTGGTTTTGGTTTTTTTTCAGGTTATTGGCAATACCACATCTGGATGTTTCAGTTATGGAGCTCAGCAGAGTCTTGCTTTTGCATATGTTCCCATGGAACTCAGCAAAGTTGGACAGAAATTGGAAGTTGAACTCCTAGGTAAAAATTATCCGGCAACCATTATACAAGAGCCACTGGTGCTGACTGAACCAACAAGAGTGCGCCTTCAGAGAAAGGGTGAAAGTCCCAAAATATAAGCACAGATGAAGATACAGCAAATTGTGCAGTAGGAAATAGTACCATTAATATGCATAAAATTAAGAGAACTAAACAATTCAGATCTGCTAAGTACTAAACACAAGATCTTCACTGCCATAATTGGAGAAATTCAACCTTCATTCAGTATTAATTCCTACTTCCTTGTATGCCCTGTTCATATTAGAGAGCTGAGCAGAGTTGATTAACCACTGTGTGTTCTGCTTTCCAGTAGTACTTGTGAGCAGAAAAGTGGCAGGGAATGAGTTCCTCACTGATTCACCTTGCTCCCACATTGTCTAGCAGATCTGCTTTAATCCATATGAGAAAGGTGCTCTTGATATTCTCCAAGAGAAAATTCCTCCCACTCCTTGGCACTCACAATTCCTCCTTTGGCTGCCCTTGGGGTAAAGTAGCTTATCCTGGCTTCTTTACAAAATGAATAGCAAACTTACCATAAAATGATATCACTAATTCTACACAGAGTGCTTCATAAGGTATTGAAAGACATCCCATCAACCATTAAAATAATAAAGGAATTATTAAAGGCAACCTAAACTCCTGACATATTTTCCCTGCATGTCAGCCTGGCAGAAATTCTCATGGAAGACCAAAATCTAGTTCTTCTCAATGAAAGAGTTAGAGGAAGCCTGTTCTTCACTATTTTGCAAAAATAATTTGGCAGATGTCATGTAATATTCTACAATAAACAGTGTGTTATTGTTCAATTTCTGAACAAAGCTTAAATTACAGATTTACTGTATTAAATCTGAAGTGCTAGACTGGCACCAAAGATGGTCAGTTTTTCCTTATTCTTAATTATAGATTGAAGCAACAATAAGAGCCTTATATTTTTAGAGAGAAATATTAACAAAAAAAATTAAATTCACAGCAAAGGAGCTTTATTTAGTGTTAAATATTCAAAAACCCAAGTAAACAGGATTGGGATTGCATCTATGATGGGAAAACACTGAATGAATAAAACACTCTTCTGAATTCAATACTATGCTCAACAATTCTTTTGAATAACAATGTTAAAATTTCAAACTTAATAGTGCTCTCCTTTAGGCTATAGATAAATGTTTTTGAAGTACATATGAATCATGTCCAAAATGTACTTTCTTCAAGGGACTTGGTGCCTCTAAATCTTCAGCAAAGAAGCAAATCTATAAATAGTACATATCAGGAGAAACACAGTTTGAATAATGAACACTAACTCTTGATAAAGCAAGCTGACATTACATTGTG
The DNA here is from genome assembly GCA_013400915.1 of Pardalotus punctatus. Taxonomy (NCBI): domain Eukaryota; kingdom Metazoa; phylum Chordata; class Aves; order Passeriformes; family Pardalotidae; genus Pardalotus; species Pardalotus punctatus. The sequence continues at coordinate 117,311 of VZTX01008570.1, read as the reverse complement.
CTGTTTCGAATATCTTTTACAAAGCAGGTCAAAATTAAATATATGAGCTTTGCCAGGTTTGCCTGTAGTAATATCTTGAGAGAAAAATCCATTCAGAAATTATTCTCTGTTATACTTTTGTAAGTGATTCAGTTCTATTTTGCGGAACCATCAGAATGTGACTTTTTCTAAAGATAACATTATTTGTAAGGAAGCACTTAACCACTGTGACTCTGTGACCATTTAAGAAATCTAAAGTACAACACAATGCTTTATGGTTTTATTTAGACTAGGGAGGAAAAGAGCAATTCTTAGGAACACAGTTTTGAATTTCAGTATTTCTCAAGATTATGCAAATTTACTAGACACCACATCCTGGAGTGTAGTGTAACAGTTACTCTGTGACAGATTCACATGTACTTTCCTAATTAGCTTTGCTATGCCAGAACTGTTCCAACAATGCCTCCATATCCCGGTCTGATAGAATCAGGTTTGTAACTCCTTTTCTGACTCAGAAGAAAGATTAATACATCAGCCAGATCAGAAGGGACAGACTTCCTGCAGCCTGAGCAAAAGGTAATGAATAGCAGTTATAATTCCTACAGTTGAGTGAACTCAGACACTGTATCCTCCATGAGCTTGTACTGCAGTTCCAGCTGTAACCTCGCAACCCCTAATTTCTCCGTGTAGCAGATGCAGACCTCTCTTATTTTACAGTGTAGTATTATACAGGCCCAGACACTGATTTCATTCTGGGTTTCTCACTCACAGCTCTTGTCACCCAAGTCTCACCAAGATCAAGTCTTGGCCAATTAGTGAAACTGTATGAGGAGTGGCTGAAGTCACAACTTCATCGTGAGAGGCAGACACTGATGTCTTCTCTGTGGTGACCAGTGACAGGACCCGAGAGAATGGCCTGAAGCTGAATGGGGGCAGGTTTAGGTTGGATGTTAGGAAAAGGTTCTTTACCACAGGTCTTTTGGGCACTGGAGCAGGTTTCTCAGGGAAATGGTCATGGCACCAAACCTGTCAGAGTGTTGGGACAATGCTCTCAGGCACACAGTGTGATTTTTGGGGTTGTCCTGTGCAGGGCCAGGAGCTGGACTCAATGACCCTTGCAGGTCCTTTCCTACTCAGCATATTCCATGATTCTATGTTTCATTTAACTTCAAGATTTAGATAAGCAACAATGTATTACTGCATTTCTGGGACAAGGCAACATAAACTTTATTTCCTGCAGCCAACTTACAAGACTAAAACAACTTCGTGTTCATCACTGACCACATGTAAGGCAAATGGAGTATCTTGTTTCTCTCTGTTACTTCTTAAGAATGCCTGTGCTTTCCCTTTAATAATGAATTCAGGGGAAGAGACACCAGAAGTAATTTTAAACAAGGATGGCTGAGAATTAGAAGCACCGTAGCTGTGATAGCCATGTTTGAAAGTGCTTCCTAGTTGACGTGGCTTCTTTTTTACCACTCTGATACCTAAATCAGCTTACTGAGTATTCGTCAGAACAGCTCAACATTGCATTCTGCACAGCACAGAAAAGTGAAATGGCATCAAGACGAACTTTACAAATCATGCCCACACAGAGGTTCACACACAAACGTCATTTTTTCGAGGTTATTTTTAAAAAAATGTACATAAGCCTGAAGAAATGAGGTAGGGGATGTGTTCAGCAGCTATTGTAGTTTTCTGTCACTTCTTCTTTTCATTACAGATTGAGTTATGGTGTTGCCTAAACTTGTGCCAAGACACAGCAAGAGGAAGTAAATAGGAGCAAGAAGTTTAAGTAGTACATCTAAGAGGGCTTTGAACCAATCAAACAGAAATACCAGTGTTGAAAGACTTCTTTAGAGTCTTCAGCTCATAGCTAACAGAGGAGACACATCTGCAATGAGGTGAAAAAATGACAATTGGTCATCTAGGAGATTTTCTGAAATACTCAAATCAGGATATGCAAAAGCAGTTTTCTCAGACTTTTTTTTTTTTATTATTTTCCTATATTTTTCCATCTCCAGAGAGTTTTTGCCTGTCAGAGTAGATGTTACTATTACCATTTGAATTTTTGTTGGAAGTTTCCATGTGCTATGGCAAAAAGTGTCCAGTTCATGCTTGGTATGGCATCATAAATCCACATGAATACTGTAATCTTGTGTGTCACTCGAATGACTTCTTTAATCACTGATCCCAAAACAACAACCAAATTATTCAACCCCAGTTTCAGAAAATATAAACTGAAACAGAAGAGACTCAATATAGACCATTTCCTGGATTTATTCTTTTGATTCAAGAGAATACTCTCTGAGAGAAATAGTTTTTTCTGATTGGGATTCCAATTCCCTCAACTAGCAATAAAATAAATAATAAAACAAAAATACCTAGAAAATATGACAGCCAGCAACATCCTGACTGCAACTATGCAGTGTCTGTAGTATATATTTAAGATAGTTCAATTTTATGTTTCAACTCTGGTCAGGCAACAAGGTTATACAGTTGTAGTGGAGTGGGATAACCAGTACATAACTCTTGACACTTCTCTACAAAGAAATATGAATTCAGCTACACTTGAACACCATGATAACTTTGGAAATATGAAAGATGAATAGAAATATTAATTTTGTTGCAAAATTTCTGGTTTCACTAGCACTGTGCAGATTTTCAAAGTACTTATTTTGAGAAAAAAAGGGTTTGTGTGGGAATGTGCCAACATTTGAATTAAACTTTACCTGTAATAAGGACATGGAAGAAGTTGGAAAAATAAACAGTTCAGTGAGAGATTTGAGACTCATCATGGGATCTGAACTAGAAACAAGGTAAATCAGAACTCTGCAGATTTTGAACAGTATGAATCACATATCAAAATATACTACTCATAGTCACATACCAGTTTGTCAGTGATCCTGGGAGTTACTTCAGGGAAAACCGACTTTAGGACAGTAGTACTTTCTTATTGGGGAAAAAAAGCTAACATCACTCATCGTAGCTGTTGTTTCCAAACCAGCATGGAAATCTGTGGGATTAAAAAAACCACAACCTGGGAGCTTCACACACTTATCCACTCGACTTAATTCACATAAGCAGGAACGTCCTTTCTACAGAGCTTTGTCATGAAATAGTCAGGAGTCTAGTATACTCAATATTGGGCTTTCTAACCAAGAAAAACAATGTGGACTGTTGTTTCACCTGTTACCAAATGGCTATATAAATTTGGAAATACACATATTTACAATTCCAGCTAAATGGAAAGCATATGGTTATTTGTTCTTCCACTGGACAGTGAAATTTATGTGTATTCCATGGATGAACAAAATTGACCAGAGCTGACAGCTATTTCTGTCCTTTCACTCTCTTAGATTTTACACCAAGATTATAATTAAGACAGTAGTTGTTTGCAATACTGCTTTAGACTATTACATCGCTTGAAGAAATAGCCCTGTTGACATAGCTGCTGTTTCTGCTTCTGTGTTACTTCACTTCCTTCCTACCCTCTAACAGTCACAAGCACCATCTTACAGCCAGACCTCAACCTACACTTCTCATCCGAATGGACAAAATGGAGAGAAAAAAGCACTGGGTTGCTTTATGATTTTGCAGGGGGTTGGAGGCTGAAAGGGGAGAGAAGACACACGGGTCTCTTGTGTGCACGTGTGTGCGCTAGCAGGTGACGCTGACAGGAGAGTTTGTCCAACGTGAATAATCGCTGTCTTGCACAGTTTAGCTGCATTTTCGGTGATGGTGGCAACTTGTTTTTCCCAGGCTGTCCCACACATTGGCCAGCAGCGAGGCCATGTGTGTGTTGCAGCTGCCTCACTCTGCTTACACGTTCTGCTTACGGAACAAGCTCTGTGGGCAGTATTAAAGACGGATGAGCGGCTATGAAGGCAGAATTAACAGTCCAGTTGATTTTACCAGAAAATCTGCCCTGTTCTAGTGGTGTTGTATTGACTTCCTTGAAGCCTTAGATGACTGGAGACACAAGCTTGCCCACAGTTCCCTGGCTCCCCTGGGAAAGGGTGTTTAACGTACGCGTTGAAAAAAGAAAAAATCGAAGGGACCGTCAGCGTCAGTGCGTTGCATGTTCTGCCAACACCGGCAACACCTTTACAACATCTTTTAAAACTAATCTCAAAGCGCATCGGGGTACAGCTGCACCGCTCCCACCCTCGGCCCGTGCTGCCACCGCCGCCCCAGCAGGGACACAGCGGAACACCAGCATCACAAACCCCGACTCTGTCGGAGCCGCGCTGCCCCGCCCCGGCCCCGCCCCGGGGGCCGCGCGTTCTCTGGGCGGGCGGGGCTCCGGCTCCGGGGCTGTGCCGGGCCCAGTTCCTGATGGTGGGGATGGCGCGGCGGGCGGGCGCTTTGCGGACGCTCTGTCCGTCCTTCAGCCTGCTGCTGTCCCTGTCCCTCTCTCTGTGCCTGCCCCTGTGCCTGGCGCGCCCGCCCGGCCCGCACCTCGTGCTCGTGCTGGCCGACGACCTGGGCTGGGGCGACGTGGGCTGGCACGGCTCTGCCATCCGCACGCCTCGGCTGGACGCGCTGGGGGCGGGCGGCGTGCGGCTGGAGCGCTACTACACCCAGCCGCTCTGCACGCCGTCCCGCAGCCAGCTCCTCTCGGGCCGCTACCAGGTAGGGCCGGCACCCCGGGGCTGCCAGCGCTGCCCGCCCCGCCCGGGGTGCGCCGGGTGGGTGCTGCGGGCTGCTCCCTGCTTGCTTCTGGCGGTACCCTGTGTCGCTGGGGCTTCCTGCGTCTCTGTGCCGTGCGCAGGGGACAGGGCTGCGCTGTGGAAAGCAGCTGCTCTGAAATGCAAACTTCAGTTTGCCTCGCGATTTCGCGAGTGAACTAAACATGGAATCCGTGCAAATTGTTCTGTTCCAGAAAAGCCGAGGTGATCTCTGTGCTTCGGTTGGATTAACAGGCACGGCAGCCTGTCGTGGAAGATATCCCTGCCCTAGTCATCTGACTCCTGGATATTTTTCCACGGGACAGGCACACGGTCGAGACGGAGACAGAAGCAGATCAGCACCGCTTGTTCCGTTTTTGGAACATGTTTTGCAGTGGAGCGCTTAAGTGCGTCACAAGCTGTACGCTCACCTCCACCTGGTGCCGGAGGTGTACACGGTCTGCGCTCCTCGATGGAGTGCTCACAGAGGGATCATTAGTCTGGGTGGTAGTCTCCAGCTTCTTCTTCCTGTTTGTTTTGTTTCGTTTTGTTTGGTTTGGTTTTGTTGTTTTTTTTTTGGTTGGTTTTTGTTTGTTTGTTTGTTTTTTGTTTTTTTTTCTTTCCCTAGTTGCACAGGTGTAAGATTTGGGCTTTATAATACTGGTATACTTCTACCCTTTCCCTTCCTCTTTGCAGTTTTGGCAAAATCATGGGGGGTGAGGGGTGGCAGGAAAGAAAGAGTGGGCATACAGCATGGACAGAAGGAATAAATTCACGAAGGCTTAAGTTTGTTTCACAAATTTTCCCTCTCTCTCAAGAAGTCCTGCACATCTATGCTAACCACAGTGATTTGCCAGAGAAACAGCTCTGAATGAAAGAAAATAATCGTCACCCTGTATTAGTGGATGCTACCTCATGTGGCAGGAAGGGTGTTCTAGGTGACACTCTTGCAAGCAACATTTGTCCTGTTCCTAGAAACTCCAAGAATCAATAATTATAGGAAGAAGCAATATACATTTTTACCAAATTTCTAAGTTGTTCTGTGAAATAACCTAAAATATGTTTTTCATTGTGACTGTTTTTAAAGTGCAGTTCATAATCTGAACATGCTTTCCAAGAAATGTGCCACTGCTGCATCACATTTTAAAACTGGACATTGAAAATACCTGTAGTTCAGTCTGGATTTAAATTCATCCCATACATCTGGCTTGATAATTTAATGATCTTTGTGTTGACCTTGTTGCAACTGAGTAAAATAATACTAGAAAATGGAAGTAATCTTCTTTTTTGAATAGAGGAGATGTTATGTGCAGCAATAATTATGCTGCAAATATGTGGGATATTTTAAATATTGTTTTACCCATGGATATGATTAACAATTCTTAGAGCCTTGAGAAAATAACCTAAATCTAGTTCTCTCTGGAGCTGGAATTTGGATACCATCTTGCAATCTGCATGAAAGAATAGCAATGGTATTGGTGTAAGATAGCTATAGCCTCCTTTTTCTCATTTTCCCAATACAGTGCAAGAAATTACAATGCTTTGCTAGTTTGTATCCTTATGTATATTAATAATGTTCTCTTTAATACAGCATTTTAAAATATTTTAAATATATTTTTATATATAGTATAAAATTTATACTGTAATTTCATTTTTGGAGCCTCCTTGTTCAAATAAAGTGAGTAACTAGTAGGTCCTTTAGAAGAGGGCCTTCCTTACCCAGTTGTCTAGGATCAGGGCTTATTTGGTTTAGAAGTCAGTTCAGAGAGTTGCTAAAGCAGTGCTTTGAAAGTTAATCATGCAGCTTCCAATGCTGGTGTGCTTAGTGGAGTCATAAAATCTGGTGCCCTCTGCTCCAGGGGGTCTTGGAGGTTTTGTGCTTTGACACACACAGATTGCTGGAAATATTTAGTAAATAAACAAGATATTTATACTTGTACACATATGGTTGCTGGCCTAGGTTTTGGTTAGTGCCTTTTTGATTGTGGAGAAAATGGGGAAGTTGACAAAAGTCCGCTTATAGTGGGCAGTAACCGAGGAGGTTCCTTACATCAAGCATGATATACTACTCTTAAGTATTGTTGTCAGTAATGGTTTTGTAAAGCGATACAAAATTCAGCACTTAGTAAGACTGGAAACTTAAGCAGAACTATTAAGTGTCAGATCTAGGCAGTGTAAAGGTTGTGTCATCCCCATATCCAAATGCTTTTTATAGTGCTTTTACTCATTTAAAGTATGCAAATAAATATATAAATGTGTATATATAATATCCACTTAGAAGAGTAATAGAAAAATAGTTTTCTTTTGTCAGCCTTTTTTCCAGTGACTGGTCTCTGGTAAAGTCAAAAACTTGATAGCTGCATCGGCCATGCGCGTTTTTGCCCATTTCACTCCTATTTAAAATCTCTCACTCCATGTTGAGATGTCCCTAGCCTTCAAACAGACCATAATGGTAATTATTACTAGCTAGAAGCATAAAAGGCTTTGGGGTTTTTTTGTTTGGTGTTGGTTTGTTGTTGTTTTGTTGTTTGGGTTTTTTTGTGTTTTTTTTTGGTTTTTTTAACATTGTGCTTGATTTGTGCCTGGAAAGATGTTAAGTCTTGCAGTGCTATTTCCTTGTTTCCTCCATGCAACTCCTACCCTCCACCTGCAGCTTCTTCATTGTCTTTGGTGCTACATTGGTAAAATGAAGAACCCCTAAGATTAATGCTACCCTCTGATACAGCTGTGCTTCTTTCTGGGCCTGCTTGTAAATTAACCCATTGCTGCATTGTAAGTGATCTCTCATGCTTCTTTTCTCTTCTAGGTCCACACAGGTTTACAACACCAGATAATTTGGCCATGCCAGCCCAGCTGTCTGCCACTGGATGAGAAACTCCTCCCAGAGTTACTTCAAGAGGCAGGATATGTTACTCACATGGTGGGGAAGTGGCATTTGGGGATGTACAGAAAAGAATGCCTTCCAACCCGCAGAGGATTTGACACTTACTTTGGTAATGGTTACTTTAGTAATGGTAATGGTTTAACATGGGCAATAAATGCAGTGTTAAAAAGGATGACAAACTGCCCCATTCTTGTAAGGACAGCAGATTTACTGTTAGTTTATAAGAAAAGCAATAGCTGGGTATGCATATTTCTGAAGTATCACTGTTTCAAATACGATAATACCTTAAATGTATGCTCAAGCTTTACAACTTAGTATCAGAATTATTGTGTGGCTCCAAATAAGGTATTTCCCTGTTACAGTCTTCCCTCACCCCTTCCTCCTTCCCAGACTTGACTTTATTCCCAATTCTCTGTCTCCTACCTACAGCAGCATAGGGGAAGTAGGCAATGGGGGTTACAGCCAGTTTGTGTAGCATTGATTTTCCAAAGCTGATAACAAGATGGTGTGAAAGCCTCTATAAAGTAATGTAATGTCCAAAAACTCAAAAGTTACAAAATCAAACTCTCAGACTAAATAATAGATTGTCCAAATGTGAGTGCATTACTTGCAGAATAACTGGTAGCTACCCATTTTTTATTGTTCCTCTTGCAATTTGAGCTCCTGTCCCAGTATTAATTCCACATTTATTATTTTTGCACAAGTGTAATGGATGTTACGTGACTTGGGCTGTCTGCTGTACACCTCATTCTGCACAACACTGACCTCAAAGGGGTCCATCTCCCCTTCGCTGTTTTTAAGACACTTCCCTTCAACGACGAATTTTAAAATAGTTTATATCAATGCAAAAGCCTGCATTGCTCTTGCCTGACCTCAGGCTTAAATGAAGAGTGTGACTGTGGTATGTATGTGCCCTTTATAAGCTATATTGGTCCAAACATTAGGTGAGAGAAACTGTTCCCTTGGATAGTTTATCTCTTTTCATTCATCAGGGAGCTCAGGGCAATGGTTTCACCACTGAATTAAGTTAATATATGTGGATCAGAATATAACATCTCATTGCTTAAACATTTGTGCTTCCTCCCATCCCTTCGCAGGAGCTTGGGATCTTTTCAATGGTATGGGTGAGGACAGGCTGCTGTTCCTTGTGAAATCTCACTCTGGGGCTGAGCAGGCTCTTAATGCAGGAGCCTGAAGACAGACTGGCTCTGGGTATGGTTGTTGGTTGCCCAGTGTGAGGTTATTTTTCAGAGGATATAATGGTTTAGTATTCTACAATGTTCATGTTATTCCAGTAGGCGTTGTTTATGATTAGGGGCATTTGATTCCATGGCACACTTGATGCAGAGTCTCCCCCAGTGGGCATTCAAAATGGAAAAAATGCAACATGTGCCTCTGAGTACATTGATGTAAGCAGTCTCCCCATAAAATAATTATCTTTTGAAAGAATACCCATAATTTTCCTCCTAAAAATATAGTAGACATTTATATTGTTTTTAAGACAACTTCATTCTTCTTGTACATTTGTTTTGCAGAAATAAATAACTGAAGCTGCTGAATAAAAGTTCAAGTAAAGTTCTGCCATCTTGGATTTTTGTCTCAAGTTTTTGTGTGCAGAACATAAGACTATTTTTTTCAGATTCATCTGTTTTTTCAGGATATTGGGGGAGAAATCTAAAATCTAATTTCAAGTGTAGTTACTGAAGTTCAAGTGATTTGGAAAAGTTTTTTTTGTGATTGCTAAAACACAAATGCTCTCAATGCTTAACAGGCTAGCCCAAGGTATGACCAAATCTATATATGTTAAATTTTTGCTTAATTCCTTTTGGGTATCTCTAAATGATTGTGTCTTTTCTTCACCAGCTGGTGTCAGCAGTGGATCAGAAATTACTTTGCAGCAGGCAAAAGAGATGATTCTGCATATCTGCACCTCTTATGATTCTGCAATCATAAGAAATTATTCTTACTTGGGTGTTTTTGAATAAATTAATTTTAAAAATTTCAAACTTTCTAGTAGAGGTGAAAGTCTTACATCAAAATACAAACATACAAAAATCATACCACCAAAAACCCGACCAGTACGTGGCTAGATGACTGACTTTGCTCTCAGTGCATGAGTTTAATGCTAATGGACATTGAAGTATAAATAAGAAGTCATTGAACTGCTTTGAAAATGTTTAATTTCTTTTGAAATTACTGCTTGGATTAGCAGTGGAAAGCCACGAAGTATTAAATGTGGAGCTACTTAGACCTGTCAGGGGTGTCACTGTAGGTGGTCCAGGGTTGAATTAGTGTTTTAGCTCAAAACCACTACTGTTTTGACATTTATGTTTGACTTTTTTCTCTTCGTGATGTACGTGTTTATGTGACACGATGTTGGCGTGCTCATTTGACATCTTTTCCTGTTCTAGGCTATCTCCTGGGCAGTGAGGATTATTACACTCATGACCGTTGTGTCCTCATCAAAGCAAAGAATGTGACGCGCTGTGCTCTGGACTTTCGGGATGGAGAAGAAGTTGCAACTGGATTTAAAAATGTGTACTCCACAAATTTATTCACAGAAAGAGCTATAGATCTTATAGCCAGTCACAAAACTGAGAAGGTACAGTCAACAGCTGCTCTGATAACGTTAACATTAAAGAATATGGTAAAGAGTGTTCATGAAATACTAATAGAGCTGTGTTTGAGCTGTAATTTGGGGCTATTCAGTGGGTACATAGGGCTAAGTGTGAGAAGCAGCACTGGTAAAACTTGTCTGCTGCCAAAATCAGCTTTGGCTGCATGGTCCTGCCCTGCTACCCTTCACCATTTATTTTATTATAAGACAGTTACTAAATTTTTAGAAATGGTTTAGCAAGTAGTTTGTACTTTGAAAAAAAAAAAAAGGTAAGTGTAAGGGGAGAAGTTGAATAAAAAGAAATTGTTAACAATTGTGTTATGAAGTAAGGACACACCTGATGTTTTTCCACAGGCTTTCAAAAGTAATTTTTCAAAGCTTTCTTAGTTTATGTGTCAGGATTAGAAGATGTAGAAGTTGTAGAAGAAATCAAAACACACTGTCTTGCACTGTTGGTAAATCAGGTCTGCTTTTGCTGCAGTAGCTTTTGCGCTTAGTACTTTAAGTTAATCTAATTTCCATTCTGTCCTTTCTGCCCCAGCCCCTCTTTCTCTACCTCGCCTTTCAATCTGTGCATGAGCCTCTCGAGGTCCCTGAAGAATACATGAAACCATATTCTTCCATTAAAGATGTCAAGAGGCGCCATTATGCGGGAATGGTCACTCTTATGGATGAAGCAGTGGGAAATCTTACTGATGCTCTGAAAACATACGGTCTTTGGAACAACACCATTTTTGTTTTCTCTACTGGTAAGTCCCTTTATGTCTTCTTTCAGTGATAACTTTGCTGCAGTGTCTAGCAAGCTGACTACAGAGACATCTGGCCCCTCTGTCTTTCCTCTGGATTTTTCCTAACTACGTAAGAGTGATGAAAGTTGAGCAGGACTTCAAGTGAAACAAAGGTTTCTCTCCCTCCTCTTTGGGCTTTTTCAAGCTTGAGAAAAACAGCTCTGAAGTAGGGTCTGTGCAAATGAGGGATGCTCCTGGTGGAGTAGAAACACCTTGGTAAAATATGAGGAGTGCAGGGGAGTTAGAGGCATTTTACTTGACACTGCAGTTACTGAGGATCTGTCAGCATTGAATCCTTACTGAGAGCTGTCTATGGATTTATTTGTTCTGAAGCTTTCTGTGACATCTGAATTGCCATACGTTCCATGAAGCACAAACAGCCAGACAGCAAGCAGTTCAAAGCCAAAACTCTTTCTTTCCCTTATTTTGAGGTGACATGTAACTTTTGTCTTTCTTGAAATATTCACTGGCATCTTACTCCCATGAAACAAAGGTCTGTTAGTAAAACAGCTGAAAATATGGTGATGCAGTCTAGGCAGCCAAATTACAGTCCAAGGTTTTGTATGTACAGGCACATGATCCGGTTTCTAGATTATTACAGTAATGCAAATAATACATTGCAAAGCAGTCTCCTTTGTTTCCAAATTAAGAATGAAACGGAACCTTTTTGAAATACAGCTGCTTGGCTGGGTTTCAGGAGCACATTTGCTCTTGTTTGGTTGGAAGTGGGAAGTAGCTTTTCAGTGCATACAGTTGCTCTTTTGTCCATGCTTTACATATTAGGGCTGTCAAAATGGCAAATTAATTTTCTGTGAACACTTTAAAAGACAACAACAGGAACAACAAAACCAAGCAGACAAACAAAGCAAAAAAAAAACCAAAAAAAACTCCAAAGTTTGATGATAATGCACTGATGTCTTTTGAGTTTAGCAGCTGCTTCCTATAGCACTCGGAATCTTGGAATTTCATTTTGAGTCCAAACCTGTTTGCCTTATGATGTTACATTTGTGTCCAGGTTTTGGCTCTAGCAGGACTTGCTAACTCTTCCATGCCTGTTTCTGTTTGCGATGTTTTTATATTTAGAACTGAAAGTAAGCAAAGACATATGGAAAATGATACCAGTATTTATTCCATATGGAAAAAATCCAGTCTTTGCTGATGGGGTCTTGGTAGAGTTATTTCAGTAATGTTTGTTCAGTACATTGAAATAGAAGTAAATACATTTGAGCTAGAATTGCAAGGTATGAGTGAATTTAAAAGACAAATTTGTTTTTTTCATTTATGAAGCATTTATTTTTCTGAACGGTGACAGTCTACCCTGATTTTTAACAGTGATCCTTTCACAATCAGTTACAGGTGTGTTTCAGCAAGAGTCAAACAATCAGGAGAATCAAGTGTCTGCCCTATCTAATGGGCCTTTTTTTGAGTTAATTGACAGTTTAAACTTCCAGGAGTTAAATTTAATATGACTAAAATGCATGGAAATTGGACATGGAAAGCAGGACAGGGGCCAGTGATTCGCATTTTTTTCAGTGTTCTTTCTTTACTTTAAACAATTATTCTTTACAGGCATAAAACATTGTATGCTGTAAGGATCCAGTTTCAAAAACCAAATGTGGTAACCATAAAGCATTGAAAAAAGAAGACCAAAAAAGGGGAAAAAAATACTCAGTTTTTCTGTATTTTGTTTAGTGCTTTTGCAGGTGGCATGTTTCAGAATGGACCTGAGAACATGGTTGAAAAGAAACACTAGAGGATGTGCAGTTGAGCATCTCATGCAGGAACCTGTGCTGTCTGAGATCTTCCTGCACACCTTTCATGTCCTTTGGAACTGGGACTCCTGGGGTGCACTGGGAGCTATAATATGAACCTATGATTATAGTGTGATTTCCCTTCAGCTCTTGAGGATATGCCTGCTTGAGGAGGTCACTCTCCCTACCCCAAGTGCTGTTCTGGCACTGGGAGAACCTCTTTTTGCTTGGTGGGGCACAGCAGGGGACGCATACTTTTCTTTATGATCAGGAACTCTCTCCAAGAAAGTTCTTCCCATTTTGTGGGATTAAGAATCAATTTAAGAACTGCAAGGGAGAAGCTAGGGAATGCTAAAGTATACCCATAATTTTAACAAGCAATGTTAAAGACACAAAATCGTCATACTTGCCCAGTTGCATTTGTGGATTCTGATGGATGAGAGGGCTGGACATGACCCAGGCATGAGCACTCACAGCCCAGAAAGCCAAACGTGTCCTGGGCTGCATCCAAAGCAGCGTGGGCAGCAGGGCCAGGGAGGGGATTCTGCCCCTCTGCTCCACTCTGGTTGAGACCCCACCTGTAGTGCTGCATCAGCTCTGGGGACCCAGCACAGGAAGGACATGGACCTGTTGGAGCGAGTCCAGGGCAGGGCCACAGAAATTATCAGAGATCTGGAGCTGGAGCAGATAGCCCCAGAGAGCTGGGGACAGCTTCAGAGCCTGGAGAAGAGAAGGCTCTGAAGAGACCTTACTGCAGCCTTTCAGTACTTAAAGTAGGCTTATAAAAAAGGTGATGACTGAGTTTTTAACAGGACCTCTTGCCATAAGGCAAGGGGTGATGGTTTCAAACTGAAATAGAACAGATTCAGACTAGATATAAGGAAGACATTTTTCATGATGAGGTTGGTGAAACACTGGCGCAGGTTGCCCAGAGAGATGGTGGATGCCCCATCCCTGGAAACATTCAGGGTGAGGTTGAATGGGGAACTGAATAACCTGATCCAGTCGAAGTCAATGTTCATTTTAGGGGGATTGGACTTAATTACTTTTAAAGGTCCATTCAAACCCAAACCATTCTATGAGAAAAACACTTTCTGTTTCATTAGCTGTGTGGTTTGATAAAGGTGCTGTTGAATGTTTGTAGAGTTAAAACGGGGCCCTGCTTTTATGGTACATTTTACTAGGTTCATTACTACTTCGTTTTTATTTGCAGTCAAAATTCACACTTCCATGTTTGCATCCCTCCATGCTTTAAAAGTCCCACCCAAAGAATAATTTACAGGTGGTCATTTCCTATTTTGTGCTATAGCAAATAGCGTTGCAACAGACAGATTTCTGACTGCTTCACAGTGAAGTGTTGACCCCAAACTGTGGATCTCTTTTCAGTGGATTCATATTTAAAAACTGTACAACGTGATGTAATCTTTGATCTCTTGGTAGGGTGTTTTTTTATTGTGCTCTTTTATGTTTCTGTTTGTTATGGCTCAAGAGGGATTACCTTGAAAACATGCCAGTTGACAAATGGAAATACTATGCATTTTGAAAGAGTTGAGTAAAATGTATATAAGAACTTCAGTTCCTCTTTAAAGTGGCCTGATGGAGATACCAAGATAACAATGTGAGTTCATTACATTTGGTCAATAGCAAAGTCTGACTCCATCAGTATGTCTTGTAAATCAGCCCTCTGGTATATTTTTGAACAGAGAGACAGGCTATTTCTATAACTAAATAAGAAAAAGGTGAATACAAGTAACTCTATGCTAACAAGATTATTGATGAAAATGACATCATTCCTTCTTTAAGCAAAACATGAAAATGAATGTAGCAGTGGTGGGTACCCTTATATCCACTTGAAATCATAGAGAATGAGAGATAAGGGTGCATTTTTCTTTTTAGCAATTGTAGGAGACTGTAACTACCAATGTCCTTGAAGAGGGCCTTGATTTAAAATAAAGGTAATAAAAAGCAATTTTTTACCAGTTTGTCTCAAAACAATTAACATGGGCTTTGAGTCCAAATTTTGCTTCAAATACAGAGCTATGATTTGGGATAAGTGGAGATTTGCTGTGAATATGATGTGATTATAGTTTCTGCAAGGTACTAAAAGAAATTTTGGTGTAAACTTGCCAACATTAAAGCAAAGAAATATGACCCCTAATTTCAGTTCTGTATTAGAGCTACTATTCTTTGCCTTATTTAACTTTCAACTTTTTATAATATTAAAACATTGTGTAGCAAAACTCCTTTCTTCCAGTATTTCTTGCTGTTTTTCAATGTGGATTAGCCCTGTAGTGCCTGGTAGTTGCCATAAGAGGGCTTTGAAAAGCAGAACACATGGAACTTTTCAAGCCTTGATTTACATTGCTAAGAGGAAACCACATAAATCCTTTCCATAATGGAGCATATGACAGTGATGACTGTTTTCACTCTAAAAGATGGTCTTTTTATCATTGTAGAATTATGATTAATAAGAGCACAGATTGTTTTGGACATACTGATGTTTATACAGTTTCTTATACAGTTTCTATCATACCCCTAGGTTTTTTTTCCCCACAAATGTCTTTTTTTTTTTTTTTTTTTTTTTTTTTTTTTTTTCCCCCACCTTTTTGGGTTTTT